>CM070726.1:8742425-9143826 GCA_036346275.1 Otatea glauca
ATCTATTTATTGTATTTGTTCATAAATGCTGCTTATTGCAAAATAGCCATGATAGCCTATCCATTGGAATAAGCCTTACATATAGATACATAGAATTGCATTCTGTGCACAACTTGTTGAGTGCTTTAAGTACTCACCTTTGCCAAACAACAATAATCAACAGTTGAAGAATCTACACCTGTATTGGAAGATGAAGTCCAGGAAGACACGAGTCATTAGGGTCCGAGCCTTGTCGGTTGCCTGTGGTGAACTGATGAGCTAACTACGTTTCCTACTTTCCGCTGCTTAATTACTAGTTTATATTTTCAGTCTTGCCCTGCGTGGCTTAATAATGTAAGTTGGTCATAAGATCATACATTTAGCTATATCAATAAATGAACTATTATTCTATTATCGTTGTGTATGATGTGATATGTACCAATGTTAAGCTGTGTGCACTAGCGTTGATCCTGGGACTAGTGCGGTAAACACAGTGGGTTTGAATCAGTGGATTCGGGTCCTTACAAGGGTTGCAGTAACTTATGTGATTTATTTCATGATTTATGGATCAAGAGAAAATATACTTCCTTAATTACACCTTTTTAGAGCCTAATATTCAAACTCTATTAAAAATATTTTCCTGCAAGGAACACATAACTTTTTATTTCATATTATAATTCCTCATTTCAAAACTTAAATTTATAAACTAATTTTACTTCATTTGGATATTCCTATCAAAAGATATGAAGGTTTGATTGGAAGAGGCAAAAAAAAACTTATATTGCAGAACTTGGATTCGAACTCAGAACGCCTCTGCTGAACTCAGAGCACTGAAACACTGAGCTGCGTTGTTTCTTTTGAGTAAAGGGAGTGGATATTTACTTGAGTTATACTGCTTCTCTTCAACCCTAGAACTCAAAGCTCTCTGGACAGCAATGGTGAGGCTTCTTCTGGAGGGAGAGCTTGCTGCAGAGAGAGAGAGGCTCAGCTGGGGCTATCCTTGGTGACCACCGGAGACGGCGGCGGCACAGCAATGAGCTTGGCTAGGAGAAGCAGGTTGCAGGGGCTAGCTTCTTCTACGCAGAAGCTTGCATTCTCAATGGAGAAACCGAGTTAGAGGGTTAAGCAAGATTTTTGGTGAGGCAAGGATCATCACGAGCTCACTTGGAAGACTGGCGCGGCTGGCTAGAGCTTGGCACTGCAGTAGCTCGACTAGGAGAAGACGAGGGTTGCGGTAATGGCGAGAGTAATCGGCAGAGAGCAAAAGAAGAAAGGAGAGAGCTCGTCAGGCTTTAAGGCGCTGCAGTGGAGGTAGCTGGCTGTGGTGTGGGCGTGGTCCGCGTGGAGACGAAGTGGGCAGCGGAGCTCACGAGGCTGACTGAAGACAACCGCGTGGCAGCAAGTTTCCTGCGGAGGGAGCATGCCGTGGCAGCGAGAGGAGAAGGGAGAAGGAGGGAGGAAGAGGGAGGCTGGCAGGTGGGGCCAGGCCGACGTGGGACCCCCTGGCAGCAGCTGAGAAGCTGATGCACCGAGCACATCGTTCTCACTTGGCAATTGAACACAATTTAAAACTCATTTCAGGCATCACATTTTGCAGGCTTGCCGAGTGCTCTAAATTGATTTAAAAATTTCGAAACTTTTTGTGTAGGAAGAGCAAGGAGTCTAGTTTCAATTTTCTTTAGTTTTACTTGATTATCTCTAATAGTTTAAGAATAATAATTCTTCAAATTGACTGATTTCAAACAGTTTTTGAATTTTTCAGTCATTTAGATTAGGTGCAAAAATTCTGGAAAAATTGTATTTATTCATCATTTGGGCTCTAGTATTTTACAAAATTATTTTCTACAGCTTGTTGTTTAAAGTTTTCATGAGTTTCTTTGTTATGTTGATTTAGGTATTTGAAATTCATTAAATGTCAAATGTAAAATCTTAGACCAAATGAATAAATCCAAATATAATTTCAAATGAACATTCAAATGTGCAACATGATTCATGATATGCTACTTTATTCATTTTCTTAGAATTGGGATGTTACACAAACACAACAAAAACTAGTGCTCCATCCACACCCGCCAGACAAACCGATTCGTCCAAGTCTAAATTATTTTCATTTTTAATTTGCAAATACAGCGGATTATATATTGCCACAATTTTTCAAATTCGTAATTTTTCACAGTTTCAAATAACCCATCCATAGGTATTTGATCGACTTTACATTTAAGCACATCTAGCGCATTAAACAAGATATATCATAACATATTATTATTATGACATATCACAGCAACCTATGGTTACAGCAGTCAAGGATTTCAATATCAAGGTGGTAATAACAATTGGGATTAACTACCAACCTAAACTTAACATCATCTTTTAAATAAATAGCGATGCAAATTGTAAAACATTGTAAAGCATTTGTAAAACATGGGATCAACATGCGTCATGGATACTTGCCTTCATTGATGAAGAGAGAAGGGTCGCTTGGTAGATCGGCACTTTCTTCGACGACAGCAGCAGTTTCTTCGACTACGAGTAAAACGGAGCGACCAACAAATAAAAGAAAACAAATAAAATCTAAAACTTATAAAAACAGTACTGGTAGAAAGAGCTTGAATTTAGAAACTGGAATCAATCGATTTGGGGTTACGACGGAAGAGAATGGGTCATTTGAAGTTGGATTGGAAAGAAAATTAAAAAAATGAAAAATAGCACTGTAGCTAAAGTACTCACCTAAACTACAGAGCACAGCCAAGATGGCTCGGCCATGGGAGCCGCGTCGGCGACGGAATGGGGAAAATAAGGTGAGCATCACGTAGAGCTCGACGCCGCGAATCCAAAGGTATGGTCGAATTTTGAAGAGGCTTACCGGATTGACAGTGATCGATGACAAATGGAGCTCCGACCGGCGACGTTCAAATGCGAAATCCGGAGTCAAAACTTGACGAAATCTGAATTTTCTTGAGGGGTTATGCTCCTAACAACAATGCGCACAAAGTGACGCGAATGGAATCTCAAATAACTCACTGGACCAAAAGTTGGCTCACCGGTGTCTTTGGTCGACGTCGGGGTTGCGGTTTTCATGAGTTTTGGAGAGGAAAAGTTTGAGGAAACAAAGGGAAATGGTGAGCACGACGTAGAGGAAGGTGAGACGCATCTATAGGAAGTGAAAGCACGCGAAAAGATTGAGAAACGGCCGAGACATCAAGAGAGCACTAAATCGGACTTAATTGCTTATTGCACCAAATCTGGCTTGAATGGGTGAGAGCAACGGCCGGGGATGGAGTCGTTGCATCAATACGGTCGCAACGCTTCAACTCTCACTTGATTTGATGCGAAAATGAGAGAGTTATGGCTATTTTTCCAAGGGCTTTGAAAAGGAGAGGCATACAGGAATACAGCAGTCCGGAGGTTAAAGATGAATACTGTAGCAGAGCTGATAGGTGGGTCCAAATGAATAGTATTGAGAAGAAAGCGCGAAGGATAAAATAGTAAAATTCTCAAAAATACAATGGAATATTTGGAACCTTACAAAATTGGTTTCAAAATTTTTAGAAAATTCTGGAATTGGATTTGGATTTTGGATTTCCGGATGAAAATAGAATTTTCGGATGCGAATGGAATAAATTCCATTTTTGGATGGAAAGGAATGCCAGGTTAACTAAAACTCCAAATAAAACCCAAATCTTTGAATTAATTAATTTAAATTAATTTTTAGCAAAAGCACTAAAAATAGGATGTTACAACAATATAGTGTAATGGAGCAGTAGAAAAGTTAGTACCTGATTAACGAATATTTGGTGCATCTGAGCCTATCATATCTTCATCAACAATAGTACAAGAATCTAAACCTGCAGAAGATGAAATTGCACATACAAATTAGACACACAAAACTACGAAGCAAACTATTTAGGCACAAAACTACGAAGCCAACTATTTAGACACAAAACTAGGAAGCTAACTACAAATTAGGCACATACTCTTCAGTAGTCTATATTTGGTTGGCTGAAACAAACAATGCTATCAAATTTTAAATCAAGTTTATACTATCAAATTACCAATATCTTTATAACCTTAACAATATTTGAATACCAGTGCAACACAAATATCATGAGAACATTATGAAATTTATTGCATCCCAGATTTCAGGTGAAACATACTAAATATAAATGTGCTTATAACCTTACTCAATAATATTTGAATACTTAACACATATCAGAATCACTGAATCAGTGAAAAAATCAGTTAACAAAAGAAATAATGTAAAGTGCACCCAAATAATGACTCCATAGAACTCTTTAACCCAAAATATGTGTCAGCAATTCACGCCATGTACAACCATTGAATGAAAAAAATATATTTAAAAAAAACATGCTCGGAGTCAGTTTCCTCATTAAGCATACTGAACAGATTCTCTTCAATGTTCTCATTGATCATTGCAGCCTGACAGAGAATATTTAGCAACAAATAAGACACATAAAAAGTAATTGCATGGAACACTTCTAGAACAGAAAATGCTGGCCAAAAATCACATGGCATTTCTGTTATAAAGATATCAGAAAAAATGTTATGATTAATGAACCAGCTGTCTGTCAAAATTATAAGAAAATAACTGATATCAGTGACTAAATCAACCATACATTTGAAAAATATGATGAAAGAATAAATTTTGCATTTAACCAAAAAACTCAAATCTTGTTATATACAAAGTAAATGACATCCAAACAGCAGAACTGGTGGTTATTACTGATTAGTAAATGGTGACCCACATTGCCCCATGCAACATTTCATGAATTATATCTAGAAGGCAAAATCCTGAATGCAATGTACTTTTTGGAAGTTTAGCTATTTTAACTATAAGTCTTAAGATACATCAACAGATTTATTCATTAATTCATGAGAGAGGGAGAGAGAAAGAGCACTCAGGGTAAATGTGTTTTTCCTCACATCAAGTTCATGAACACACATATAGTTGCGCATTTGTACAGATAAAACTGTTGATTCAACATCATAATTAGCATACAATTAAGAGAAAGGTGTGTTCGAATCTATAGCATCAGCAAGGGAAGTGCATGACACTTAACAGATCTGGAACTTCTATTCTATCAATTCCAATTGAACCTCAAAACTGTTGGGTCATAGGTCTTGGTTGTCTCATAGGTTATTAAAAATATGTCCCAAGGGAAGCAAGATAACTGCACTAAAGAAAGTAGATTTATACCAAGTAATCATCCCTCTGAAAACTTACAGCCTGATGTTTGGGCAAAATCCATACATGTTTGCTAACTCGCTAACCAATAGCCATCTCCCCAATAAATCGATTGTGGCGTCTACTTCACTCAATTCACAGTCCTGATACCTAACTGATACACAAGGGCAAGACCCTCTGCGACATGATGTCTAGCTAACATGAACTGTCGGCCAATTCGAGGCACATAGAGTATCCAGATCAAGAAATTGAACACCTTCACTTTGAAGAATATACCGATATACTTAGAACAGGAGGATTCAATTTTACTTCACGGGGACTGTTTGCACCAGAATTTGGCAGGTATGGTCAAAATCAGCAAGATAAAGTCAACATATAGTAACCAATGGACGATTTGGATAGATTTGAAGATATTTGGTAACGATAAAGATTTTTAGGAAAAACCATCCAGATTACGATAAACATATTGTAATGTGTTGTAATAGGACACGATCGGGCGATGGATATAAAAGGAGGACAAGGGCGAGCTGCAGAGTGACAACACAATCAAACCAACAGATTTACATAGTTCTCTTTTTCCCGTCGGCTAGGAGTAGTTCTTGTAATTTAGTCTTTGTAATTCGATTTTGATCAATAAAGTTGCGCATCTCCGATTATTGATCTCCTTCAATTACGCCCCACATTCGATTTGTTCTGATTTTGCTGTGCATCACCTTCTTCAGAATCGATCTACCTTTATCCTCTAATTAGCTTTGATCGGCTAATTAGACTTACCCTTTTATCTTGGTTTAATCATCATTATGCTGATTGAATCTAAGCCGATTGATCTTCACGATCGGCTTTGAGTGAATTTTATATTTCTACCTTGTCGATTACAGGTCAAATCGACTGGCACGCTCTGAACCAGGTGTTCGTCTGGTGTGCTGTTGTCAGAAACCCTACTTCAAGTTTTTGACGTCAACACACTCTTGGTACGCCCTGTGGGACACCATGTCTTCATCAGGGAAGTCGATTCCACCGTCTAATCTCAATGCTGAAGCCATAATCGTCCCGACGATGGACGATTTGACGCCAGAACAACGTAGAGAAATCGAAGATCGGAAAACCTCTCTTGAAGAGATGATGTTGAATTGTTATCAGAAGACTAGACGTGGCGTCACTCAGAACACCGCTTTGCCGACGATTAATGCCCAGGGAGATGCAGGCGTTACAGAATGACCCGTAAGTCGATATCTACCTGCTCAAGCCGAGTTATTGGCTATGATTAATCAATCTGTGCACCATGCTCTGATAAACCAATCATCGGCTCTTGTCACAACCCTTAAGCCGATGATCGCAAATAGTGCTAAGACCATCGCCCAGAGTTGGCCTCATCTGGTGTGACACCCTAAATTTTGCACTAATTTAAATTTTGGAGTATTTTTTATTTTTGAGAATTTCCGAGAATTTATAAGAATTTAAATTGGATTAATTCATTTGAGACCTTTCTTGAACTCAATTAAGTTCATGCAAAATTTGATGCAAATTTTTATGGAAAATATTTTATTTGAGTTCCAAATGTCTCAAAGTATTTTCCAGAATTTTTCTGATATTTTTACTATTTTTTTGGCCAAAACTATTTTCTCGAATTATTTTTATTCGAAAAAGAATTAAAATCCGCGGAATAGTGTTTGGGCCAAAACCTTCGGTCCGGCCCAGCACTGTGCTCCAGCCCACGCAGCCTGCCCCGCCGAAACCCTAGCGCCGCCCCAGCCCGAGCCGTTCGATCTTGATCGAACACTTGCGAGTGTGCCACGTTGCCTCGCGATACGGGCCATCCGATCCAATCCACGCGGACACGCGGGATTTCGCCACATCACCCGCCGACCGTTCCGGTAACACCGCTGCCGTGCGTTACAGCCGGAGTTTTCGCGTGCATTACCGCCGGTGAGTTAATGCTTCCTCTTCATTACCCGGCGCGCCATGTAGAGCATCTTCATCTTCCCGAGACTCGCAGTAGAAGCCGCACGAGCTCGCCGAAGTTCCGAGACCCTCCGTCGTCTGTAGCGACGCCGTCGGTCACACTCCGCCGTGCCTGAGGTCACCGCCGAGTCGCCCGTGCCGAGACGCTCCAACCACGCCACTTCGTGTCGCCGGTGATGCCCTGCAACGCCGTCGCCGTGGTCATCTTCCTTAGCTCCAGCCGTTTCTGCCTTCTGCGCCGCCGTCGCCTCCTCCGAGCTTCGTCGTCCGTCCGATCTTCATCGCACGATCTCGGTTCGTCCACGTCTCGGTCCATCTCTTTTGCCTAGAGTTGATCATAGCCGTCGGATTTAGGATGCACGGCTTGGATTAGTTCTAGGGTTGCGTTTTAGTTAGACCTGAACCGTTAGATTTCTGATGGATGTCCCGGATGGTGCCACGTTGCTAGGTTGCACAGTAATCAGCTCGGATAACTTGCACCGTCGGATCAAATCTGTGTGGTATAAGATCTAGTGTTGTTGCGTGGTTGGGTCGTAGCCGTTCAATCGAAGATGAGTGATAGAGATGCGTCCACGTGTCGGGCGTTAGCTGCGTTGTGCGTGAATCTCAACCGTTCACATTGAACCAAGCGGACGAGATTGCGCCACGCATCGGGCCAGTCCTGTGTAGACGCGTGTCGCGTGGAAACCGAGAAGTCAGCGCCGTTGTTTCTGTCGATGTTGCCCAATTAATTGTAGCCATTTGATCAGGATCCAAGGGCCACGGTGAAGCCACGTGTTGGCTCTGGGTAGATCTGAGTTGAAAAGTCGCATCAATCTCGGCCGTTCGTTTTAAATCGGATGGACGAGATTGAATCGAGTTGCGGTTATTAGTTTAGCGCCGCGTGTCACAACGGGATTGGTCGTGCTTGCGTCATCCGGTGCACAGACTCAGTGCCGTCGGTTCACGGTGGACCAACCCGAGCCGTGGACCAAGTCCATAAACCTGAGCGATGTGGCAGCCCCAGAGCATGCCACGTGTCAGATCACGTCATGCTGATGTCATTTCTCCAGAAAAATATTTCGGCCGAAAATTCTTTTCTGTGCTGACGTCATCATGACGCAATGCTGACATCATAAATGCGATTTTTTAGTATAAAATAATTCGGAAAAATCGGATTTTCTAATTTCTGTATTTTCAGATTTTATTCAAACTTCAATCGGCTATAACTTTTGCATTTTAACTCAGATTTGGGTGATTAAAATTTCCAGAAATTCAAAACATTGTGATATATTTAATGGTGAATTTTATTTTAATTTTTGAGATCATTTAGTCTACTGTATTAGTTATTTATTGCATATTTTGTTTGTACGCGTAGACGCAAATTAGCCGAAAGGTTTCGAGGAAGAGTTCGTCGCTCAAGACAAGCTTCAAAACACGACCAGCAACTCTTTGAAGGCAAGTGATGCTTTGACCATTTTGATCCCAGTTTCTAAATGTATTTTGCTTTGAAATTATGCATGCTAAATTAAATAAAAATGGATTTAAATTAATTTGGGATATCAACTTACGCCACCTTGAAATTATTGATTGAATGCCCTAAATCATTGTCACCCTAAGTTTGATTGTAATAGTTGGATGTTAATATTGTGCCAACACGGGAGAATAGACCGTGAGTAGATGCTTAGCCTTGCAACGAATCATGAATGATCTTTTGGGAAAATGCTACAATATTGATTAAAGAAATATTGAATGTATTTTGAAAGTGGTGTGATGATGCCACAAGATGAGATTGAGTTCTGAGACACTGTGGTTCAGATCGATGTTGATTTATTGCTGGCATGTGTTGCACAATAATCAACGGGGTGGGAAATGTTTTAGACTGGGGCAAGTGGCAAGAGGCTGTGTGCCAGGTGGGCCTGTGTGGCAATGGGTTTAAGAGTGATGTGAGTCTGTGTGCCACATTGAGGTTGTTTGCCACTGTTGAGTGTTGGATGTCTTGCCTTGGTCAATTAAGGACTTCACCTTGCAAGCCTTTAATCTGAGTCACCCGTACAACCACATGTCTGGTATGGGACGGACCTAGTTGATTAGAGTTCTTATATCTTTCCTCTGATACCTCAGGGTGACAGTACACAGGGGTGTATCTGTACGGGGGAGCGTACCTGTGCTACGGCTTGGTGCCCATCCAACGGTGATTGGCCTGTCCTATACTTCGGCTCTGTGTGAGGGAAGTGATAGTGAAGGCAATACCGGAGAGGTTCTTTGGTCGAGGTAAAGGTTCCTGAAAGGCTTTGTTACGGATGATCACCTGTGTGGTGAATGGCTGTATCTTGTGGGTAAAGTGTACAACCTCTGCAGAGTGTAAAATCTATTCGAATAGCCGAGTCCGCGGTATTGGACATTGCTCGGGGATTATAGTTAGGGGTTAGATGTTCAAAAATAAAAATGTGGAATGGGGGGCTGTGTGCCAGTGTTAAAAATGAACTGTTAAGGCTCTGTGCCGAGAATCTTCGAAGAAAAACCATTTGAAGAAATTAGTATTATTTATAACTGTTTCACTGCTTTAATCCAAGTAAGATACTAGTTTAAAAATGCTGTTTGATGCAAATGAACCAATTAAGCCAATCCTTTGGAATAAGCTTTGCATATAGTAATAGTGCTGCATTCTGTGCATTACTTGTTGAGTGCCTTGTGTACTCACCCCTCCTTGCGTCCAGAATCCACAGAGGGTCCAGATCTGCTGATTCGGGTCCAGACAGATGTGGTATCAGAGCAGGCTAACTGTTGGTCTTGACCCTAACTAGGGTAGTTGTGCCTAGGTGGATAAAACTACTTTCTAAAATTTAATCAACTTGAGCAAGAATATCAATGAAATCTCAACTTATCTTTTCTCTCTTGATCATATTTATGCTGCATTTTCTATTGTTATGTTGGGTTTTTAAAACGAGGTATGTTTTGGCAGATGCGGAGGATCCACAACTATGGAGAGCGCACTGGAGGATTCGCCGCTGAGCTGTGGTGTATGATGCAACTTCTTGGAGGATTCGACAGGCCGCTTTATCAAAGGACCACTCTGGTGAGGGCATGACTTGATATCGCCTGGGATGTCAAGATCACTGTTTATGCTCAAGAGAGGACGAGGGCGAGCCATCTTATCTACATCACCACCAGGAGGACTTCTTTTGAGGCCGGGATCCAGGAGATGGCGCGTCTTGCGATGCGGCAGATTGCCCGTACTTACTCCGTCGAGTTGGAGGGCACTGTTTTTCGTCAACACCCGCGCCGAGATAATCGCTATGACAGGATGGAGCTCATGGAGGAGGACGCCATGATCACTCATCTGGCGAGGTATGTCATCGCCAGGAGGACGCCATGGATGAGACAGTCCGGGAGCTGCAGAGGACCCATGACGAGGTCACGGAGGCAAGGACTCAACTGCGGGAGTGCTTAGCTCACTTCATGCAGAGGATCCAGGAGCTGGAGATGGCTCTGTATGGACCTGAGCCTGAGCCAGTTCTGGAGCTGCACGATCCAGATTCGGAGGAGCCAGAGCAGGAGTTGTGATTAATTTGTTCTAGGGTTCTGTTTTTCGATCAGATTCCTAGGGTTCTGTTTTTCGATCAGATTCCTTCCTTCTGTTCATCGCAAATCTGGGATTAATTGGTGCGTTTCCTGGATATTTGGCTATAGATAAAGTTGTATATCGTCGAATCCCCTTTAATTTGAGTATAAGAACACTAAAATCCGATCAGCCAATTGAATGTTATGCCATTTTTGGTGTTGACTGTCCAGATTAGGTTGTGGATTGCGCCCGAAATGTTCAAATGAAGATTTGATATAGCAAAAGGCCGAATTAGGATTTTTGACTGCCTAGAGAAATGTAGGAAATTTCCTGTAGATTTAGAAAGTGTATTTGTATCCTTGATTTGGTGTTAGGAATCAAAAGTTTTGGCCTGTTGAAGTTGCTGTCCAGAACTGAAATTTCTGCTGAAAGTTCAGAGTTAGTCTGAAGTTTAGAGGGCAGTTTGAGGACTTAACTTTCAGGTGTTGAGAAAATGGCTATGGGGTAACTATAGGTTATCCTCTTGTGGTCATTTGGAGCCTAAGAATGCAAATTGTTACTCAGCCAATTAAAAGTTATGTTCATTTTAGTACCTGCTGTTCAGAACTACTGTTAATGTATATAACCTCTATTCATCTCTAATCTGGGAACTAGTAATGTATCTTCTGAATAAATGGCTATAATATAGTTGTAGATTATCCTCTTGTGATTAATTATAATCCGAGTTCACTCAATTTGGTTCAACCATTGAAAAGTTATGCAAGTTTTACCTTTTGCTGTCCAAAGTGTGACTAGTAGCAGATTCAATTTTGTTCTGGGATTTAGGTCAACTTAGAGGCCGAGTTGGATTTTGCAATTGCCTAGAGATAGATGGAAAATTTTATGTAGATGTCTAAAATGTCTTCGTTTGCTCAATTTAAAGTTATATAGCAGTAGTTATGCTGTGGTGAAGTGGGCTATCTAAACTAGTTTTGTATGAATTCAAAGTTTTGGGGCAAATTATGGAAGAGACTCAAATAGTCTGAAGTGAATAAGTTATTGCTATTTCAATTTTTCTTTTTCTGTAACTAGAATATCATATTATCCAACTAGGAGCAGCCAATGAGAACACGACGCAGCAAAGGCAAAGGTAAGATCTGTATTTATCTTTCCATATAACAATTTTACTATGCTTGTGCATGAATAGGGCCCAATAGTCCTGCAATTGAAATCTTGACTATTAAAATATGCTCACCTATTTCTCAAACAATAATACTGTTGTTTTCATTATATATAACCTGAACCATGCGAATATGAGAAGCTGCGGCTAGCAAACACTGCAGCGATTCAAGCCAAATTTCAATCTCTAGGTATCAACAGATTAAAAAAACTTCTGGATTCAACTTCAACCCCCACTACAACTGAAAAGGATAGCAAAAAGGGTAGAAACAATGATGACTCTGATTACGATCCTGAAGAGGATAAGGGGGCCGAGGGAGATGAATCGCAAGATCCTTCACCAACAAAGGTGGTTGCTGATCTATCTCTTGCTGGGGGGCAAAGGATGTTAGCTGCATGTATTGTTTTGCATTGCATCTATTTAATTTCTTTAGGTTGCTTCATTTATGTTATTTTTGTTGTGCTGCCTATTTCATTTTGTACACATATTTACACTTAAATTTTCTTCTGGTCTAGTATTTTAAAACGTGCGTTACAAGACCAGCTCAAAGGCCCATAAAAAAGGAAGACCGACAACATGCCTCCAGGTGGTACAAGAGCTTCAAAGAGAGTGAGGGCAACTACAGCAGCAGAGGAACCCACTGGAGTCACAACATGGTCTGCAAAAGAAGTGGCCTTACCTACACTTCAAGAAGATACAACCACTGAATCCTTCGAGCAAATGGTCCATGAGGATCAATATCCCCAGTACCTACCATGACAGATGAGGAGTGGAGAAAACTTGTCCAGAAATGGTCTGACCTGAAAAGCAAGGTATGGTCTATGAATATATGGTTCTATACAAATTCCATTCATGAATGTGCCTAATGGAACCATCTGATGTAGGAAATATCTGAAAAGAACAAGCAAAATCGTGCCAAAGTCAAGTTCCATCAAGCCACAGGGTCTCGAAGCTACATTGCACACTGCCATGCTCTGGTAAGTACTGTTCACCGTCTCATTATTTATTTTCCATCCACAACACTAGATAGGAACCTTGCTAGTAGGCAGCCAAGGAAACCTTGATAACCAAAGAGATAAAATTAGATGCACTTATTTAGTTCAAGCCCTGCCTATAATAAAGCCATATGTAGTTAATAAAAACTTTTCTACTTGATACATTTTATTCTGTTTCTTCTTCCAATTGTAGAAGGAGAAAAACAAAGATCAACAATTCACTGCTGTAGACATGTTCTAGGAGTGCCACAACAGCAAGAAGAAGGGACTCGCTGAACCTGTGCAACGCGCAATTGTAAGTCTCTGCAATTCCTCCTTTTTCTTCTGCATAAGTATATATTAACTCATCAAAATATCGGTTTCTTCTGTTATGCTTGCAAAATTGCTTTCTTGCATCCATACCATATAAGTAACTAGACCACATTGAATAGAGAGATTCATTGTGTCAGCATACAAAAGTTAATCCATTTCTTCATTTGCTTTTTATGAAATTTTCTGAATGCAAATTTAGTGATTTTTCAAGTAATCGCCAGAGGTTACCTTTGTTGTGTCCTGTTCTATTTGGATGAAAGTTTTCTTTGTATAAGCCTTTTATTCCTGTTATCACTATTGATTCTGTTATGTTTTATGTCTTAGGCTGAGACAGAAGCTATGATGGTGCCTGATGTAGAGGGTCAGCCAACAATGTCTACTACCGAGATTGTTGACAAGGTTCTGTCTCAAAGTAGCGCCACCAGCAAATTCTTGAAGAACGTTGGCTTACATTCTTCCACTCCGAACTCTGCAAAGGACTCTAAACAACAAGCTCTTGAGGATCAGCTTGAGCAGGAGATACGAGGAGCAGCTGAACTTCGACAGACCGTTGAGCAACAGCAGCAAGAAGTAGAAGACTTGAAGCTAAAAGCACAAGCATCAGATGAAGCACTGATCAAAACCCAAAAGGAAATGGAGGATTTAAAGAAGAGGTAAGAGGAGAATGATGCAATTATTCGCCATCTCATGCGAATGGCTGGTCAAGACAACTAGTGAGTTTATGAACCTATTCACTTATTTTGCATGGATACATATTTTGTATGGCTGGTAACCTGGTTCACTGGTACTAGTGAGTTTAGGTAACGTGGTTCAACTTTGTAACCTAGGATTTATTTTCAATAGCTTCAAGTGTGGTACTAAATAAAAGTACTGTGAACAAAGTTTGTGTCTCTTAATGTATCTATGGTTATGTGCAATGTATTGATTGGTCTCCTGAAAATATTGTGTGCTGTGTCGAGATGTATTGTGTGTTGTGGCTGTAAAAATGGATCATATGTGGGCTAACAGAAGTGTTCAATGACAAAATATCATGGCTATTCTGCATCTATCTATGGCGAAATTATTCATCACAGAAAATGACAGACCATTACTTCCATGACGAAAATGCATGTCCACGTGACACTTATCTATGACGAAACATTTGCGTCACAACACGTGCCACGTCACCACACATCCGGCTGCTGACGTGGCACTGCACTTTTTAATGACGAAAATGCATGTCCACATGGCAACAATCTGTGATGAACAATTTCGTCATAAATAAAATGGTCAACGCTCATTTTTGGCCGATCGAAGTGTTCTTTTATGATGAATTTGATATTTTTTAGGACGTTTTGGGTACAATTAATGACGCATATATTCATCATAGAAATGATCTCTTCGTTGACGAAAATGTAATTCGTCACAGAAAAGTTGATTTTTTATGACGAAAAAAAGTAATTCGTCATTGAAAACTTTCTATGACGCACTTACTATGACAAGTTGAATTTCGTCATAAATTCATCATAAAAAATCTACAATGACGATTTCGGGACTAATGATGACGAGTTTGTACCGTCATTAAAAATCACTTTTCTTGTAGGACATGAGAGGGTGCTCTATGCCTCTCATCAACTGGAAGGAACTGCCGCAGAGTAGTGGGAGAACTTCTGCGCAGCTCATGAATACCCACAGAGTATCACGTGGGAGGAATTCACCTCAGTTTTCCGCCAATACCATGTACCAGATTGTATCATGGATCTCAAGAAGGAGGAATTTCGGAATCTCAAGCAGGGTGGCCAGTCAGTGGCCGACTACTTGAATAAGTTTACCCAGCTAGCACGCTAAGCCCCAGAAGATGTAGCCACGGAAAAGACCAGACAATCCCGCTTTATGAAGGGATTGAATGCAGGGCTACAAGTGGGACTGATCACCCACACCTTTCCGGACTTCCAAGAGCTAGTTAACAAGGCTCTTATTCTAGAGGACAAGCGCTGAGAGTTCGATGACAATCGGAAGCGTAGAATGGCGCAACAAGGAGCTCGTCAAGGCCAGCAGAGGCAGAGGACGGCACCCCAACAGTTCATCCGGTTCCAACCCAGAGGCAGTGACAGGGCACCACTGCCGGCAAATCGTCCTGTGGGCCAGAATGCCCAGACTCCAGCCAGAACGGTGGTATAGACTGGAGGAACCTCACAGGCAGTAGGAAGACGTTGCTATCACTGCAACGAACTGGGGCACTTCGCCAACAATTGCCCGAAGAAGGGAGGTGTCACCCCGGTCCGATTTAACCTGGGGAATACGCCTACAAGGACTCCGGCACCAAATGTGAACCGCGGAGCATCGACATCAGCAACTCCATCTCAAGGAACTTCACGAGGCCGAGTCAACCACATTACAGCAGATGAATTCCAGAACGCCACGGACGTTGTACTGGGTAATTTCCTAGTAAACTTAGTACCAACTACTGTTTTATTTGACTCCGGAGCATCACATTCATTTGTTTCTCAAGATTTTGCTGTTCGCAATAATTTGAATATTGTGGAACTTAAGTGTGTGCTTGTAGTCCAATCCCGTGGATCAGAACTCCGATCCAATGTAGGATGTTCTGGGGTGAGACTAATAATTAATGGAATATAGTTCCTAGCGAACTTAATTATATTGAATACCCAAACCCTGGATGTTATCCTGGGAATGGATTGGTTAACCAAACACAAGGCAGTGCTGGACTGCGGAAAAAGAGTTATATCAATCGAGAGCCCAGATGGGAGAAGGGTTGCATTTGAAGCAAAAGCAGTACGAGATGGACAACTAATGGTCAACAGCATGAAGACCGTCAGCTTGGAGGAAGTTTCCATAGTCAATGAATATCCGGATGTCTTCCCGGAGGATTTACCTGGAATGCCGCCGGAAATAGATATCGAGTTCGTGATAGAGCTTGTTCCAAGGACAGCTCCAATAGCTAAGACCCCTTACAGGATGTCCACAGAGGAATTAGTGGAAATGAAGAAGCAAATTGAAGAGCTGCTGGAAAAAGGATTCATAAGACCCAGTTCATCGCCATGGGGAACACCTGTCTTGTTAGTCAAGAAGAAGGGCGGGAATTTTAGGATGTGTATAGACTATTGTGCACTCAATGATGTGACGATAAAGAATAAGTATCCGCTACCCAGGATCGACGATCTTTTTGATCAGTTTAGAGGAGCGGGAGTCTTCTCCAAGATTGATCTTCGATCAGGATACCATCAATTGAAGATCCGATCAGAGGATATTCCGAAGACTGCATTCTCGTCAAGATATGGACATTACGAGTTTACAGTTATGTCCTTCGGTTTGACAAATGCACCAGCATATTTCATGAACTTAATGAATAAGGTTTTTATGGAATATTTGGATAAGTTCGTCGTCGTGTTTATAGATGATATCATTATTTATTCCAAGACGAAGGAAGAGCACGCCAAACATTTAAGGCTAGTCCTTGAGAAATTGAGGGAACAACGGTTGTTTGCAAAATTTAGCAAATGTGATTTCTGGAAGAATAAGGTTGAATTTCTTGGACACATAATGACTGCGGACGGAGTTGCGGTAGATCCAAAGAAGTGGAGGCGGTATTACATTGGGAACCACTGAAGACAGTAACCCAAATCCATAGTTTCCTTGTAATGGCGGGATATTACCGACGTTTCATTGAAGGATTCTCTACAATTGCGAGACCCCTTACGCAATTGTTGAAAAAGGAAAAGAAATTCTTATGGACACCTGAGTGTGAGAAGAGTTTTCAGGAATTAAAGAAAAGGTTAACATAAGCACCTGTATTAGTTTTACCCGACGTTCATCAAGGCTTTAACATCTATTGTGATGCCTCGCGTCAGGGATTGGGATGTGTGTTGATGCAAAACAGGAAAGTAATTGCATATGCATCGAGGCAATTGAGGCCACATGAGGAGAACTATCCGACTCATGATTTGGAATTAGCTGCCGTAGTGCATGCCCTAAAAATATGGCGTCACCATCTCATCAGAAACAGATGTGAAGTGTATACTGATCATAAAAGTCTTAAGTATATCTTCACGCAAGCTGACTTGAATATGAGGCAAAGAAGATGGCTTGAGTTAATCAAAGATTATAATGTTGGAATTCATTACCATCCTGGCAAAGTCAACGTGGTGGCGGATGCCTTGAGAAGAAAGAACAACAGTGTAAACATGCTGTTGGAAGCAAGTCAGACAGAATTGTGTATAGATTTCAAAAAATTGAGATTGGAAGTGGTACCGAAAGGATTTTTGGCAACCTTGGAAGTAAAACCTACCCAGGAAGATCAGATCGGGAAAGGGCAAAAAAATGATGATAAGATCAAGAGGATTAGGTCCAAAATGGATGAGGGCAAGGCAAAGGATTTCAAACAGGATGAGCAAGGTACTATGCGGTTTAAAGGGCGCGTTTGCGTGCCGAACAAAAAGGATTTGAAGCAGTTAATTTTTTGCAGGAAGCCCATGACTCCAAGTACTCAATTCATCCAGGAAATGCAAAAATGTATCAAGATTTAAAAGAAAGATTTTGGTGGCCAAGCATGAAACGGGAAGTTGCCGAATATGTTGCATTATGTGACATATGTCAAAGAGTCAAAGTTATGCACCAGAGACCAGCAGGACTATTGCAACCCCTAAAGATACCTGAATGGAAATGGGAAAAAATTGGTATGGACTTCATCACCGGTTTGCCCAGAACTCAAAGTGGATATGATTCCATATGGGTTATAGTGGATCGCTTAACTAAAGTTGCACATTTCATACCGGTAAATACCACTTATTCCGGAGACCAGTTAGCAGAACTTTATATGGCAAGAATTGTCTGTTTGCATGGAGTACCGAAGAAAATAGTGTCTGACAGAGGTACTCAATTTACCTCAAGGTTCTGGGATAAATTGCATGAGGCAATGGGGACTCGTCTGAACTTCAGTACAGCATACCATCCGCAAACAGATGGTCAAACCGAGAGGGTTAACCAGATATTGGAAGATATGCTGAGAGCTTGTGCCTTAACATATTCTACTTCTTGGGACAAGTGCTTGCCTTATGCTGAATTCGGCTATAATAACAGTTATCAGGCAAGTTTACAGATGTCTCTATTTGAAGCTCTGTATGGTCGATCCTGTCGAACCCCGTTGAATTGGAATGAGACAGGTGAACGGCATGTTTTTGGACCGGACCTTCTTCAGAAAGCAGAAGAACAGATCGCCCTGATCAGGGAAAGATTGAAGATTGCTCAATCAAGGCAGAAGAGTTATGCCGACAATCGTCGTAGAGAATTAGCTTTGAACCTGAAGACTTTGTGTACCTCAGAATCACACCACTCAAAGGAGTCAGAAGATTCCACGCAAAAGGGAAGCTCGCACCCAGATATGTTGGACCATTCAAGGTCTTGAACCACAGAGGCGAAGTTGCATATCAGTTGGAGTTACCACAGTCTTTGGCAGGAGTGCATGATGTATTCCATGTGTCACAATTGAAGAAGTGTCTCCGAGTATCGGAAGAGCAACCGCCTTTGGAGGCAATCAAGCTGCAAGAAGATCTAACTTATAAAGAGCATCCTGTGAAGATTCTAGACATAATGGACAGAGCAACAAGGAACAAGCAACGTGGGAACGCGAAGAAGATCTAAAGGAGTTTCTAGACCTATTTCTGTAGTCAGCCCTGAATCTCGGGGACGAGATTCTGTTAAGGGGGGAGGTTTGTAACACCCTAAATTTTGCTCTAATTTAAATTTTGGAGTATTTTTTATTTTTGAGAATTTCTGAGGATTTATTAGAATTTAAATTGGATTAATTCATTTCTGACCTTTCTTGAACTCAATTAAGTTCATGCAAAATTAGATGCAAAGTTTTACGAAAAATATTTTATTTGAGTTCCAAATATCTCAAAGTATTTTCTAGAATTTTTCTGATATTTTTACTATTTTCTTTGGCCAAAACTATTTTCTCGAATTATTTTTATTCGAAAAGGAATTAAAATCCGCGGAATAGTGTTTGGGCCAAAACCTTCGGTCGATCCGACCAAAGATCGTGCTCGCCCACGTGTCACCGCCCGCGCACCGCCTCGCGAAACCCTAGCGCCGCCCCAGCCCGAGCCGTTCGATCTTGATCGAACGCTTGCGAGTGTGCCACGTCGCCTTGCGATGCGGGCCATCAGATCCAATCCACACGGACACGCAGATTTCGCCACGTCGCCCGCGACCGTTTTCGGTAACGCCGCCGCCGTGCGTTACGGCCAGAGTTTTCACGCACCATTACCGTCGGTGAGTTAATGCTTCCTCTTCATTACCCGGCGCGCCGTGTAGAGCATCTTCATCCGCTTCTTTTGCGCCACTTGTCTCTTCTCGAGACTCACCGTAGCAGCCGCACGAGCTTGCTGAGTTCTGCGACCCTCCGGCTTCTGTAGCGTCGCCATCGGTCACTCTCCGCCGTGCCTGAGGTCACCACCGAGTCGCCCGTGCCGAGACGCTCCAGTCGCGCCACTTCGTGTTGCCGGTGATGCCCTGCAACGCCGTCGCCGTGGTCATCTTCCTTAGCTCCGGCCGTTTCTGCCTTCTGCGCCGCCGTCGCCTCCACCGAGCTTCGTCGTCCGTCCGATTTTCATCGCACGATCTCGTTTCGTCCACGTCTCGGCCCATCTCTTTTGCCTAGAGTTGATCATAGCCATCGGATTTAGGATGCACGACTTGGATTAGTTCTAGGGTTGCATTTTAGTTAGACCTGAACCGTTAGATTTCTGATGGACGTCCAGGATGGCGCCACGTTGCTAGGTTGCACAGTAATCAGCTCGGATAACGTGCATCGTCAGATCAAATCTGTGTGGTATAAGATCTAGTGTTGTTACGTGGTTGGGTCGTAGCCGTTCGATCGAAGATGAGTGATAGAGATGCGTCCACGTGTCGGGCGTTAGCTGCGTTGTGCGTGAATCTTAGCCGTTCACTTTGAACCAAGCGGACGAGATTGCGCCATGCATCGGGCCAGTCCTGTGTCGACGCGTGTCGCGTGGAAACCGAGAAGTCAGCGCTGTCGTTTGTCGACGTCGCCCAATTAATTGTAGCCGTTTGATCATGATCCAAGGGCCACGGTGAAGCCACGTGTTGGCTCCGGGTAGACCTGAGTCGAAAAGTCTCATCAATCTCGGCCGTTCGTTTTAAATCGGATGGATGAGATTGAATCGAGTTTCGGTTATTAGTTTAGCATCGCGTGTCGCAACGAGATTGGTCGTGCTTGCGTTATCCGGTGCACAGACTCAGTGCCGTCGGTTCACGGTGGACCAACCCGAGCCGTGGACCAAGTCCATAGACCTGAGCGACGTGGCAGCCCCAGAGCATGCCACGTGTCAGATGATGTCATGCTGAAGTCATTTCTCCAGAAAAATATTCCAGCCGAAATTCTTTTCTCTGCTGACGTCATCATGACGCAATGCTGATGTCATAAATGCGATTTTTCAGTATAAAATAATTCGGAAAAATCGGATTTTCTAATTTCTGTATTTTCAGATTTTATTGAAACTTCAATCGGCTATAACTTTTGCATTTTAACTCGGATTTGGGTGATTCAAATTTCTAAAAATTCATAAAATTGTGATATATTTAATGGTGAATTTTATTTGAATTTTTCAGGTCATTTAGTCTACTGTATTAGTTGTTTATTGCATATTTTATTTGTACGCTTAGACGCAAATTTGACGGAAGGTTTCGAGAAAGAGTTTGTCGCTCAAGACACCAACGATACCAGATGTTTTTAGCTTAACTACCAAACTAATCAGTGTTAATTCTATGTGCGTTTTGTGATATATATATGTGTGATAATTAATTTAACAATAATATAATATATATGTGATGATTTATGTGACAACAATATTTGTTATGGAAGAAGGTAATGTGTGTGGTTTGTTATTTATTTGCAACAGGTGTTGCAGCGTAGGCAATAGAAGTGCATCGTAGGAATGCGAGATGGATGTAACTGCAGGTCAGGGAGATTTCGCGCAGGTGGCGCGTAGTCCCAGGAGCAGCATGCAAGGGTCGCAGGTGCAGGCGCAACACACGAGGTCGCAGAGGTGCAAATGGCATATGAGGTCGCAGGTGCAGGAGACGCAGCTCGTGAAGGACGTAGGTGTAGCGAGGCGGGATGCATAGAGGTCTACGCAGATAGACGACGCGGTGTAGCGGCTAGCAGGTCTTGTAGGCGAGTGAGTCTCGCGAGAGCGGAAGATAGGTTGTACGCATGTATGTGTGAGTTTTGGGTATATGTATCTATTGGATCAGTTGAATATGTATGTATGTATGTATGTATGTATTTGATTAGAGATAAGAAGTTAGGATTTGCTAAGAATAAATAGGAGGGTTTCCTCTTGACTTTGGTGAGCCCCACAAAAGAAAAAGAAACAGAAAAACTAGCGTACGGTATACCGTACAAACGGTATAATTTTTTTCGCGATAAAATTTATGAAACTTGACTCTGAAACCTATAAAACTTCTGAAACCTGCTATAAAACTTCTGAAACCTGCTTCTGAAACCTGGATCTGAAACCTATGAAACTTCTGAAACCTGTGAAACCTGCTCTGAAACCTCTGAAACCTACGAAACTTGCTTCTGAAACCTGTGAACCTGCTATACCATTGGAATCAATTCCAACGGTATAGCGTTCACTAGTAGCTCTCAAAAAGAAAAGAGGCTCCGGCGGCGACGCAGAGAAAAAAAGTTTCGTGCGCGCGAAGCAGAGCGAGCCGGGCTTCTGTGCGGCTGGCGGCGCAAGAAAGCAGCAGGAGCAGAGGAAGCTCCTAGCGTGCGGCTGCAGCAAGGCCAGACGTGACGTGAGCAGGCAGGAGACTCCGTGCGACGGCGTGGTAGCGAAGGCGCTGGCCGTTCCAGACGCGTGCGCCGTGGAGTCCTGGTGACATGCATACGGCAAGCAACAGAAGCAAGAGAAGCTACTGGCTATTGAGCAAGCAAAGAAAAGCAAAAGGAGGTTTGTACGTGCATCAACAGATGAGTAGCTTCTCCCGTGAGGTAAAAAATTGAAAGCACTTGTTCCACTTAGATTCAATCACAGTACTTTTCTATCCGTTATTGTTCTACTTTCATGGTCTTGATTAATTAATCCAGATTGATTATTTAGGTTTGATCATTGTTTTATTAATTTTCAGAATTAATAAAAACATAAAAATTAGGTTAAGGAGTTATTTTGCACTAATTTACCCTCTCTTGTTGCGCCTAGATCCTTCAATTAGATTCAAAATGTATAATTAATTCCACATACCTGCATGGTGTCCAATTCTCCATTTGGTGCTTCAATAAAGCCCACATCCAGGAATAACATATTTCCAAGATTTTGGATCCCTTAGTTTAGGCCCTAAAGATGGAAAAATGATGTCAGAATTCTCAATGTAAATGAGCTGCATTTAAGTTGAATCTATATATGTTTTACACCCAGAACTGAGTAAGTATATTTATTAAAAAGTAGACTGAACAACCATATAAACTAATGAAATTGGAGGGTTTTTTTTTAATAATACATTTTTAAAAAGTAATTTCGACATTAATACGCGGGTGAAATTTTTTGCAAAAATAATACTACATCGCCCAACCGGTTGGCGAAAATCGAGTAGTCGCCAGATGGTTCGGCGAAAATGCTATTTTCGCCAAACGGTGTGGCGAAAATTGGTTAATTGCGCCATTAGCACCGCCTGACAGATCAATCGGACGGGACACCCTATTTTCGCCACATGGTACCATGTGGCGAAAATAGCCTGACTTTTTTGTGGAGGTTGAAAAGAAGGTCAAACAATGACGAAATTTTTTAAAAATTTTTGTGAAGGTTCCTGATACATCAGTTATGCTCTCATAAAAATTTCAGATGATTATCACATTTGAGTAATTTTTAAAAATTTAAATATTGCTACTGTTCTGATAAAAAAGACAGTAATTGCTACTGTTCTGATAAACAATGACGATGTGATATCTTACCAAACCTCCACTTGGCAGAAAGATCCTAGGGCGTGTTTGTTATTGTTCGTAGAAAGATGCTCCATTTGCAATTAACAAAACCTCCACTTGAAGTAAACTGTGGCCATCTTTGAAGATGCGTTAGGAGTAAATATGACATAATAACAACCGGAGTGGGCAACTTAGCTTTTGGTTAGTTCGTGACGAAAGGCGCTGCGACGGGGTTGGTGTCTCTTCGGCGTGGAAGGACCTCTGCATTTTCGGAGCAAGTGCAGAGTGTAGAAGAAAAATGACCTGGGGGAGTGCTTTTGACGAATGGGTGAAGGAGTTTCACCTGTAATTTCGAGTCCTATTTTATCTTTAGGTATGAGCCTAATTCTTTTCACAATAAACTGTTAACCTGAGATGATAACTAGTTAAGGATGCAACGAATGAAAACCTGTGCCCTTACCCCTTGCTTGTGGCCAGAGGAAGCAATCGACGTTTTTTCACGGCACAACAGAGAACTGAACGAGTCTAACACGAATTATTGTAAGCCTGACGGGGCATGACGGGGAAGGGAGTTGGTTCCGGACAGAGGAATGGGAGGAGAGGATGGGCAACAATGAAAGGGGTATTGAATAATTATTCTAAAAGGTATAAATAGTCTTGTCCGAAAATTTAAACTTAAACCGTAATTTTAATCTAGGCAGTTTGCTTTGCATCCGATGGCTGAGATTAGAGGAGAGTCACGGCACTGTAGCTCTCTGACAGAGGATTCAAGCCCCTCGCTGCTAGCCACCCGGGGTGATTTTGGTACATATACGGCTCCATTTTTTCTTCACTGGGAGATATATAGACGGAAAAAGGCTAAATCAGTTGAAAAGTCTATACATTTAAGTATTAAAAATTGACCGGATGTCAGTGCTTTTAGCGGCCCACCTGTCAGACTCACGAGCCTTAACCAAGATTAACTAAGCTGAACTAACTTAATTACCATCATTAGCACTAATTAGGCCAGCTTCTGCGCAGAGCTCGGCAACGGAGGGAGGCGGTGTTGATGCCAAAAATCACGAAGGTTGATCGGTCGCAACACATAGGATGAACACAGGGTTAAGTTTTTGAGGCATGTCAACCGATTTGATCCTGTAATCGTAAGATGAACGGAAAATACGCTTAAAGTTGATCTACCGCGACAAGTCAGCAAAGATCTAAACGGCTAAAAAGCCGATTAAATCAAGGGGTAACAATAAATCTAAATAGCCGATTAGAGCTGAATAGATGAAAGATAAAGGTAGATTTTCCTGAAAAAGGCGATGCGTAACAAGATCAAAAAAAATCAAACCTGATTGGCGTAATTGATGAAGACCAATAATCGGCTATGCACAACTTTTTTGGTCTGAATCAAATTACAAGAGAAAACCTTTGCTACGAAAGCTGCTCCTAGTTAACAGAGAAAAATAAACAAAAGTAATGCGAGTTTTTTTATTGGATTGTGTTGTTCCTTTCGCTTGCTCTGGTCTATCTTTTATAGCACATCGGCCGATTGTATCTATCTTCAATACATTGTCCGCCATGATCCGTATCAGCCTCTACTCAAACAGAACTCTTTGTTCAAACCAATATTGATCATAATTCTATCTCTAATTTTTCCTTTCTTTACCCGATATTGGATAAAATATCTTTCAATCCTTATCCTGTCAATTTGGTCATACCTTGCCAAATTCTGGTGCAAACATGTGCCCCCATTTTTGGGAGAAAACATGTTATCTTCCAAAAATATTCTCCATCGGCTTCTACTTCCATTGGCTTGACACAATATTTATATTAGTAACCGCTCTATTTATGGCGCCACAAAATCTTAAGACGTGTATCTTGGTTTTAACTACTCGTGCCCCTTCAAAATTCTTCCTGCCGTTTCGCATTTTTCACCCCTTTATAAATATGAGGTCCCCACATGCTCATTTTCAAACACACGAGCTCTCAAACAACTCATCATCGGCTTTGACGGACTTCCTACACACCTTGCTTAACAATACTCACTGGCCAACCCTTTGAGAGCATCTAGGCCCTCTATTTTTTTTTAGTTATGATTATTATGTAGGTTTCGGTATTGATGATCAAGAAGCTTACTTAGTATAAGCTGAAAAAGCTATATTTGAAGAACAAGGCTAAGGTATTTATTTTTTTGTTTTGGCTTGGGAGTTGATTCAAGCCATATAGCTAGAATAACTGTACTATTAAGAGGGATTATACAAAAGTAATAATCTTGGTTCATATGCTAAAATCACTAAGATAAATTGGAGCATAAGGATATTTCATATCTCTCACTCCAAAATCCAGATATTCCTTTACTTAGCCAAAAAGAGTTCTTTTCAGACTAACTCCAGTTAGTTCGGCGCTGAAGAAAATCAAGTTCCAAGTTCTAACCGAGCGCACTCCATGTACGCTGGACCGACTTTTTCAGTCCGGCGCTAAGAACTCTCTTTTGATTTATTTCAACCGAGCGTACACCGTTCACGACGGACCGATCTTAATATTCAGTCCAGCATATGCTGTTTCTTTTCACTCTGAACAAATTTCTAGTCTGTGTTAAGAATTATTTTACTCAAATCTTAACCAAGAACATGCCGTTTGCTACAGACCACAATTCTGAGTGAACGCCGGACCAACTTTTTCGGTCCGGCGCAAACGTATTTCTCTCTCATAAAAACCCGCGGCTTTCTCTTTTACGTCGGACCAACTTTTTCAGTCCGGCGCAAACACTATTTTGATGGTATCCAAATAGAACAAAGCATGTGTACACCGGACCAACTTTTTCATTTCGGCACAAACTTCCTTTACCAGTACATATATACGATGGACCGTTTTTTTCGGTCCGGCCCAAATGGGTCACACTGAGAACAATAATACTTCTCCAATCTTATGTACCCCGGACTAACTTTTTCAGTGCGACGCGTGAGTATATTTCAACACATGACTCATACATCTTAAAATTCCTCTTCATTTCTGATCTTACTGAAACAGATTTGTGTTGAATTTCTATTTGAACTCTTATCTGTTGCTATTTCTATTGAGAAAAGTTTCTTTTTAAGATTAAAAGATTTTAAACTTGCCTATTCATCCCCCTCTAGGTCAACTTGATCCTTTCAAGTGGTATCAGAGCAAGGTTACCCGTTTTTAAAAGCTTGGGTAAAATGGCCGAGGGAATATGATCAGCTACAGTAAGTGTAGGAAGGGTTCCTATTTTTGATGGCACAAATTATGCTTATTGGAAAATTAGAATGAGGTGCTATCTTGAAGCCGTAAGTTATGATGTGTGGAGAGTCACAGAAAGACCTTTACCTCCACGTGTCATACCTGAAGGGCAATATTCTTCCTCAGAACCTACTCCCGGTGAAATAAGAAATTTGCAATATGATGCTCAGGCTAGAAATGCTATCTTTTCTTGTCTCAGCATTGAAGTTTTTGATAGAGTCAGCAATCTTTCTACTGCTTATGAGATATGGATTAATCTTCAAGAGATTCATGAGGGTACCTCTGATGTAAAAGAGGAAAGATACTTTGTTGTCAGAGAAAAATTTGATCAATTCAAAATGCTTCCTCAAGAAAATGCTAATGACATGTTTCTAAACTAAATCCCATCATAAATGAGCTCAAAGGTCTAGGAACTAAAGTTGATGATATTGAAGTATGCAGAAAGATGATCAGGGTACTACCTCGAGCCTATCACAGCATGATCACTTACCTATCCAATAGTGGTGATCTGAAGAAGCTCACACCAACTAAACTATTGGGCAAGATCTCAGCTCATGAACTTACCTTGGTTGATGAAATTGAGACCAAGAAGAAGTCTATTGCTCTCAAGGCCAAGGAAAAAGTTCAAGATTCCTCTAATGTAGAAAAAGAAGAAGATTCAAGCTATGAGGAGGATGAAGATGTAAGAAAACTGGCATTGCTCATGAGATCAGCAAATAAAATCATGAGAAGGGAAAATGCCAAAGGTAAGTTATCTAATTGTTTCTCTAAAAGAAACCCTTTCTCTAACATTGTCTGATTTAAGTGCAATGAGAAAGGACACATAGCTGCTCGTTGCCCAAATAAAAGTAACAAGAAGGGCAAGAGCAAGAACAAGGATGACAATGATGAAGAGAAAGCTCAAGGAAGCTACAAGAAGAGTTATCGCAAGAATAGCTACTCCAAGAAACATTGGAAAAAAGGGAAAAAAGAGGCACACATTGGTGAATGGATCACTGATAAAGAAAGCTCAAGTGAAGAATCCCCCTCTTCCTCAGATGAAGAAGAGCCAAGGTCGAAAGGACCAGCTGGGCTCGCTTTGGATGAATCCACACCACTTTCGCCTTCATCTTCACTACCACTATGCCTCATGGCCAGAAATGATGAAGACAAGGTGAGTGATTCTCCTTTTTATGAAGAGCTAGTAGAGATCATTAAAGAACTTAATGATGCCCTATGTGTTAAAACTTCTAAGAATAAAACTCTTAAGAAAAATGCTACTAGCTTGATGAATAAGAATGATCTGCTCATTGCTAAAGTTGAAACTCTTGAATCTGACATCAAGTCTATGCATGAAAATTATGATGTGCTAGAAATTAGTCAAAATGAGCTCATAGATAAACATGAAAAACTTTCACATGCTCATTCTGTACTAAAATCTGATCATAGTCTTCTTACTGATTCTCATGATTCTTTGAAAACCACCCATACACAACTTGTTAAAGATCATGATGAATTGCTTGATAAATACTATGAGCTAGAAATTGACAATAAGATGCAGATTAGCAAATCTAAAAGTGTATCATCTTGTAATGTTTCTATTAACTGTGATTTGCTTTCTGATGAACTGCTTATTCCTAGATCATCTAGCATTTGTAGTAAAAATTACAAAAATGCTTTGTATGCTAAAGAACTCATGACAAAAAACAATGTGCTGAAATCCAAGGTGGCTAAATTTGACAAAGGTCTTGAAAAATGCTTCCTTGGTAGTCTTACTCTTGATAAAATTCTTAGGGAACAAAAGATTGTTCTGGGTAAAAAGGGATTAGGTTACAAAATCAAATCTTTGCCCAAAAAGAATGAACAGCCGAAACCTAAGATAAATTTTATCAAGAGTAGGACTCAATACTGTTACTGTCATAATAACAATCATACCTCTAAAAATTGCACTTTTGCTAGTGCTTCGTATGCTAAGGTAAATAGAGGATGCATGGTTGATGCTCATTACATGTTGTTCACGGATTTTAGGGGTAAAATGAATGTTAAATATGTTGGCCCCTCTAATCTGGACAAAAATCTTAAAGCTATTTGGGTGCCTAAATCCTTACTTACTAATCCATTTGGCCCCAAAGTTGTTCAGACTAACACTAATGGACCCAAAAGTATTTGGGTACCTAAAATCAAGAAATGAAAACTATTTTAGGTGAACTACAAGACTGGTGGCTGTCACTGGGTTATTGACAATGGCTGCACACAGCACATGACTGGCACCTCAAGGATGTTCACCTCAGTTGAAAAATAGAATGATCCAAGTCATAAAATCACCTTTGGAGATAATAGTAAAAGAAAGGTAAAGGAAAATGGTAATATAGCTATCTCAAATGATCACTCTATTGAAAATGTATTACTAGTCGATTCTTTAAATTTTAATCTTTTATCTGTTGCTCAACTTTGTGATTTAGGATTTCATTGTACCTTTTCTATTAATGGAGTAACAATTTCTGACAAAGATGAAAATCTTATTTTTAAAGATTTCATATTTCAAAATCTTTATCTCGTTGATTTTAACTCTAACTCCTCATGCATTTCAACTTGTCTGCTTGCTAAAGTTTCACTTGGTTGGCTTTGGCACAGACGACTTGGGCATGTAGGTATGTCTAATCTCAAAAAGCTTTTCAAAAATGAGCTATTAGTGGGCCTAAAGGATGTTAAATTTTAAAAGGATAAACTTTGCAGTGCTTGTCAAACTGGCAAGCAAGTAGCTAACTCTCATCCTGCTAAAAATATCATGTCTACTACTAGGCCTCTAGAACTTTTGCATATGCATGTTTTTGGTCCTACATCTTATGCAAGTATAGGTGGCAACTCATACTGCCTTGTAATTGTGGATGATTTCTTTAGATTCACTTGGGTATTCTTTTTGCCAAATAGAAGTGAAGTTGGAAAAATATTTAAAACTTTTGCAAAAAGGGCTCAAAATGAATTTGAATGCCCTATTAAGAAGATTAGAAGTGATAATGGATCTGAATTTGTCAATACTAACATTGTTGAATACTGTGATGAGTTAGGTATAAAGCATGAACTTTCAGCCACATACACCCCTCAACAAAATGGTGTGGTTGAAAGGAAAAATAGAACTCTCATAGAAATGGCAAGGACAATGTTGGATGAGTATAACACTTCTGATGTTTTTGGGCTGAAGCCATCAACATTGCATGTCATGCGATCAATAGGCTCTATCTTCACCGACTTCTCAGAAAAACCTCATATGAGCTCCTAGTAAGACGAAAACCTAATATCACATATTTTCGAGTATTCGGATTCAAAGTATATATCTATAAAAAGAGAACACACTTGAGTAAATTTCAAAAGAGGTGTGATACAGGTATCATGCTAGGTTACTCTTCTAAATCCAAAACTTATAGAGTTTTCAATAATTCAACTGGTTTAGTAGAGGAAACATATGATGTTAAGTTTGATGAATCTAATGGCTCACAAGATAAGCATGAGAATCTACTTGATGTGGGAGAAGAAGCTCTAAGAGAATATATGAAAAAAATTGAAATTGGTGAGATCAAGCCTAAAGAAGACCAAGATGATCTACCAACAATGTCCATAGCCCCTCAAGATGGATCACAACTCAAAGAGGGTGAGAAGAAGGATGGAGGACCAAGTTTCATAAAAAGTCATCACACCATTACAAAAGATCACCCTGTAGATCAAATCATTGGTGAATTTAGTAAGGGTGTTCAAACTCGTTCTAAACAAGCTTCTTTTTGTGAACATTACTACTTTGTTTCATGTGTTGAGCCTAGAACAGTGGATGAATCTTTGAAGGATACTGACTGGATTATGGCAATGGAAGAAGAGCTCAACAACTTTGAAAGAAACAAAGTTTGGAACTTGGTGGAAAGACCTATAGATCATAATGTCATTGAAACAAAGTGGGTCTTAAGAAATAAACAAGATGAAAATAGTGTGGTCACTCGCAATAAAGTAAGGCTGGTAGCTCAAGGATACACTCAAGTTGAAGGCTTGGACTATGGAGAAACTTATGCACCTATAACTCGACTTGAGGCCATACGGTTCCTTCTAGCCTTTGCATGTCATTTCAATATCACTTTATTTCAAATGGATATTAAAAGTGCCTTTCTTAATGGAATCATTGAAGACACTGTATATGTTGAACAACCTCTTGGTTTTGAAGACATCATATTTCCCAATCATGTATACAAGTTATCCAAGGCACTATATGGTTTAAAAAAGCCCTCAGGGCATGGTATGAGCGCCTTAGAGACTCTCTACTAGAAAAGAATTTCAAAATTGGGAAGGTTGATCCAACACTGTTTCTAAAAGACTTCAATGATACATTAATGATTTGCCAAATTTATGTTGATGATATTATCTTTGGAAGTACTGATCTTTCTCTGTGCAAGGAATTTAGTAATCAAATGGCTAAAGGATTTGAAATGTCAATGATGGGAGAACTTACATTCTTTTTGGGATTTCAAGTTAAGCAATTGAAGGAAGGGACTTTCATCTCACAAAAAAAGTACATAAAGACCTTCTCAAGCTATTTAATCTGGAAGAATGCAAGCCACTTAAAACTCCAATGGCAATAAATACACATCTTGATCAAGATGTGGGAGGTAAGTCTATTGACCAAAAATTGTTTAGATCTATGATAGGCTCATTACTCTATCTGACAGTATCTAGGCCAGACATCATGTTTAGTGTATGCATGTGCGCTAGATTTCAAGCTGCACCTAAAGAAGTGCATCTTAGTGCAGCAAAAAGGATTTTTAGATACTTAAAGCATACTCCATGTTTTGGCTTGTGGTACCTAAAAGGTGCTTCTTTTGAACTTCTTGGCTATTCAGATTCTGATTATGCCGGTTGTAAGATTGATCGAAAAAGCACCTCTCGGGGTTGTCACTTATTTGGAAGATCTTTAGTACCCTGGTGTTCAAAGAAACAAAATTCAGTAGCACTTTCAACTGCTGATTCTAAATATGTTGCTGCAGGCAGTTGTTGTGCTCAAATTCTTTTTATTAAACAAACCTTTTTAGATTATGGTGTTATGTTTGAAAAGGTGCCTCTGTTGTGTGATAATGAAAGTGCAGTGAAAATAGCTAATAACCCAGTCTAGCATTCTAGAACTAAGCATATTGAAATTAGGCATCACTTCATACGTGATCATGTTGCTAAAGGTGACATTATGCTTAGTCACGTCAGTACTGAGGATCAATTGGCTGATTTTTTTACAAAACCACTTGATGAGGCTAGATTTTCAAAATTGAGGAATGAACTAAGCATTCTTGCATTCTCAAATGTTGCTTGATTCTTTGGTATAACACACTAAGGGGGAATCGAGACTGCTTCCTATGCACATCTTGCTATCTTTATGTGAACAAAGTAAATTACTAGTGCTGAAGTAATTATAAGACTATTTTTTAAATGAAAAATTTACTTGAAAACTGAAAGTCAAAAAATTGCGTACTGAAAACCTTCTCTTTCTCTATTACTATATTATACTTTCCTAAAACACAGTGATTAGGTTAAGTAAACTTCAGAAGAAAAATACTTATACGAAATTTTGAAAACCTAAATTACTCAGCACATGAGTATTTTCTTTGAGCTTAAGTCAATCATACTCATACTCTTATAAAAACTAGGGCTCAAATATTTTCTTTTTGACTCCAACATCTCCTGAGTTTATTGGTTGACTGTTCTTGATCATAAGATTTTTCTAAGATCTCTCTACCTATTTATGTGTGTTATTCTTAAAAGGGGATCTTTGAAAATCTCTAAATTTAGTTATATCTGTATTTTTCCGATTCAGAAAAGAAGTCCATGTATCACGGACTTGTATATCAACCGTAAACAGAGAGGTTTCCAACTACGGCAGACCAAGAATTCCCCATATGGACTCGGTCTAGCGTAGATGGAAGGTAATCTGTTGTAAACGAAAAATAGTTCGGGGCACACATGATAATAGCTTTTTATCTCAAAACTTATCTTTTTCAAAACGTGTTCTTCACGAGACTCTTATCCCTGCAAATCTCATCAAAATACTCATCTTGTCTTAGGACTTTTCCTGCAAAACCTGTCCAAATCGGTAACCTTATTTCTTGGATTCTCTTGTTTCCAACTACCCCTTCATAAAGAAACCTCCTCAAAGTAAGGCAGATGCAGATGTGACTTTCCCACGTTTGTCCGGATTCCAATTACTGCAAGTAACTTCCTATTTTTACTCTTGGGGACTTGTGTTATTTATATCTCCATATTCTTCAGAAATTTCTCAAGCTTGCTTGCGCCTCAACAATCCTCTCACAAATTTTCTCTTGAGCACAAGTTCATCTCCTCATCGAAGCACATCCTGATCGGGTGATTTGCAACGGTGCTCCTGATTGCTCAAGACTTTGCTTCTAGGATCTTGCTGTTCTTCAGCTGCTGTCAATAAGGTCAATTCTTTTTGCTTAAAGAAATCTTAGTCAAAGATGAGGTCAAAGAATCCAGATAAGAGAGGTCTTCTTGAGAAAATTGCTGATAAAGTTAAAGGGAAAAAGAAATCTAGAACTGATAGCTCGAGTCAGCCTCAGCAACCAGTACAACTAGAAGATACTCATCAACCTGGTAGGGTGCTGAAAAAGGTTACTACCTCTAAACCTCCAAAAATAGGAAAACAGTTAGTGCATTATGATTCCTCATCATCTTCAGAAGACAGTGATTATGAGCCTAGTGCCAATATCTCTTTTGAGGAAGAAATAGAGCTTAGTGATGAAGTTGATATGATAGTTGGGCAAGATCTAGTAACTTTGGGTGGAAAGAAACTGAGAGCTGCTAGACTGGTGCCAAAAAAGATATGGTTTCCTCTCGATAGCCTCCTCTGAATGAGCAATTCATCACTACACTCCAGAAAAACATCTTTTTGGGTTACAAAAATAGGAAAAATAGAAGTGGAAAACCTTAGTCAGCCCTGTGCAGGCATCAGTATGTAGATTGGAACCAAATCAGCTCAATTCTTGTCTCAAATAGAATACTTGATTGTGTACATTCTACACCTGGTCTTGCTGCTCTAATGTCATCTGCTGGGCTATCTTGGAATGAAAATAGAATTTTGGAATTTTATGCATCTCTTCTAGTGAATAAGAATAGGCATTATATTCTGTTCACAATTGATGGAAAGAAAAGGAAAGTTAGATCTTCTCAGTTTGAAACTGCCATAAGTGCCTCAAGTCCTTTGCTGAACAGAACTAGGATTCATGACAGAATATTTCCTGGTAACAGATGGAGGCAGATTGGAGATATGCCAGATTTGCAAGTGTTAGCCCACATTTACAGGAATATACATGAGTCTGGCTTCAATGCAAATAGGGTAAATTGTTTATCTTCTGAGACCAAAGCTCTGTTACTGATACTCAGGCACACTATTTACCCAAAATCTGGATATAAAGAGGGAGTAACACCATGTCTTACTTGGTTGCTACGTCTGATCCAGTCAAGGCAACCCATTGATCTGATTGATTACATCTTTGGGGAGATGGAAGAAGCAATCTACAGGAAAATGGGCAGTCCTCTCCCTTTTGCTATGCAGATTACTCAGATACTATTGGCTCAAGGGATCATCTCCCAGAATGCGATGAACAGAGATCTTAATTGTAGACCTAAAAAGTATAAGATGCCCAAGTAAGTTAGACTTCTCTCTCCTCCACCACTAGCAGTACATGAGCCAAGTGCTCAAGAAGATACTGAGGTAAATGACAGTTCATACAGTGACAGTGGATGTCATAAACAAACTCCAAGTCTACCTACTCCAAGTCACAGCTATCATGATCAGGAACATTATTCTCCAGCTTATCATTTTCCTGACTATTCACATCATGATATATCCACAGAAGTTTTGGGCTACAGTTCTGAGCATTTGAGTCAACAGAAATCTGGACAACCTGAAGGTACTGAAATTCTTGTCATCTCAGAGTCTCATCCTGAATATGAAGAAATTCATAAATTACAAGAACTAGCAGCTGCAGCTAGGTTCATGGAGGCACAAAGATTTCCATCAGCAGCCCATAAACACGAAGCAGGTGATTCTAGGCATCCTCAGGTCACTATGCCAGCCCTAGCTCAGCAATCCTCTGAGGATTCTCATCATTCTCACCACTCTCAATTTGCTGAACCTGAATCTTCACATGATTATGGTCAGCAACCATCTTGGTGGGACTCTCAGCCAGGATGGTTCACCTCTTTTGAGTAGCAATATAGCTCTGATCTCAGACATGCTCAAGAAAGTTTTGAAGAAGAAAGAAGATTGGCAGCCCAGAGACACAATGAGCAAATGGCTGTCATTCAATAACAGCAAGAAATGCTGCAAAAGATCTATCATGACCAAGCAAATTTCAGGGATGAAACTTACAAAAGGTTTGATATGATCAGAGACAACCAATGGGATCTGAGAAAATGGATAGGAGAACTTAAAACTGAACAGTTGGTGGTTCAGGACAGATTATATGACATCAACAAAAAGCAGAATGCCCAAGATGCCAAAATCGACAACTTTGCTCAGACTATGTACAAGAACTTTGAGAAAATTGGTAGCTGCTTGGATTGGTAAGGGGACGAACTAAAATACCTTAGGGGTTTCTCTGAAGATGCAAGAAACAACTTAATCTCCAATCAAGAGCAAATTGCACAGCTTCTGCTTGACCAATCTAATGACACTCAAGAACTTATCAGAGATGTCCAGCATGACTTCAATGAGCTTACCTTCAATCCTCAGCCTGGTGATCCTGATTATCCCAGTTGGCATGATCAAGCAATGGCTGCTCCACATTCTGAATCAGACCAAGGGCAAGCACCTTCCTCTCCTCCAAGAAGAAGTACAAGCTCTAGAATGACAAGCATGCTGAAGAGAACTTTTTCAAAATGCAAGAAATAACCTTTTTGGCAATTGATGCCAAAGGAGGAGGAGAATAGTTAAGGAAAAATAGTTAAGAATAGTGACATAAGTCTCTTAGTATCTTAGTAGTCTATAATAAAATAGGACTCTTAGCAGTCTATATGTCTATCTTAATGATTTATGGATTTTTGGACTACTTATTGATATCTGAATCTGTATGATCTATGGATTTTGCTTGAACTTGTTTATATTTGTTTGATCTTGCTTTACTTCTGAATTATGAATAAGTTAAATATCTGAATCTTTAAGACTTATTGACATTTTTTTAATGTTACCTCAAGTTAATATAAACTTTCCGAAAAACCCTTTCTAAATGACTTTTGTATTGCCCTATGTTCTCAAACAAAATTCATCCTAGGCATTCATTCAGAGGGAGTATGAAATACTCTGTATCATGTAAAAACATTATTTGTCCTACCAGACTAACTTTTATCTGCAGGAAAAGAAATAAGTAATTCTTTTTCAGCCCTTTAAGTATAAAACAAAAGATATTGTCATCAATCACCAAAAAGGGGAGATTGAGAGCATCTAGGCCAACTATTTTTTAGTTATGATTATGCAGGTTTTGGTGTTGATGATCAAGAAGATTACTTAGTATAAGCTGAAAAAGCTATATTTGAATAACAAGGCTAAGGTATTTATTTTTTAGTTTTGGCTTGGGAGTTGATTCAAGCCATATAGTTAGAATAACTGTACTATTAAGAGGGATTATACACAAGTAATAATCTTAGTTCATATGCTAAAATCACTAAGATAAATTAGAGCATAAGGACATTTCACATCTCTCACTCAAAAATCCAGATATTCCTTAGCCAAAAAAAGTTCTTTTTCGGACTAACTCCAGTTAGTCCGGTGCAGAAGAAAATCAAGTTCCAAGTTCTAACCGAGCGCACACCATGTACGCCGGACCAACTTTTTCAGTCCGGCGCTAAGGACTCTCTTTTGATTTATTTCAACCGAGCGTACACCGTTCACGACGGACCGATCTTAATATTCAGTCTAGCATATGCTGTTTCTTTTCACTCTGAACAAATTTTTAGTCTGTGTTAAGAATTATTTTACTCAAATCTTAACCAAGAACATGTCGTTTGCTGCAGACCAAAATTCTGAGTGAACACCGGACCAACTTTTTCGGTTCGGCGCAAACGTGTTTCTCTCTGGTAAAAACCAGCGGCTTTCTCTTTTACGCCGGACCAACTTTTTTAGTCCGGCGCAAACACTATTTTACTGGTATCCAAATAGAACAAAGCATGTGTACACCGAACCAACTTTTTCAGTCCGACAAAAACTTCCTTTACCAGTACATATATACGACGGACCGTTTTTTCGGTCCGGTGCAAATGGGTCACACTGAGAACAATAATACTTCTCCAATCTTATGTACCCTGGACTAACTTTTTCTGTCCGACGCGTGAGTATATTTCAACACATGACTCATACACCTTAAAATTCTTATAAAAAGGGCAGTAGTTAACCTATCTCATCCATCCTACCAACCCCCAACGGGCAAATGGCAGCTTCAACGGTTATTTATGTTCAGGTTCTTATATACAGTGCTTGGGTTCACTAAAAATAGAGAGCTTTGCACATACGCATCCTTGACATTTTGAACACCATTGACATCTTTCAAATCAATTACAACTCTTTGATCTTTTGCATTCCTGAGCCTTCATTCCATCAAAGAGTTTGAGCTTCAACTCATAAACTACAAACATTCATTCTGAACATTTAGAGTTCTTGCTCCAAGCTGAGTCTAGTTTGCATCTAGCTATTGAACCAAGAGACATGGCTTGTGGATAGTCTATTACTCTTGGAACTAGCTGTTCCTAGACAGTTGGAGAAGTTGTTGGTGCGACCTATCGAACAGAGATTGTGGAAGGCCACCATTGCTGTGAAATGTTGAGACACCTCACCAGAGTGGTGGAAGAGTCATGTTAGTGAAAGACCAAAAGTCACTGATATTGGCTATTTGGTGGAGCAATACTTCTGAAGAAGTGCTTTAACGGGGACGTAGGAGATTGGTCTCTGAATCTCGGTGAAAAACCCTTGAGTCATTCTGATATTGCTTTATTTTTGTGTTTTCATCTTAATGTCTGTAATCATTCAAGTTCCTCTTCATTTCTGATCTTACTGAAACAGATTTGTGCTGAATTTCTATTTGAACTCTTATCTGTTGCTATTTCTATTGAGAAAAGTTTCTTTTTAAGATTAAAAGATTTTAAAGTTGCCTATTCACCCCCTCTAGGCCAACTTGATCCTTTCACCCTTCTCCTTCTAAAGTCAGCTGAATGGATTCTCAACAGGTATTCATTCCGATCCTCAATAGTAATGATCAGTATAACCTAGATCTGATAGGAAACCTAGACTCAGATATAGTCATAAACCAGGAAATCCCTCGTCTCCCCTTAGCGGCTTCTGGGTATAACATAGATGGATGGAGTAAAAGTTTTAGGGCTTGGCCGACGACATTAAAACGTTGGAGAAATTGGTATAACCGGGTAGCAACTCAAAAAAAGGAAATATGGGAAAAAATGGGAATAGCTGAGTGCCTCCCTTTATCCTTAGCCGACCCTAAAGCCAATGCACCCTTGGTGGCCATGGCCTGTTACTTTTGGTCAGATACGCTTAATGCGTTTATGATTAAAATGGGTCCAATCGGCCCAACTCTCTTAGACGTAGCACAACTTTGCTGCTTGAGACCTGACGGGGAACAAGTATCGGCCTTTAGTACCAAGCCCTAATACAAACTGATCCGAGCCAAGGGCAAGGGATGGAGCATGTACATCGGCAATAACAATAAGGGCATTGAACCAGTATCGGACAAGGAACACGTTGCGTTCCTTAATCTCTAGTTGGACATATTTCTCTTCTTTGGGGCATCCCTTGGTCCAATGCAAGTTTATCAATCCTTGGTCGAACAGTTAGTAGAAGGCCATCGGCTAGCTCTAGGAAAAATACTTCTGGGTGCCGTATATTAGATGATGCATATTATCTGTAATCGGCTTTTCACTTGCTTGGGTGATTATATCGTCGACAATGTGGGAGACCCATTGTGGTTTGTGTAGACCTTGCTTTATTGCTTATTTAGCCGATCCTTTAATCTAAACCCAGCCAATAATATCTCCTTCCCTCGAGAAGAAATTACAGAGGACCAAGGGATCCAATAGACAAAGTCGATCCTATGGAGAGAGATTTGTCCTTTACTCGATGGACGGTCCAAACCCTAGGGGACTATTACTTAAGCAGTCCCCACACGGATTGCACTTCGCACCCGTCCAGGAATGAGATAGCAGGGAATATGACATTTCTATGTTTGGTACAAGTGATTAGGATACTAGAGCATTCGTAGGAATATTAGATTAAGTTGTTTGTGGTCTAACATCTGAATCCATTATGGATAAAAAAAATTCAATATAAATGCGTATTGTGCGTGAGGCTCTCTTGTAGCATGCATATATGAAACCATTAATGCGGCATGCTTGCTGCCATCGATGGCGATAGATACATCACATGTGTATCTATACATGCAGTATGTTATTCCATCATACATAAACAGAGGCTGGACTGAAAATAATGTTTAGAAAACAACAAGCTAGAGATTGCATCGAAATAACATTCATAAAGCTTCCAAGAAATAAATTTCAGTAAAAACAAATTTATGAAACAATAACTTGACATATGCCATGGCCACTCAAAGCTTTCAACGGTAGAATGAACAAAAAAATTCTAAATAACTCCTCAACTTCAAACATAAATTGGATTGTAGTGCGTCCAAGATTTATTAAATATAACCAATCCTTTACTTCTAGTCCTTTACTTTACTTGCCGATCAACAAATCATATGAAAAAGATCAAATTGATGTAACAAAGGAAAGATTTACGCACTTGGATGGATAGATTAACGTGTAGTCTGGAGATATTTTGACCTAGATCATAGGGGAAAAAACAGTGTATATGGTTGGCAGAGAGCCGACATATTTATCGTATTAGAGAACTAACACATTGAACAGAAACAGAGCGTGCACGTCCAGGAGTTCTACGACGTTCGCACCAAAGATTTGGAGTGGAAAAATTTCTGGTGAGATTTGTGAGGTAGTAATCTAAGATAGCTACCTATTTCAAAGATAATCTGTCGGCGTTTCGAGCACCGGCAAGTAAATTTGTAAGTCTAAGGGGCCGCGCGTTCCACTCCCTGAATGGTTAGACTCAGAAGTCCAAGATGTATACTGGTTCGGGCCGAAGGTCCCTACTCCAGTTCGTGTGGTGGCGTTGTATTCCCTTCAGTACAGATGACTGCACAAAGTTTACAAGCGAGAGTGCTAATGACTTAGCGAGATGGGTTCGATTGTGATCCTCCCTCCTACGGGGGTTCCTGCCTCCTTTTATACGAAAGGAAGGGGCAGGTTACATCGAGAATTGGGAGAGGACGAGATGACCTACACTAGGAGCTTCGGTCCTTCGTTCTGCTGACTGGTCATCGCCCGTCTTGCCCATACTGGGTCGGTAGCTTAGTTGGTCAGGGCGGTTAGGTATTTCCCCGGGAAACGGCGTACCTGCCCTCTGCGAACCTTACGAGTGTTGACGTTGCTGCGCCTGACGTGGGTGTTGCCTCGGGAGAGGGCGTGTCTTCGTACTGTATGTGACCGGCTGATGGGACTGGGAGCATGACTTCGATCAGTCATTAAACCTTCTAGGGAAGGAGCCACCTGCCCTTGTATAGTCACTTCGATTGACCCCGTTCGTGGGGTACGTGGCTGTTGGCTGGTAGAGGCTTTGACACGCGGCCCTTGGCAGGGGTCGTCTTGGCACGATCGGAGTCAGGGGATCCCGACCCGCTGCGGGGGTCGGGAGCTCAACTTGGCCGGAGCCGGGCAACCCCGTCCTGCTGCGGAGGTCGGGAGCCCTGCTTGGTCGGAGACACTTCCCTCGATCGGTCGGGAAGGGATGTCTCGTGTGGCCTTGCAGGTGCTTCGGTCGGTAGTGGGCTGGGAGTGGCCTGTTGGGCTTGAGCTGTGCTTGAGGCCGCCGGCTCATCGCTTTGGGCCATTGGGGTACCCCTGTTATAAGTATTCGTCAGTAGCCCCCGAACCCCCGAGCGATTTCGGCAGATTCGGTTGGGGGTTGAGCTTGGAGGAGAATGGTGACTGGGCCCGAGTGGTCGGTCCGACCGATTAGGTCAAACGATTTCTACCAGGTGTACCCCAACGCATCCGACAGCTGCCCTGGAATTTTGCCTGGGGCATTCGAACCGCCGGGGGCTTTGAATCACCTCGTCGTGCACGCCGCAAGACGGCTTGCGCGCGCCGCCCACTCGCCTTCGGATCGCCGGGTTCGTGAAGGGCGCTTCGTTTTTCGACGCTTGCATTTATTCTGGAGACGTTCAATCTCCCTCCGCCCGGGTATATAAGGACGCTATGGCTTGCTTGAGTGATAAACCCTTAAATGAGAATCCTTTCTTTTGCTCTTTGAAATGGCTTCGGGGCACCCTCTAGTCTTCGGCTTTGGTGATGATGTCGTGGCAGAAGAAGAAGACCCTTTGGCTGAGCTTTGGGCTGAGTACGACCTGGCGATGGCCGAACTCCGGGAGGAAGAAGCTGTAGCCCGCGATGCTGCTGCCGTCGATGCGCTGCTCGAGGTCGTCCCGAGGCTCGAGGTAGCAAGGGGGGCCCTTCTGGAGGCGATGGCGCGAGGGCGCTGACTGTAGTTGGTGCGGCTGCGTCGATGTCGCTGAACGGCAGAAGGCGCGTCGGCGTACGGTTCCGCAGCTGCGGCGGCTGTCCCGTCGATCAGGCAGGGGCCTACAAGCATGCCGTCGATGCCACCGATGCCGCACGGATGTTTTAAGAGGTCTTGGCGCGGACAAAGTCCTGCCGTAGCGTAGCGTAGCTATTCTTGTGTCTGTTTGGGTACTATATTGTAAAGTTGTGTAAAGTTTGAGCCTGTTGGCCTATAATGAAATCTCCTTTTTCGTTATGAATGCCTTCGTAATGAGTTTGCTTCGTTGGAGTTGTCCGAGCGCGAGGTTCGGGTGTCCGAGCGCTCGTTTAGCGTCGTAGCTAGACCGTGCCTTGGTCGGCAGGGACGACCGCGATGCCTCTGCGCGAGGTTCGGGTGCCCGAGTGCTCGTTTAGCGTCGTAGCTAGACCGTGCTTTGGTCGGCAGGGACGACCGCGATGCTTCTGCGCGAGGTTCGGGTGCCCGAGTGCTCGTTTAGCGTCGTAGATAGACCGTGCCTTGGTCGGCAGGGACGACCGCGATGCCTCTGCGCGAGGTTCGGGTGCCCGAGTGCTCGTTTAGCGTCGTAGCTAGACCGTGCCTTTGTCGGCAGGGACGACCGCGATGCCTCTGCGCGAGGTTCGGGTGCCCGAGTGCTCGTTTAGCGTCGTAGCTAGACCGTGCCTTAGTCGGCAGGGACGACCGCGATGCATCTGCGTGAGGTTCGGGTGCCCGAGTGCTCGTTTAGCGTCGTAGCTAGACCGTGCCTTGGTCGGCAAGGACGACCGCGATGCCTCTTGTCAGGGCCCCAAATTCGAGTTTGACCCATTCGGCTAACATTAGCTTAATCTTGCAGTTAATCACAGATCGGTATATAACAAAGTGCTCAAAAACAGAAATTTAAAAATTTTCTTATGTAAATTGATCTCGTATTACAACTTTAATTGCATCAGTCTCAATACATTAAGCAGTATATTTGAATGGTATTACAAAGGAGGAAGGAAAAGAATATAATTACAATCATCATTGCATACATTTGCATAAAGCTCAAAGATTGAATCCATTCAAGCCAACAAATAGTTTCTCCTAGCCATATTGCCAACCAATGCCCTTCCTCATGCCCACACTTCGGGGTAAAATGGTCAAGCAACCACAAGCTAACAAATATCTAGCCACAACCACTTTCCCCATTCCTCATTTCCTCCCCATTTTCTTGCTTCCAACCCAAAGCAAGCAAGGGAGCAACCAGGAGGCAAGCAAGAGGCCGGCACCCTCCCTCCTCCTCCACGGCAGCTGCGCCCTCCTTTCCTCCCTCCTGCAGCTCCTCTTCCTCCCCATGGCTGCAAGCCCTAACTCCTCCCTCCTCTCCCCAAACTCCCCTCTACTCCTCCATTCCTAGGGTTCCAACATTTGGGTTTGAGGTAAGTGTGGGTAAGACTCACCATGAGCTTGATGATCCATTTGGGGGCTTAGGAAAGTAGGGATTTCGGTTTTGGTTGGGGAAAAAAAATCAGTTTAGGGTTTGTGCAATGTTCTGAATTTTCGAGCAGAAAACTGTAGCTGCTGTGTTTCGTATTTTAGAGCAAGTTCCGAGCATCTCCTACTAGGTTGGATGAAGAAGAAAATGTAGATAAATGAGTTACCTTTCATTTCCAACTGGAATCACTTGATTCCATTCATCCAACCGAAAGTTATGATGATTTTGGTACATGCTGCATTGAAATGCTGAAACTGTGAAAGTTGGAACTTGAGCTGTGGACTAAAATTAGTTAGAGGCCGAATTGGACATAAGTTTTGCCTGAGAATTTGTAGGAAATTTCGTGTAGATTGCAAAACTATTATCAATTGCTCAATTCCATTAAGTATAGCATTTGTTATGAGGAACTTAGTGCATGCTGTTCAGAAGTTCTGAAATTTTTGGACTTTGCAATTGCTCTCGGTTTGCGGGCAAACTGGGAATTCTTCGTGTAGTGAATGAGAAATCGGCCAAAACCAAGTTGTAGATATGTCTCTTAAGTTTTATTAGGGCTTGGAATCACTCAATTTGGTTAAGTGGTTAGGAAGTTGTGAGCAAATTAGTGCAGCTCTGTCCGGGAATGTTGCAAATATTCAGAGTGTTGTTTTTGTGAGTTTTTGGGCAAGTTAATGAATTGGGAAATCAGTGAGGGGTAGATGTATGTTTAGGTTTTGTTCTTATGTTCGTTTATAAATTGGAATCACTCAATTTCATGAAACCATGTGGAAGTTGTGCCTAAAATGGTGAAGTCTCGTTGGAAGGGCCGAAATCTGTCCAAAAATGTATTAGTGAAAGTTAGGAGCTAGATTGGAATGGTGTAAAGCATATCAAAGTATTGTTTAGCTATTAATGCGTATTGTTAGCAATTTTTGCTTTCCGTTTTGCTATAGAATGCTTGCATTTTGGAATTGTGATGAATCTTTAATTTTGCATTTTCATTCCATATGCATGGCATGCATCTCACTCATTTGCATTCATTATAAACGTGTAGAGAACGAAACCGCGGCGGTTGACGTGGCCGTGGTCGGGGGGGACGTTGAGGAGCAGTTTGTGGTGGAAACTCCGGCAGAAGCACAAGGCAAGCACCTAAGCATATTTCCTCCTTATGTAATTGTATTTTTGAGAATAAATTGCTTTTGGGATGATTTAAGTTATGCATTAGGAGTTGAATTACGGGATTGGTATTAGAACCTAATTGTTGCACATACACTCATTGATACTTGTTGAACACCTCCTTTGGAGCTAGTCTATGGGTAATGCTTAGCTTGCTTAGATGTCGGTTATGGGCCAAGTGGTGGATGGTTCCATCGCTTGAGCATTGTTTACTTCACACTATTGGGCTATAACGGTTGTGGTTAGAAAATGAAATGTGAAAATGAGACCGGGCGAGAAGGTTGGAATAATTGAGTGTGGAGACTCAAATGTGTAGTCTCGCCTGTGTCGGTTGAGGACCGATCCGTTGTTTGCCCTTTGATCGAGCACACTTTGTTGATCGCATGCCTGATCATGGTAAGGTAAGCCACCCTTTCATGGCATACTACTCGATGGGTCACGCCCTCATGCGGTTGGACATGGTTGAGGGCGAGGCTTAGGCTCCTCGAGGGCCAAGTGAGGCTTGGGCCGCTCGAGGGGTTGCTAGGTGCTCGGACCGCATGAAGATGGTTCGACGAGTAGGTATGGATGGGAGGAGGGTTGACATGAGTTCCTTCGTGGGATTCCTGTCGTGTGATTGATGATCCCCTGCAGGGTGAGTAAACGATTCGAATTGCCGCGCTCTCGGATATGAGCACGCTTGTATCATCGCACATTCAGCGTAGTAATAACTTAAACTTGGAACTTGTTGGTACAATGATGGTTATGCTTGGTTCATATGTATTCTTGCTTTACTTTAAGTGTTTAAACTTCAAAATTCAATCTAGTAGTAGATGCTGTTCATAACTGCTATAAAATTTGTAATTTGAGTAGTTGAATGTGAATATGAATCAAAGTTAAGCTTTTAGGCACTTGTTACCTTCAGCTTTTTCCTTGCTACATCCAAATGCATATACCTTCGAGTCGGTCATATATGGACCACGGGTAAGTCTTGCAGTACCTTCCAGACTCATGCTTCGCTTGTGGTTTTCGGTGAGGGTGATGCAGGTTGCGTAGTTCTGTCCTTATTGCCTCTCGGTGGTCGGGCGAGGCCCCGAATAGAGGCTATGCTTAACGATAAACGCCGGAAGTGTTCAGGGGCAGGACACTTCCGGAGATAGCATACTTTTGGTTTAATTTGGTGGTTGTGTATTCGTTTTGTTGTATAGTTATCCTTAAGCTATGTTATATCTAGTCTTCAAAATTTGGCTACTTCTATTGTTGAACCTTATTGTATTATGGTGCTCATCCCATGCTTAGTATGTTGCTTCCTTTTGGTTATATTGTGGTTGTGTCATGATGGTTATGATATGTTCATGCTTTTTGTCATTTATTGTTATTTGTTTCTCCTGTCTGCTGAGTCGATGTCCTCTCTTTTAGAGGCATCATGCCGAAATTTTGTAGATTTCCTAAGTCTAGGTAGTATCTCTTGTTTTGCCGGGTTTTGTCTTTGTGCCTTGTTTTTTTTTTGTCGTTTTGTTGTGCTTCCGCTTGCGTGTCTGGATGTGGGGTTTGAGTTCGTTGCCCCCTTTGTGCAAATTGAATTGATGTGGCATTGGAAACCAGTATGCGGGGATCCTGGGCGAGTTTTGTGTCGCATACTGGGGGAATACCGGGATTGTTGTCGATTATTTGAGTGGCCTCACTGTTGTCTCATTTGGGCTTGGGTGCTACCATTGCGAGAGCCATCGGCGATCTGTTGCTAGCCTCCAAATCCGATGAGGGCGACAGAGCATTCAAATAATCGTGGACGGTCTGGGCGGCTCCTCTCAAAGCTGGTATCAGAGCAAGGTGCATAAAGACGAACCCTAAACTTGACAACCACTTAGGTGATTGGGTGTGGTTTACTTAACCTCCTAGTAGTGATTAGTGCTATATTACCCGCCCTATGTCTATAGCTTGGGTTGTGTAGGCTGAATGGTGATTGTAGGAGAAGCGACCGCGTTGGAATCGTGCATTTCATGCCATGCATGTAAGATCCATGTCATACCATGCATGCATATGCCTTGCCATGTCATATTGCATCATGATCTATGCTTTTACGTATGTTGGTTTTGTAGAAGTTCCTTTGTATTGTGTTGTTGTTTAGATCATGTTTTGATTTGAATTCTTTTAGTCAAGTCTAAGAACCTATCCTTTCTTTGTGGAGTCGAATTCTTGTCGTTTTGACCTTGGTTGACGACAGGATGAGGACCCGCGGTAGTTCGGGAGGTGATGATGGTGTGGGGCGATCGCAAGCCCACGATGGTGATCCGCCTCCTCCACCCAACCTCTTGGATGTGTTGCTGAGGTCTGAGCAAAATCAGCAGGCAACCAACAGAATCCTGGAGATGCTTGTTCAGAACCAGGTTCCTCGAGGTGGTCGCGAAGGGCGAGACCGACCCAACGGTTATTTGGATTTCTTGCATACACAGCCACCTACCTTCTCTCGCGCCAGCGAGCCACTAGAGGCCGACGATTGGTTGCGGACTATTGAGCAAAAGTTTGCTCTCATTCGCTGCGAAGACCATGAGAAGGCACTCTTCGCGGCTCAACAACTTCAGGGTTCCGCTGGTGCTTGGTGCGCCAACTTTCTGGTCATGCAGCCCGCCGGTCACCAGGTATCATGGGCGGAGTTCCGTGAGGCCTTCCGGGCCTATCATATCCCGAAGGGGCTCATGGACATCAAGAGGCAGGAGTTCCTCTCCCTTAAGCAGTTGAACAAGTCAGTTATAGACTACTCTCGCGAGTTCAACTATTTGGCCCAAGACGCACTGTAAGAGGTGGACATCGACCAAAAGAAGCAAGGTCGCTTCATGAATGGGTCGTCACCTAAGATGCAAGACAAGCTCTCCGTGTGCGATTTCCCGATTTCAATGCTTTGGTGAGTCGGGTGATCACAAAGTGGAGCACAAGATGAAGAACCATCAGAAGAAAAGAAAGAAAGCGGGTGCATGAGCCAAGCAGTGGCGATTCGCAGCGTGCTCGAGCTGTCCTCCTTCCTCCACCTAGGGCACCTGCTCCTGCACTTTCCCTATAGGCTGGGATGGTCCGTCCTCCTACTGTTGCTCCCTGGCCCCTACAGCCACAGCCGGGAGTGAGAGTGGGGGCCAATTCAGGTCCAAGCCTGTGCTACAATTGTGGGCGCGCGGGACACTTCATCAGGGATTGCCCTTTTCCAAGGCGGGGCAACAACTCTAGTGCTCCCAGGCCTCAAGGCGCTACCGCACCGCCTCCACGTCCCATCGGGAATGCACCTCAGGTGTCGAAGCATGGTCGAGTCAACTACACCAACGCCGAGGAGATTCCAGAGGGTGACCAGGTGTTGACGGGTATGTTATGCATTGATGGGCATGCTGCTAGGGTTTTATTTGACTCAGGGGCTTCACATTCTTTTATTCGCAATGATTTTGCTATGCATCATAAAATGAGAGTGAGTTGCAGCAACACCTCTTTCCTCATTGAAGCACCGGGTTCAAAAATTGTCGCTAATCAAGTAGTTCGAGAAGCATCTATGCAAATCCAAGGGATTCCATTCTTTGTCAACTTGCTGCTCCTCGATCTTCGTGGGATGGATGTTATCTTGGGCATGAATTGGCTAACAAGGCAGAAGGCCATTCTAAATTGTTCTCATCGCTCCATCTCGCTCAAGGAACCGAAGGGCGGCCGGTTAACTCTACTTCGATGATGGCAAGGCCACTCTTTGCTCCTTGAATGGTGCTGAAATTGCGGAGTTAGAGTCCATTCCGTGGTTTCGAATACCGGATGTGTTCTCAAAGGAATTGCCGGGATGCCGCCGATCGGATATTGAGTTCGTAGTTGAGCTTCACCGGATCGCTCAGCTTCAAGCAACCCTATCGAATGCCGCCAAATGAGTTGGCGTAATTGAAGAAGCAATTAAAGGAACTGATGGACAAGGGATTCATTCGCCCGAGCTCCTCACCTTGGGGCTGCTCGGCTCTCTTCGTGACCAAGAAGGACGGTTCTCTTCGCTTGTGTGTTGATTATCGCCCTTGAACGCAGTCACCATAAAGAACAAGTACCCCTTCCTCGGATAGACATCCTCTTTGATCAACTTGCTGGTGCACGGGTATTCTCCAAGATTGATTTGAGGCTCGGGTATCATCAGATCAAGATTCGAGCAGAAGATATCCCGAAGACAGCATTCTCCACTCATTATGGCTTGTATGAGTATACCGTCATGTCGTTCGGATTGACGAATGCACCGGCATACTTCACGTACCTTATGAATTCCATCTTCATGGAGGAACTTGACTCTTCCGTGGTCATCTTCATTGACGACATCCTCATCTACTCAAAAAATGAAGAAGAGCATGCAAAGCATCTTCACATCATTCTCGGGAGACTTCGGGAACATCGCCTTTATGCCAAATTCAGCAAGTGCGAGTTTTGGCTGAAGGAGGTATCATTCTTAGGACATGTCCTCTCCAAGCAAGGTGTTGCTGTCGACCCGAGTAAAGTGCAAGATGTCCTCCAGTGGGAGCAGCCCAAAACTGTCACAGAGATCCGCAGTTTTCTTGGGCTTGCAGGCTATTATCGCCGATTCATTCAAGACTTCTCAAAGATTGCCAAACCCATGACCGAGCTACTGAAGAAGGGTGCTGAATTCAAATGGTCAGTGGGCTGTGAGCAAGCATTTCAGACCTTGAAACAACGCCTTACTACCGCTCCTGTCCTCACGCAACCCGATATTCACAAGCCATTCGATGTCTATTGCGATGCATCAGGTATCGGCCTTGGTTGTGTGCTTATGCAAGAAAGCCGGGTTGTCGCCTATGCATCTCGGCAATTGAAACGCCATGAAGAGCACTACCCAACTCATGATTTAGAGCTTGCTGCGGTGGTCCATGCTTTAAAAATTTGGCGCCACTATCTTCTTGGGAACAAGTGCAACATTTATACCGATCACAAGAGTCTCAAGTACATCTTCACTCAGGCAGATTTGAATATGAGGCAAAGAAGGTGGCTTGAACTAATCAAAGATTACAATTTAGAAGTGCACTATCACCCGGGAAAAGCCAATGTGGTGGCTGATGCATTGAGTCGCAAGGCCCAATGCAATTGCCTTACTCTTCAACCCCGAAGTGCCACTCTCTGTGCGTAATTACGTAAGCTCAAAGATAGAGATGGTTAAATAAGGTTTCTTGGCTAATCTAGAGTTGAATTCCACGCTGCTGGATCAGATTAGAGAGGTACAAAAGAGGGACAAGGGCGTTGCCCGAATTTGCGGCAAACTGAATGCCGGCCCAGCTACTAGTTTCCATCTTGATGACCGTGGAACTTTATGGTTTGGCGAGCGCCTAGTCATCCCAAAGGACCAAGAATTGAGAAGAAAGATTCTCGATGAAGCCCACAACTCTTTACTCACAATCCATCCTAGCAGCAACAAAATGTATCAAGACTTGAAGCAACGGTTTTGATGGACTCGCATGAAGCGTGAGATTGCTCGCTATGTGTCCGAATGTGATGTTTGCAAAAGGGTGAAGGCCGAACACCTCAGGCCGGCTGGCACTCTTCAGCCGCTACCCATTCCAAGTTGGAAGTGGGAAGACATTGGCATGGATTTCATCACCGGACTGCCAACGACTTCTTCGGGTCATGACTCGATATGGGTTATAGTCGATCGGTTGACAAAGTCCGCACATTTCCTAGCTGTTCGCATCACCTATCGAGCCATGAGTTATGCAGAGTTGTACATATCTCGAATTGTATGTCTTCATGGAGTGCCAAAGCGGATAGTTTCAGATCGAGGCTCTCAGTTTGTCTCTCGATTCTGGAAAAGTTTACATGAGGCATTGGGCACTAAGCTACTTCACAGCTCAGCATATCACCCGCAAACGGATGGCCAAACCGAGAGGGTCAATCAGATCCTTGAGGATATGTTGAGGGCTTGTGTTCTATCTTATGGAAAGAAATGGGATGAATGTCTTCCATATGCCGAGTTTGCTTACAACAACAGCTACCAAACCAAAGATCAAAATGTCTCCTTTCAAGCACTCTATGGTCAGAGTCTGCCGGACCCCGAACTGGTCCGAAAGTGGGGAACATCATTCCTTGGGCCCGATTTGGTCACAAAGGCAGAAGAGAAGGTGAAGACCATTCAAGAAAATCTGCGGGTAGCACAATCACGACAAAAGAGCTATGCTGATCGTCGTAGAAGACCTCTCTCTTTCAATGTTGGTGATTATGTCTATCTGAAGGTATCTCCTCTTCGGGCACCCGCTGCTTTGGGGTTAAGGAAAGTTAGCACCTCGATACATAGGACCTTTTCGGATCCTTGCAAGACGTGGTCAAGTGGCATATCAATTGGAGCTTCTCCCTCTCTAGCGATGGTCCACAACGTCTTCCATATATCACAATTGAAGAAGTGCCTCCGTATTCCCTTTGAACAACTCGATGTGGATGAACTCGAAGTTCTGCCAGATCTGTCTTACCAAGAATATCCTATTCGAGTTTTGGATGAAGCTGAACGCAAGACCCGAAGTAAAACTCTAAAATTCTATAAAGTTCAGTGGAGCAATCACACTGAAGATGAAGCCACATGGGAGCGGGAAGACCGTTTCAAAACCGAGTATCCCGAATTCTTCCATAACATGTAAGTGCTACCATCCAATCTCTTCGCAATTAAAGTCATGTCAATTGTATGTGGCTGCGTTGTTCGTATGGACTCTATCCATCCATGCTCTCATTTTCGAATCTCGGGGCGAGATTCTTTTATGGGGGGGAGGATTTGTCAGGCCCCAAATTCGAGTTTGACCCATTCGGCTAACATTAGCTTAATCTTGCAGTTAATCACAGATCGGTATATAACAAAGTGCTCAAAAACAGAAATTTATAAATTTTCTTATGTAAATTGATCTCAGATACAACTTTAATTGCATCAGCCTCAATACATTAAGCAAGATATTTGAATGGTATTACAAAGGAGGAAGGAAAAGAATATAATTACAATCATCATTGTATAAATTTGCATAAAGCTCAAAGATTGAATCCATTCAAGCCAACAAATAGTTTCTCCTAGCCATATTGCCAACCAATGCCCTTCCTCATGCCCACACTTAGGGGTAAAATAGTCAAGCAACCACAAGCTAACAAATATCTAGCCACAACCACTTTCCCCATTCCTCATTTCCTCCCCATTTTCTTGCTTCCAACCCAAAGCAAGCAAGGGAGCAACCAGGAGGCAAGCAAGAGGCCGGCGCCCTCCCTCCTCCTCCACGGCAGCTGCGCCCTCCTTTCCTCCCTCCTGCAGCTCCTCTTCCTCCCCATGGCTGCAAGCCCTAACTCCTCCCTCCTCTCCCCAAGCTCCCCTCTACTCCTCCATTCCAAGGGTTCCAACATTTGGGTTTGAGGTAAGTGTGGGTAAGACTCCCCATGAGCTTGATGATCCATTTGGGGGCTTAGGAAAGTAGGGATTTGGGTTTTGGTTGGGGAAAAAAAATCAGTTTAGGGTTTGTGCATTGTTCTGAATTTTCGAGCAGAAAACTGTAGCTGCTGTGTTTCGTATTTTAGAGCAAGTTCCGAGCATCTCCTACTAGGTTGGATGAAGAAGAAAATGTAGATAAATGAGTTACCTTTCATTTCCAACTGGAATCACTTGATTCCATTCATCCAACCGAAAGTTATGATGATTTTGGTACATGCTGCATTGAAATGCTGAAACTGTGAAAGTTGGAACTTGAGCTGTGGACTAAAATTAGTTAGAGGCCGAATTGGACATAAGTTTTGCCTGAGGATTTGTAGGAAATTTCGTGTAGATTGCAAAACTATTATCAATTGCTCAATTCCATTAAGTATAGCATTTGTTATGAGGAACTTAGTGCATGCTGTTCAGAAGTTCTGAAATTTTTGGACTTTGCAATTGCTCTCGGTTTGCGGGCAAACTGGGAATTCCTCGAGTAGTGAATGAGAAATCGGCCAAATCCAAGTTGTAGATATGTCTCTTAAGTTTTATTAGGGCTTGGAATCACTCAATTTGGTTAAGTGGTTAGGAAGTTGTGAGCAAATTAGTGCAGCTCTGTCCGGGAATGTTGCAAATATTCAGAGTGTTGTTTTTGTGAGTTTTTGGGCAAGTTAATGAATTGGGAAATCAGTGAGGGGTAGATGTATGTTTAGGTTTTGTTCTTATGTTCGTTTATAAATTGGAATCACTCAATTTCATGAAACCATGTGAAAGTTGTGCCTAAAATGGTGAAGTCTCGTTGGAAGGGCCGAAATCTGTCCAAAAATGTATTAGTGAAAGTTAGGAGCTAGATTGGAATGGTGTAAAGCATATCAAAGTATTGTTTAGCTATTAATGCGTATTGTTAGCAATTTTTGCTTTCCGTTTTGCTATAGAATGCTTGCATTTTGGAATTGTGATGAATCTTTAATTTTGCATTTTCATTCCATATGCATGGCATGCATCTCACTCATTTGCATTCATTATAAACGTGTAGAGAACGAAACCATGGCGGTTGACGTGGCCGTGGTCGGGGGACGTTGAGGGCAGTTTGTGGTGGAAACTCCGGCAGAAGCACAAGGCAAGCACCTAAGCATATTTCCTCCTTATGTAATTGTATTTTTGAGAATAAATTGCTTATGGGATGATTTAAGTTATGCATTAGGAGTTGAATTACGGGATTGGTATTAGAACCTAATTGTTGCACATACACTCATTGATACTTGTTGAACACCTCCTTTGGAGCTAGTCTATGGGTAATGCTTAGCTTGCTTAGATGTCGGTTATGGGCCAAGTGGTGGATGGTTCCATCGCTTGAGGATTGTTTACTTCACACTATTGGGATATAACGGTTGTGGTTAGAAAATGAAATGTGAAAATGAGACCGGGCGAGAAGGTTGGAATAATTGAGTGTGGAGACTCAAATGTGTAGTCTACTTTGTGTCGGTTGAGGACCGATCCGTTGTTTGCCCTTTGATCGAGCACACTTTGTTGATCGCATGCCTGATCATGGTAAGGTAAGCCACCCTTTCATGGCATACTACTCGATGGGTCATGCCCTCATGCGGTTGGACGTGGTTGAGGGCGAGGCTTAGGCTCCTCGAGGGCCAAGTGAGGCTTGGGCCGCTCGAGGGGTTGCTAGGTGCTCGGACCGCATGAAGATGGTTCGACGAGTAGGTATGGATGGGAGGAGGGTTGACATGAGTTCCTTCGTGGGATTCCTGTCGTGTGATTGATGATCCCCTGCAGGGTGAGTAAACGATTCGAATTGCCGCGCTCTCGGATATGAGCACACTTGTATCATCGCACATTCAGCGTAGTAATAACTTAAACTTGGAACTTGTTGGTACAATGATGGTTATGCTTGGTTCATATGTATTCTTGCTTTACTTTAAGTGTTTAAACTTCAAAATTCAATCTAGTAGTAGATGCTGTTCATATCTGCTATAAAATTTGTAATTTGAGTAGTTGAATGTGAATATGAATCAAAGTTAAGCTTTTAGGCACTTGTTACCTTCAGCTTTCTCCTTGCTACATCCAAATGCATATACCTTCGAGTCGGTCATATATGGACCACGGGTAAGTCTTGCGAGTACCTTCTGTACTCATGCTTCTGCTTTGTGGTTTTCAGGTGAGGGCGATGCAGGTTGCGAGTTCTGTCCTTATTGCCTCTCGGTGGTGGCGGGGCCCGAATAGAGGCTATGCTTAACGATAGAAATGCCGGAAGTGTTCAAAGGTGACACTTCCGGAGATAGCATACTTTTGGTTTAATTTGGTGGTTGTGTATTCGTTTTGTTGTATAGTTATCCTTAAGCTATGTTATGTCTAGTCTTCAAAATTTGGCTACTTCTATTGTTGAACCTTATTGTATTATGGTGCTCATCCCATGCTTAGTATGTTGCTTCCTTTTGGTTATATTGTGGTTGTGTCATGATGGTTATGATATGTTCATGCTTTTTGTCATTTATTGTTATTTGTTTCTCCTGTCTGCTGAGTCGATGTCCTCTCTTTTAGAGGCATCATGCCGAAATTTTGTAGATTTCCTAAGTCTAGGTAGTATCTCTTGTTTTGCCGGGTTTTGTCTTTGTGCCTTGTTTTTTTTTGTCGTTTTGTTGTGCTTCCGCTTGCGTGTCTAGATGTGGGGTTTGAGTTCGTTGCCCCCTTTGTGCAAATTGAATTGATGTGGCATTGGAAACCAGTATGCGGGGATCCTGGGCGAGTTTCGGGTCGCATACTGGGGGAATACCGGGATTGTTGTCGATTATTTGAGTGGCCTCACTGTTGTCTCACTTGGGCTTGGGTGCTAGCATTGCGAGAGCCATCGGCGATCTGTTGCTAGCCTCCAATTTCGATGAGGGCGACAGAGCATTCAAATAATTGAGGACGGTCTGGGCGGCTCCTCTCACCTCTGCGCAAGGTTCGGGTGTCCGAGTGCTCGTTTAGCGTCGTAGCTAGACCGTGCCTTGGTCGGCAGGGACGACCGCGATGCCTCTGCGCGAGGTTCGGGTGCCTGAGAGCTCGTTTAGCGTCGTAGCTAGACAGTGCCTTGGTCGGCAGGGACGACCGCGATGCCTCTGCGCGGGGTTCGGGTGTCCGAGTGCTCGTTTAACGTCGTAGCTAGACCGTGCCTTGGTCGGCAGGGACGACCGCGATGCCTCTGCGCGAGGTTCGGGTGCCCGAGTGCTCGTTTAGCATCGTAGCTAGACCGTGCCTTGGTCGGCAGGGACGACCGCGATGCCTCTGCGCGAGGTTCGGGTGCCCGAGTGCTCGTTTAGCGTCGTAGCTAGACCGTGCCTTGGTCGGCAAGGACGACCGCGATGCCTCTGCGTGAGGTTCGGGTGCCCGAGTGCTCGTTTAGCGTCGTAGCTAGACCGTGCCTTGGTCGGCAGGGACGACCGCGATGCCTCTGCGCGAGGTTCGGGTGCCCGAGTGCTCGTTTAGCGTCGTAGCTAGATCGTGCCTTGGTCGACAGGGACGACCGCGATGCCTCTGCGCGAGGTTCGGGTGCACGAGTGCTCGTTTAGCGTCGTAGCTAGACCGTGCCTTGGTCTGCAGGGACGACCGCGATGCCTCTGCGCGAGGTTCGGGTGCTCGAGTGCTCGTTTAGCGTCGTAGCTAGACCGTGCCTTGGTCGGCAGGGATAACCGCGATGCCTCTGCGCGAGGTTCGGGTGCCCGAGTGCTCGTTTAGCGTCGTAGCTAGACCGTGCCTTGGTCGGCAGGGACGACCGCGATGCCTCTGCGCGAGGTTCGAGTTCCCGAGTGCTCGTTTAGCGTCGTAGCTAGACCGTGCCTTGGTCGGCAGGGACGATCGCGATGCCTCTGCGGGAGGTTCGGGTGTCCGAGTTCTCGTTTAACGTCGTAGCTAGACTGTGCCTTGGTCGGCAGGGACGACCGCGATGCCTCTGCGCGAGGTTCGGGTGCCCGAGTGCTCGTTTAACATCGTAGCTAGACCGTGCCTTGGTCGGCAGGGACGACCGCGATGCCTCTGCGCGAGGTTCGGGTGTCCGAGTGCTCGTTTAACGTCGTAGCTGGACGTAGGCTCGTTTTACGTCGTAGCTGGACGTAGGCTCGTTTTACGTCGTAGCTAGACGTGGGGCATCCATCCCGAGTCCTCGTCTGGCGAGGGGAGCTGCGAGAGGAGTGGCCGCCGTCTATCCTACACGTATACCCCATCCGCTGGTGTGGGACCTGGAGGGGGTGAGCGACGCGCGTTTACCCGCGTTGGTTTGAACGTCGTGCTCGTGGAGCTTATAACAGGTAGTCCGAGTGGGTCCTGGGATGTCCCGCCCAAGGGGGACCCTTCTGAGCGGACGGTCCCGGAGTAGGGTGTCCTAGCCCTGCTGTGGGGCGACCCATAAGAAACTTTTCTCTACTCAATCCCGTATGGGCCCTAGGTCATCCGTCGACCCAGGGCACAGCTGGCTGTCGCTCATCGATGAGCTCCCGGGAGAGTGTGAAGTATGGTCTCGGACGCGAGTAGAGGTGATTGGGTCGTCAGCCGACCTAACCGAGGGCCCACCGTGGGGCTCACCTCATATTTGCCCCTCGCTCAAGTTTCGCTGGGGCGGCCTTATGCCCATCTGGTGGGGTAGGCCTTTTGAACCCGCAGCTTTTAGCTGGGCCCCCGGCGCAAGCCACAGAGCTTTTGCCGTTTCGGGGCCGCAGCGGCCCAGTGGGCCTCTCGCGCGTGCCCCAGAGCAACCGTCCTGGCCTCAAGGCGGAAACCGAGAGGTTACAGGACGCACTGCCCGGGGGCGGCGGCTTTATGGCTCTGCCGTTTTGTCAGGATTAAATGCGGCGGAATTGAAACCGGAGTTACCCTACCGGGCGTGAGTGGACACGACGCTCGCTCGAGGCGGCGCTGTTCGGTCGGGCTGCCGCCTTCTATATATACGTTGCTGGGGCGCTTTGAGTAGTTACTCTTGCTTGCTTTCCTCGCCTCCTGTCCCTAAGACAAAAAAGGAACAACAAAGAGCCAAGGAAAAGAAAACTCAGCCTTCTCTTCTCCTCGCCTTTCCGTCGCCTCTTTCGCAAGGATGTCGTGGCCGGAGTGCTCCGCCCAGGCCAGTCACGTGCTTGGCTTGGTGAAGAAGGGCTTCCTCCCTGCGCAAGATCTCTCCGGTTGGAGGGTGCCGACGGGAGCGGCTGTCCCCTCGCCGGGGGACGACGAGGTCGTGGTGCTTGCCTCTTTCTTTGAGCGCGGCTTCGGCTTGCCGCTGCACCCATTCGTTCGGGGGCTGCTCTTTCACTATAAGGCGGAGGCGCACCATCTTAACCCCAACGGGTTCCTCCACATCGCCATATTCATCACACTCTGCAAGGCTTTCTTGGGAATCGAGCCGCACTGGGCGCTGTTGAGGCATTTCTTCCAAGCGAGGCTCTAGAAGGACAAGCCGACGGACGCCGCGGCGCCCATTGGTGGCCTGGCCCTCCAGCTTCGGTCCGGTCAGAGCACGGAGTACCTCGAGGTCAAGCTACCGTCGTCCAACAAGGGGTGGCGCTCTGAGTGGTTCTATGCTCAGAACGTCGGAGACAGCGCCACGCCCTTCACCGGCAAACTTCCCGTGGCGGGGGAGGAGTGGAACTGGGGCACCGAGAAGCGAGAGAAGAACAAGGTGGCCCTGATCGTGGAGCAGGTCAGGGCCCTAAGAAGGCAAGGGCTCACCGGGGACGTGGTCGTGCGTGCCTTCATGAGGATGCGCGTGCAACCTCTTGCGCACAGACCCCGCCCCCTGTTCCGGTACGAGGGGGCGTCCGACCGGATGAGGATGGCGGAGCCCGAGCTGGCCGCGACGGAGGTCGAAGCCCGGGTGGCCGCCGTCATGGGAGGAAGCGCTACGGAGGCGGCGGCGCCACCCGAGCCATTCTCGCGCCCACCTCCAAATTTGGTAGGTCGGCGGACTTCTTCCCGCCCTCTTTTTTTGCGCTTAACGCCGGTCCGACAGTGCTTTTTATCTTCTAGGGGCTCTTGGCATGTCCTCCGGCGCCGCCCCGGAGATAAGGAGGCGAGGGCGGCAGCCCGAGCGAAGGTCCGGAGCTCGACTCCTCCCGCAAGAAGCGGAAGGAGGAGAGGAGGAAGAAGAAGAAGAAGGAGCGCACGGCGAGGGCTGCGCGTGGTGAGGACGTGTCGGAGGCCACTGCCATGGGTGCAACCTCCACCGACAAGCAGTGGAAGCACCCCGACCACGCAGCATCTTGTGGGTTCCTTCGACCACGACCGGGCGGCGGTCCGGTCGTGGACCTGCCGGAGGGGGACACCACAGGCTCCGCGGCCGAGGGGCCTCGGGCGGAGGGTGACCGCGCGATCACGGCCATCGTCGCGCCTTCAGTGAAGGCAGCTTCAGGGAAGCGGCCGGCAGATCTGCCCCTCAGAGGGGGACCGGCGAAGAGGGCACCCCTCCCGCGCACCCGCTCGGCTCAGTAAGTACTTCTTTTCTTTTGTTCAAACATTTTTGCAGAAAAGCCGCTCGAACCGCTTTTAAGTGTTTTGCAACGTGCAGCGCCTATACGGGTGTGACCGTGGCGCGTCCTGTGGCGGTTCCGCAAGGGACAGCACCGCAGGAGGTTCCAGAGGCGTCGATCGGGTCGGCGCCGATCGTGGTGCTGGCGGCCGAGGGCGCGCCTGCCCACGAGGCCGAAGCTGGCGAGGAGCTCCCGACGCCTCGATTGGGAACACCGCCATCTGACGTGGTCACCCTCGCGGAGGAAGAGACGGCGGCGCTGCCAGCGGTCGTGCCGGCCGAGACGGCCAGTGTGCGAGGTGCCCACCCCCGCCTCGGGAGGTGCCGACCGAGGTCCCGCAGGCGGAGGTCACCGAGGGGACCCCCGGGGGACCAGTTCCACCATGGTTGCCGATGGTGCTCTGGACGGGTAGCGCCCCGCCCGAGCAGACGACCAGGCCCGCTGTCGGGAGAGGCCCCTGAGTCGGGTCTGGTGGCGGAGAAGAAGAGGGCGAGTGGGTCGCTCTTCAGCAAGGCGTTCTAGACGCCGAAGCAGAGATGGAGCTGGTCCGAAAGGGTCTGACTCTTTGTCTAGAATCTTCCAGCCGAGCGTTGGACGCGATGGTCGGGGGAGTCCGGCCGATCAGCTTGGTAAGTTGACGAAAGAACCCAACTTGTAAAATTCTGACGCACGCGCCGTGAGACTAATCGGATAGTCCGCTCCTTGCAACATCTGCGGGCTTGCTCGGAGGGCAAAGCTGAGCTTCTGCGGCGCTCGGACACCCAGCGGACGGCTACCGTGGAAGAGTGCGACCGGCTGCGCCTTGAGTTGCGCTTAGCTCAAGAGGCGCTGAGCGTGAGGCGGTCGGAGGCGGCGAAGGTCCGCCAGGAGTTTGAGGGGGCCGCTAAGGCTCTCTTCGATGAGCGCCTGGGGGCCCAGTCCCTGAGGACGAAGGTGGCGGAGCTCGAGTCCTCCCTAGCAGAGGCCACCAGCGCTAGGGACGCCGCCACCACCGCCCAGGGGGCAGCACAAGCGCAGGCAACCCGTCTGCGGACCGAGCGAGACCAAGCTCGGAAGGACGCCGACCGAGTCCGCTCCGAGCGGGAGGCCGCTTGGAAGGACCTGACCACCTTGAGGACCTCCTACGAGGCGGTCAAGCAAGAGGTCGGCAACCTGGCAAACTCCGCGGCCGGTAAGGGTCTCAACTTCTTATTTGATTCTGTGGGCGCTTTTCATAAGTCGTGATCATCTGGCGCCGTTGCCATCTACAGAGGCGCAGAAGAACTTGGGCCTCGCGGTTGAGGAGCAGAAGGACGCCCAGCAGCCCGTGACAAGCGGCCGCGCGCGGACGCTCTGGCGGCGCTGAAGGTTGCCGAAGAGGGTCGGGCCGAGCTGGCCACAGAACTGGAGGCCCTTCGCAAGGCCGGCCAGGACGTGTGCGCCCGGGTCCTTGGAGCAGTGGCGGGCCCGAGCGCTCTGGCGCCCTCGCTAGCCCGAGTGCCGGAGCGTGTCGAGAGGGTGGTGATCGCTGGCGCGGCGCTTGGAGCTTCCTCGGCGCTGGTCAATACCATCTCGCACTATGATGGAATTGACCTCGCGGTGGTGAGCAGCGGCGTCGCCGGGAACCGAACCGACGGAGAGATCGACAAGTTCGAGCTCTCGGTCGAGCCGCACGCTCTGGAGATCGCCAGCCATGTCTCGCCGCAGGTCGCCCTCGATGAAGAACAAAGTGGTTAGATTTATCCTCCTTAATTGTAAAGATTATTATGCTTGTAAACAATCTTTAAGGTTAACAAGTTCTAGTACGCCTCTTGCCCCTTTTGTGTTTCTGGTGAATGTTTGGCCGGCCATAGCCTTAAGGACCGCAAGGGTCACTTATGTGTAGGTCGGGTTGCTTCGAGAGGGACTAAGAGGATAGGAATCTTGGTTACTCAACAGTTATGCGCACTTGTGAGGGATAGGAGTGTTCCCGACTGACAAAAGATCGCTCCACTTGGGCATTTCCTTCTTCCGCAAAGTGCCAGAACCATAGCCGCTGGGGCGTAGGCCATAGCACTCGGGTCGAGAGGATTACCGCTCGGGGAGGACCTCATGACCGGTCGGGTCACCGACCCGCACGAGCACGTGAGCTAGCCGAGTTGGCGCGGAGGAGGAGTGTTCCCGACTGACTAAAAGGTCACTCCACTTGGGCACTTCCTTCTTCCGCGAAGCGCTACTTAGCAACCATAGCCGCTGGGGCGTAGGCCGTAACGCTTGGGTCGAGAGGGTTACCGCTCAGGATGGACCTTGTGGTCGGTCGGGTCACCGACCCGCATGAGCGCGTGAGCTAGCCGAGTTTGCGCGGGGGAGGAGTGTTCCCGACTGACTAAAAGGTCACTCCACTTGGGCACTTCCTTCTTCCGCGAAGCGCTACTTAGCAACCATAGCCGCCGGGCGAGGCCGTAACGCTGGGTCGAGAGGGTTATCGCCGGGATGGACCTTGTGGTCGGTCGGGTCACCGACCGCATGAGCGCGTGAGCTAGCCGAGTTTGCGCTGGGAGGAGTGTTCGGATCGACTAAAAGGTCACTCCACTTGGGCACTTCCTTCTTCCGCAAACGCTACTTAGCAACCATAGCCGGGCGAGGCCGAACGCTTGGGTCGAGAGGGTTACCGCCGGGATGGACCTTGTGGTCGGTCGGTCATCGACCAAAGATGAGCGCGTGAGCTAGCCGAGTTTTGCGCGGGGAGGAGTGTTCGATCGACTAAAAGGTCACTCCACTTGGGCACTTCCTTCTTCCGCGAAGCGCTACTTAGCAACCATAGCCGCTGGGGCGTAGGCCGTAACGCTTGGGTCGAGAGGGTTACCGCTCGGGATGGACCTTGTGGTTGGTCGGGTCACCGACCCGCACAAGCGTCGACGAAGCGGCTGAGCAGGGGTGCCATAGGGCAGCCCGAGCGCCGCATGGCGACGTGTGCTCTAAGAGTAAAGGTAAAGACCATGCCAGAAAAAGAAAGAGTTTAGGATAGAATCGCCTTAACTTTTCTATGTTCCAAGCGTTCGGAAGGATGCGATCGTCGGCGCCCTTGAGTCGAAGGTGCTCGGTCGGAGAACCTCACGATGGTGAAGGGCCTTCCTGTGTGGTGATAGCTTGTGCTTGTCTTTCTTTGGTTTGGACCCTAGCAGACTGTGTCGCCAATACCAAGGATCGCCCTCAACTCGGGCGGCTGTGGTAGCACCGCAGAGCTTGTTGATATTTGGCCGATCGCAGGATGGCCACGTCATGCGTCTCGTCGAGCTGGTCGATGGCGTCTTGTTGCGAGGCGAGCCCCCGAGCCTCATCGAAGGCTTGTAGTCTTGGGGCGCCATACTTCAGGTCTGTTGGCAAGATGGCTTCAGCGCCGAACACCATGAAGAACGGTGTAAACCCGGTCGCTCGGGTGGGCATGGTCCGCAGGCTCCAGAGGACGGAGGGTAGCTCGGCCACCCATCACCCTGCGAAGTGCTTGAGCCGACTGAAGATCCGTGGCTGTCCTTGAAGGATCATGCCGTTCGCACGTTCGACCTGGCCGTTAGTCCGCGGATGGGCCACGGCTGCCCAGTCGACACGGATGTTGAAGTCGTCGCAGAACTCGAGGAACTCCTTCCCTGTGAACTGCGTTTCGTTGTCGGTGATGATGGAGTTTGGAACTCTGAACCGAAAAACGATGTCGCAGAAGAAGATGGCCGCTTGTGCCGACGTGACGCTCACGACTGGCTTGGCCTCTATCCACTTGATGAATTTATCCACCGCGACTAGGAGATGAGTAAAGCCCCCCGGCGCTTTCTTGAAGGGCCCGACCAGATCGAGTCCCCAAACCGCAAACGCCAAGTGATGGGGATCGTCGCAAGGCCCGAGCCGCGGATGTGTTCGCCGCAAAGAATTGGCACCCTTCGCAGGTGCGCACGATCTGCTCGGTGTCGAACACGGCGGTCAGCCAATAAAAACCTTGTCGAAAGGCCTTTCCAACGAGGGATTGGGGTGCAGCATGGTGGCCGCAGACCCGCCATGGATATCGAAAGAACCGCTTCCTTGGTCGGCGAACGCACCTCTGGAGGACCCAGAGGGACTCTCTTGTAAAGGTCCGGCCGACCAGACGAAAGATTTTGCTCGCCGAGCGAGGCGCCGGCCTCGGTCGGGTCGGGGAGCGCCCCATCCGTCAAACGGTTGATGAAGAGCTTCCTCGGTCGGACTCATTGCTAGCACGCTGCGGTTCGACCCGCCAGTCTACGCCGACCGCGCGCGGCGGTCGGGTGATCTATGCTAGGTGGATCGGAGACCGCTCGGCCACCGAGTCCAGCTGGATGGAAGGTTGCAGGAGGTCGCAGACAAAGATCCCGGGTGGGACTGACCCTCTGCTGGTGGCAGGATTGGCTAGGTAATCGGCCTCACCGTTGTGGCGTCTGTAGATGTGGTGGAGCTCGAAACCCTTGAACCGCTCCTCGAGCTTGCGCACTTCCGACGAAGACGCACCATACGGGCGCCTCGGGCTCGAAGCCTTCATGACCTGGTCGACGACAAGCTTGGAGTCCTCGCGGACGCAGAGTCGGCGAGCACCGAGGTCGGCAGCGATCCGAGACCGTTGACGAGCCTCGTGACTGGCGATGTTGTTGGTCGCGTCAAGAGCAACGATGGCGACAGTTTGTTCCGAGTGGGAAATGATGGCGACTCCGCGCCCGCGCCGTTCTTGGTGTAGGACCCATCAAAGTACATTGTCCGAAGACGGGTCTTCGACACGGTGGCGCTGGGCTTCGGGTCCACTCGACGATGAAGTCGGCGGTGGCTCGCGACTTGATCGCTGTCCGAGGGACGTATGTTATGCCGTGGCCGCTGAGCTCGAGCGCCCACTTGGCTATCCTTCCCGAGGCATCGCGATTGTGGACGATCTCGTCGAGCGGGGACGCGGTCACCACGGTGATGGCGTGCTGGTCGAAGTAATGGACGAACTTTCTCTTGGCGATGAGCACCGCGAGAGCGACGCGACCTCACGGTACCGAGCCTTGGACTCGAAAAGAACCTCACTGATGAAATAGACTGGCCATTGTACCTTGAGTTTGCGGCCTTCCTCCGCTCGTTCCACCACAAGGGCCGCACTGACGACTTGAACAGTGGCGGCGATGTAGAGGAGCAGCGGTTCGCCTGGTGCCGGGGCGACCAGGATCGAGGTGAGGATAGGAAGGCCTTCAGCGGGTGAGGGCTTCGAGCCTCCGGGTCGGTGAAGCGATGGATTTCTTGAGAGCACTCAGAGCGGCATTCGCGCCGCCAAGGCGAGACACGAAATGGCTCAAGGCGACAAGGCACCCTGTTAGCTTCTGGACCCCTTTGAGATTAGGAATCGGGCCCATCCTTGCGATCGCCGAGATCTTCTCCTGATTGGCCTCGATACCTCGCTCGGAGACGATGAAGCCGAGCAGCTTTCCCTTGGGGACCCCGAAGACGCATTTCTCGGGATTGAGCTTTATACGGAACCGTCGAAAATTCGCGAAGGTTTCTTCCAGGTCGGCAATAAGGTCGTGCGCATTCCTGGTCTTCATGACGATGTCGTCAACGTAGGCCTCAACGTTGCAGCCGATCTGGTTGTTGAAGCACGTTTGCATACATCGCTGGTATGTAGCGCCCGCGTTCTTTAGGCCGAACGGCATTGTAACGTAGCAGAACGAGCCGAACAGCGTGATGAAGGAAGTCGCGAGCTGATCGGATTCCTTCAGCGCTATCTGGTGGTAGCCTGAGTAGGCATCCAGAAAGGAAAGAGACTCGCACCCCGCGGTGGAGTCGATGACTTGGTCGATGCGGGGCAAGGGGAACGAGTCTTTGGGACACGCCTTGTTGAGACTCGTATAGTAAACACACATTCTCCATTGCCCATTTTTCTTTTTTACAAGTACAGGGTTGGCCAGCCACTCGGGGTGGCGGACCTCTTTTATAAACCCTGCAGCCAAAAGCTTGGCGATCTCCTCCCCTATGATCCTGCGCCTCTCCTTGTCGAAGCGGCGCAGGCGTTGGGCGACCGGCTTTGAGCCTGGTCGGATGCTCAAGGAGTGCTCGGCGACTTCCCTTGGGATTCCTGGCATGTCGGAGGACCTCCATGCGAAGACGTCTTTGTTGGCGCGGAGCAAGCCGACGAGCGCGCTTTCCTATTTGGCGGGGCGTGGCTCGACCGCGACGGTCTTGGTCGGATCGCAGGGATCGACCGCGACCTTCTTCGTGTCCTCGGCGGACTTGAAGGATCCCGCCCCCGATTTGCTGGACTCAGGGGCGGACTCGGAGGCTTCCCTCCTGAGGTTGTTGAGCTCGGCAGACGCGATGACTGCCGAGGCAAGCTCACAACTGCTCCGCTCGCAGTTGTAGGCAAGCTGGAAAGATGATGCCACGGTGATGACTCCTCGTGGCCCGGGCATCTTCAACTTGAGGTAGGCGTAGCTGGGGACTGCCATAAACTTGGCGTAGCATGGCCGCCCCAAGATAGCATGATAGGAGCCGGGGAAATCCACAACCTCAAAAGTGAGGGTCTCGGTGCGAAAATTCCCTGGTTCCCCAAAGGTGACGGGCAGGTCGACCTGCCCGAGCGGATGGGCCTCACGGCGTGGATGACGCCGTGGAAAGGAGCCTTGCTCGGTCGGAGACTCGAGCGAGGAATCCCCATGGCGTCGAGCGTCTCCACGTAGAGGATGTTAAGGCCGCTGCCGCCATCCATGAGCACCTTGGTGAGGCGCTTCTTCCCCACGATGGGGTCGACTACCAGCGGGTATCTTCCCGGCTGGGGAATGTGGTCGGGGTGATCAGTCCGATCGAAGGTGACCGGGAACTCTGACCATCGGAGGTATTGGGGGATGGCTAGTGAGGCGGTGTGGACCTCATGGTAGGCGAGTTTGAGCCGACGCTTGTCGGCGTAGCACGCCGGTCCGCCAAAGATCATGAGGCAGCCGTCGGGTTCGGGGAACTCGTCGTCCGCCTTCTTCTCCACGGCCCGTGGGGCCGTGGCTGGCTTCTTTCCTTTGCCCCGCGGCGTCGTGGGGGCGCAGGAAAGGAAGTGCCTCAGGACTTCGCAGTCCCGGTACTTATGTTTGACGGGGAACCCGTGGTTCGCACGGCCGTCCATCAATTTCGAAGTGGTCGGCGCGACGGCCGGTCGCACCGCATTGGCGAGGCGGTCGGCGATGGCGACCACTTGAGACTCGCGGATCTGTTTCCCATGCCGCTTCCGCTTGTCGGAGCGGTCGGAAGGAGATCCGATTTGGAGGTCGGGCCCTTGCTGGGCCTTTCCTCCTTCAAAGATGGCCCCCACAGCCTCCTCGCCGGAGGCGTGGTTGGTGGCGATGTCGAGGAGCTCCTTGGTGGTCCTGGGCTTGAGATACCGGCTTGTGCACCGTGGCCTTGCGGAGGTGTCAGATGAATGCTCCCACGACATCGGCGTCGGAGATGTCGGGAGCTCGTTGCATTGGCGGAAAACCGCCGGATGTAATCCCGAGGGTTTCCCGGCCGCCGCTTGCAGCCTTCGTGTCTCGGGAGTTGCCAGGGCGCTTGTAAGTGCCCTGGAAGTTGCCGACGAAGAGGGTCTTCAAGTCGGCCCAGTTCCTGATGGTTTTGGCGGGCAAGTACTCGAGCCAAGCTCGGGCCGAGTCCGCAAGGTAGATGGGGAGGTACTGGATGATGAAGAGATCATCCGTCGCTCCCCCCGCCCGGCATGCGAGCCGGTAGTCTTCAAGCCAGACACCTGGGTTCGTGGCCCCAGTGTACTTGGCGATGTTGGTGGGCACCCGGAATCTGGCGGGGAAATCCGCCTGACGGATCCCCTGGCAGAAAGCCCGTGGTCCGGGACCATCGGGCTTGAGCTGCGGCGGTGGCGCCCGCCGTCCACAATACGTGAGTGGACGGCCTCCTCCGCCGCCTTTCTCCGCGCCTCGAGGGTAGCGCGAACGTCATAGTCGTCGCCGAGGCGCTGGCGCACCGGGGTGCACGAGGCCCAGGGTGGTTCGTGGCGTGGCGCCGCCCGGCCCCACCGGCCGAGCGGCGGCGCGGGCCCAATGGCTGAGGTGGCGCCGAGCGGTAGGAGCCGAGGCTGAATGTGTTGCACGGCCGCGACGCTCCACGGCCCGGAGGTTCTGCACGTGGCCTTGGCCTCCGGGTCGGCCGGCTCGGAAGGCCTCGGCAAAGATCGCGGCCGCGCCACATTCTCGCTTGCATGGGAAGAACCGAGGGCCGCTTGATTCTTCCGCCACTGCGGTGTACTGCAGCGCCGCGTCGCGCGCGCGCCGCCAGCACTGCCGGGTCTCGGGCTCATCTGCGCCCGTGTTAGCTCGAGCTGGTCGAGCTCACCGCCGCTTATCCGGCTCTTCGCACTGTCGCTGGAGTTCGGCGCGGCGAGCTTGAGCGCGTTCAGCGCTTCGTCTTGGTGTTCCTCCTCCTGCGCCTCGGTCGCGCGGATGGGGCCCCGTGAATCGCGGGGTTATGATTAAATCGACCGTGCCGCCATGTTGCACTCGCGAGAGTGCCGCCATGGCGTGGTACTCCGCGTCGGAGTGGAGTCGTGGTGGAAGAGTCTTCCAAGGTTCGTGGATAGAGGCCGCATGTAGCCACCATCGCCACAAGTCATGAGCTGCGGAGGTGACATGGTCACCTGCCCGGGCCCACAGGAGCTTTCGCCAGACGTGGCGGAGCGCTCCCCAGGCTCCGGCTTTGGGACTCGCAGGGGCGCCCCAAGCCGGAGCTTGGCGAAGTCGCCGGAGATGGCGCCCAGGTTTTCAGCGGGCGCCGGGCCTCCGGTGGCGGCGGGGATGAGAGTAAGCCCTCCCGCCGAGGTGACGGCAAAGTTGAGGGAGCCGAAGCGGATCTGGCTCCCTGGCGCAGTCATGTCGTCGCGGGTGGAAGATGTCATCAGGGAGGCAAGCGGAATCCGGAGATGGTGATGAAGACGCGGGAAGGCCCCTACCTGGCGCGCCAACTGTCGGCGTTTCGAGCACCGGCAAGTAAATTTGTAAGTCTAAGGGCCGCGTTCCACTCCTCGAATGGTTAGACTCGAAGTCCAAGATGTATCTTGGTTCGGGCCAAGGTCCCTACTCGGCCGTGTGGTGGCGTTGTATTCCCTTCAAGCAGATATGTCGCACAAAGTTTACAAGCGAGAGTGCTAATGACTTAGCGAGATGGGTTCGATTGTGATCCTCCCTCCTACGGGGGTTCCTGCCACCTTTTATACGAAAGGAAGGGGCAGGTTACATCGAATTGGGAGAGGACGAGATGACCTACACTAGGAGCCGGTCCTTCGTTCTGTGGACCGGTCATCGCCCGCCTTGCCCATACCTGGTCGGTAGCTTAGTTGGTCGGGCGGTTAGGTATTTCCCGAAACGGCGCGCACCGCCTCTGCGAACCTTACGAGTGTTGACGTTGTGCTGCGCTGACGTGGGTGTTGCCTCGGGAGAGGGCGTGTCTTCGCATCAGATGTGACCGGCCGATGGATCGGGAGCATGACTTGATCACCATTAAACCTTCTAGGAAGGAGCCACCGCCTTGTATAGTCACCGATTGACCCGTTCGTAGGTACGTGGTCGTTGGTGGTAGAGGCTTTGACACGCGGCCCTTGGCAGGGGTCGTCTTGGCACCATCGGAGTCAGGGGATCCCGACCCGCTGCGGGGGTCGGGAGCTCAACTTGGCCGGAGCCGGGCAACCCCGTCCTGCTGCGGAGGTCGGGAGCCCTGCTTGGTCGGAGACACTTCCCTCGATCGGTCGGGAAGGGATGTCTCGTGTGGCCTTGCAGGTGCTTCGGTCGGTAGTGGGCTGGGAGCGGCTTGTTGGGCTTGAGCTGTGCTTGAGGCCGCCGGCTCGTCGCTTTGGGCCGTTGAGGTACCCCTGTTATAAGTATTCGTCATAATCCTATTCCCATAATCCACTGAAATGCAGTTACATCCGTAATCTTCCTTTCCTATCTTAGATTCCAGGTGATTGTACCAAACACAGCAATTAAACAGATTACCCTATGATTACTAGGAATCCTAACAACATTCCAGCTACCAAACGCCCCCTAAAGTTGTTCTTTTATTAGTGAAGATAATTAGTAGAAGTAAATGTTACTTTAAAGTTTTATGGAGGAGGAATTATATGGTGAAAGTAGACACATAGTAAAAGAATGAAAGTAGGTAAACAGGGTATTGGATCGGCCTCGAATGGTCTAGATCTAGGTGGAATCCCACCTCCTCCACTTAAAGCGTGAAATTTTGCAATTTTTCTAGGGGTTATGTGTAACATGTCCTTAGGTGGAGAAGGTAGGATTCCACCTAGATTTGAACTATTCGAAGCCGATCCAACGCTCTTATTTGTCTACTTTCATCTTTTCACTATGTGCCTACCTTCACCGTAAATACACCTTTATGTAGTATAATTTTATACTCACAATTGCTTGCTGAATAAAAATCAAAACAAGAGGGAAGAAAATCCCTTGGTTGACTACTTTTATTCCACGAGATTTTGTTACGAGGATGCCGAGTACTAATGCATTAACCTAGTCAGTTGCTCGTGGATTATAGCATACCACGAAGGCCACCATATCTTAATTGCCATTTATTTCTGCTGCAAGTATTTTCTTATGTGAACTATTGTCGATCAATCTATTTGTGTAAAATTTGGTTGTGTGGACCTACGTATAACTGCTTAATATTATGTGCAACTTTGTTTTATTTATTTTTATATAAATGTTATGAAATGATGTAATATATGTTTGCTAACTACTAATTATATGAGTAGTACGATAAAGATATAGAGTTCAGAAACTAAATTTCCGGATGGGACCGAGCGAGTCCGATCACCGCGCACGCGCACACGATGCTGTGTGTTAGAGAAGAAGGCAGACAACCTCTATCGATATCAGGCAATAAATTGCTCGGATGCATATAGTCCTTGGCCCATAAAAGGTAACAGAGATAGAAAAAAAAAGGAGATTAGCATAAGCATTAGCTAGGCTGCCAAACAAATCTGCAGATTATGCGGCACGTTGAGTGCTACAAACCGTCGACTACATTGGCTTTCCAGTAGGATCAGTTTGGGTTTGGAGCGGACCTAAGTGTCCTGTGTATTTTGCTAGCAAAAGAAAAAGGAAAGAAAAACTAGGATGTGGTTCTGCTCTCTTCTTTTTTACTATCAGCACTTAAGCACAACCTAAATTGAATAGAAAAGTTGCACCGATGCAACACAAACGCATATGCTAGTAATTCCATCTATCGACAATCTTGCAACCGCTAAATTGACACAAGACAATTCTCCCAAAATTTAATATATAAGACCTACTAACTAATTTCTGTGGGATTCTAATAATAATAGCCTATGACCAACTAATCTACTAAATTAAATACTCTGATATCACCGACTGACAAATAATATTTCACTCCGTTGATCGAATTATTCATGTGAAGTTAAAAGCACTACATGTTTATACCACCGAATAATTAAGGCCAGGGGGTTGTATCGGTTGCAAACCCTAAAACCAATTTTTACTACATGCATGCATGAATGTGCCATAGTAAGAATTAGATGCAAGATGCACAACTAAAACTTATGCATATGAAATTGCAGATAACGACAAAAAATTACCCTAAGCATCGAGAATGAGAGGGAAAATCCACCGAAACAATCTTCGACCGCACGCGCACAAAAATTAGGTTCACAATCGGAAATCCACCGCCTCCCCTATTTCTCTCTTTTGTTTTCTCTTCTTTCATGTTTCTCTTTTCTTTTCTCTTGTTTTTCTTTTCATTTCTTTTTTCTTCCTTTTTTTCCCTCTGGCCACACCCTCCTCTAGGGACGAAAATGGAAATGAAATTTTCGATCGTTTCGGAGAAAGATGGAAACATAAGCCATTTTCAGAAATGGAAACAGAAAATTTCGGTACGGAAATCGATTTGGAAATTTTTGTCAGAAACGAAAACAGAAACGGGAGAGCTATTTTTGAAAGAAACGGAAACAGAAATTCCGTACAAATGAAACCGAAAATTCTGTCAAAAACTTGGCCCAAAAAGGAGAATGGAGAATTTATATTTATTTTCGAATTAAAGTAATTTTAGAAATGCAAATGGCTTTATAGAAAATATCCCTAGAAAATAGAGTTCAAAATTTTCGAAAAAAATCTCAAAAATACTTTAGGACATTTTGAACCTAGAAAAATTATTTCTAGAATAATTTTGGTTTCATTTTGCATGAATAAATTAATTTTATAAATTTAAAAATAGCAAAACAACATTTATAAACTCCAGAAAATCCAGGATAAATCTCAGAAGATCATAAATGAACATCGAACGATAATATACAAATTTTAGGGCATCACATCTTTATAGTTGGAGGTGCAAGAGGATGTCAATGAAAATGATATGGAGGAGGATATGATGGTCTGATCTAGGGGACAAATAGCGCGCCTTCAGCTGAAAAATTTGAGAAACAATTTCCTAGTGATACCGGTGAACATAACATTATTCTTGTGCCTGCCTTGGAGGTGGAATGAGTTACATTGTTTTTGCGTCATGTATATTGTGATCATATACTATGTTCTTGTAGAATTTTTACTTTCGTTTTTGTATCCATTCTGTTCCATTCCGCATCCATTTTCGTCACTATCTATTTCTGTATCTGTTTCTAGGGTTTCTGATTTAGTTTTTATTACCGGTAAAAAATATGAAAACAGAAACGAAATGACCATATACTGACTGTTTCCGTTCCATTTTCATACCTACCCTCCTTTCCTTTTTCTTTTCTCCCCTTTTCTTTTCTTCTCCCCTCCTCTTTCCTTCCTCTCTTTCCTTCTTTTCCCTTCTCATTCCTTCTTTCTTTCCCTTCCTCTTGGGCGCACCCTCCTCCTTCTTTCTCTTCTCCTCCTTCATTTCTTCGGGTGTGTTTGGTAGAGCTCCAGCTCCATCAGATCCGTGGATCTGGTGGAGCTGGTATTCCTAGCTCCACTAAATCCGTGGAGCTGGAGCTGTGAATACATTAAGATTGTTTAGATGGATCATCTTGTTTACATTTTAGACCAAAAATATACATTTAATTCACTTTATTTTAGTCTACAAGTTTCAGATCTCAGGTGAAGCTGTGATCTGGAGCTCTACCAAACAGGCCCTTCTTCTTCCCCAACAGAGTGCTGGCTCCTCTCCCTTCTCATCCACCGCACCTCTTGGCTCCTCTTCTCCACTACACCGAGCTGGTTCCCCTCTCTCCCCTGGCCGACTTGGACTAGATCCAGCTGCATGTCTCCCTCCTATCATTGCCTCTTGCGTTGTCGAGCCGAGCCACCATGCTCCCATCGTTGGCTATCGCCTACACCACTGGGCCAAGCTGCCACTCAAGTAGTTGTCGCCGTATCATCACCGAGCTACGACATCGTTATCCCTTGGCCGTGTTGCTGTCACTATCGGTCTAGTCCGGACTGCTACCGGACCTCTAGATCTAGGCTGGCCACTCCTCTGGCCAGCATAGCTTAGTGCTAGCAATGCTATCCTCACCTCACCACTAGGAAACGAGCTCGCTTGGACTCCGTCAGCTCATCTTCACGCTACCGTCATTGTCAACCACAGCCTTCTCACTACCAAGACTACACTATCGCAACTCTCCATCTGGCACCGTCGCCCTCAGTTGCCACTACTCCACCTAGGAACACCAATGCACCATGTTCCAAGTGGCCATCGTCGTCTTCTGCGTTGCCATCACAATCGACCGCTTATCTTCTCCAAGCACCACCTCAGTGCCGCCATTTCGTTGAGCCATAGTCAAGCCGAGCCGATGCCTCTTTTGCCACTGGTTGAGGTTGATTCTCCGCATCGTCTTACCGGATGCCACTTGCCGACGACCAGGGCCAGCACTTGTGCTACCTCTCTCTCTCTCTTCTCAAAATTGTGCGAATGACCATGCATGCATGATTTGATTGTATGAATGGAATACTTGTATATTTGTGATTGCAATGGTGTAAAATGCATGACTTGTTTCCTTGATTTTGGATGAGATTTGGAGAGGTGGAAGGGAGTTTGCTTGTTCTTGTATGGGAGGAAATGGTAGGAAAAAGGATGGGGAAGGGTGAAGGGCAGTGAGGGGAGGTGGGGGGTTTTTATATCTTCTGCATCCTTTCTCTGTTTTTTTTGGCATGGTATAAATAGTGATATGAAGAGAGAGACGATGAGGTTATGGTGAGATCTATTTTAGATTTCTCAGGTTTCTGATACAAGACTCTGTACCCACAGGTCAAAAATGACATATTTTATGACTAATAAGCAAAACAAAAGGATAAATCCAATTGCCACAAAATCTATTTCGGATGATTCCTTAGTGCTAAGTAAATTATCAAATGTGCTCTAGAAAATTAGGGGTGTGACAAATGTGAGAAAACAATGTAATATATGTATGCTAACTACTAATTTTGAGACTAGTACCAGAAACATATATATCGGAAACTAAATTTCCGGATGGGACTGAGAGTCCGATCACTGTGCACATGCACGTGAGGTGTGTCAGGAAGAAGGCAGATGACCAACATCAGGCTATAAATTGCTGGGCCGCATAGGCCATGACCCATAGAGGATAGAGCAACAAAGATAGAAAAAAAAGATATTAGCATAAGCATTAGCTAGGCTGCCAAACAAATCTGCAGGTTCTGCCGTCACATTTGGGTTTGGAGTGGACCGAACTTTGCCGTGTTTTTCGCTAGCAAAAGAAAAAGAAAAGCTAGGATGAGGTTCTGCACTTTTCTATTTTACTATCAGTACTTAATCTTGGTTTAAAAAGAATCTGGACTTTGTATTTCTTTTTTGAAGGCAGTAGGCTAATGGGCTTAATCTTTCATCCTCATGAATCTTAAAAGAAATCTGGACTTAACATCAATTTGATGTAAACTTGGTCTACTGAAAGAAATAAAGCAACCTTAAAGAAATTTGTAAATTTCTAAATACACTAGCTTTAAGGTATTTCATTTCAAAAGACATTAACAAAGATTAATTGATGATTTGTCATTATATATAGTACAATTCATAATTTACCGCTGTGTAGAGTGAATAATTTATCTTTTGCCACTTTGAATGATTTTACCCCTCCTCTTTTTTCTTCTTCTTCTTGCTTGATCATAGCCGTCGCTGAGAGGCCAACCAATCACACCCGAGTCCATAGAAATCAACGATGCGTCCATGGATACCGAGCAGACGGAGAGTAAATCACCCCCTTGCTACACCGTCTCTCCCCGTGCACTACCCTCCTCCGCCGGTGGCCGTCGTGGCCGCCCACCGGAACCTCTCTCCTTTCCAGTAAACGCTCTATCAAGCGATCCGTAGGATCATGCCGATTGCAACGATCGAGTTCAAGTCTATCAATAAAACGTTGGTACAAATAATCATACGGCATTGGAAGAAGAAGGAAGTCCATGTCGAGCCACCACCTCGGTAAACGCAGCTCTGGACTCCATGCCGCAGCGGTAGCCATAGCAGCTGCCAGCATCGCCTGGCCCTCACGTACTTCTCCTTCCAGCTCCAGCTCGAAGTGCCGTCGACCTCCGAGGGGTCGGAGGAGAGCAGGAACCAGGGTGTGGCCATGCACTTCGCCTTCCAGAGCTCGTGGCCGGCGACGAGGTTACGCAGCTGGGTGCAGGTGCACTCGGCCTTGGCGAGGTCCTTGCTGTCGAGCCTGCTCAAGATCGCGGCCTGCAGGTCGGCGGGGAGGGACACGAAGCGCGGCGGAAGCCGTGTGCTGTTCTTGCGGCAGATGTCCACGAACAGGCGCCGCGACAGCCCACCGGCGAGCGCCTTCCAGAGGCGTCGCTGGCCAGCGCGTCGGCCGTGGCGTCCAGGCCGCAGGACAGGAGCGGTGCGAGGAAGAGCGCGTCGATGCATGCCCAATGCGTGGCCGGCCGGTTGCCATCGCCAGTGAGGTAGCCGTAGAGTATGACAAGATTCTCGTGAGCGCAGAGCCTCAGGACGGCGGCCTCAGCGCCTCCGCCGCACGAGCTCCAGGATTGTGTACCAGAGCGCGAGAGTTGACGCTGTCGCGCCCACTTGCTCTGGAAGCTGGCGCTTCGGCGGCGTGGCGCAGGGGACAAATCCCACGTCGAGGAAGACGGCGTGGGCGATGACAACGAGGCGACCGAGGGGAGCCTCTGCGTCCCACTGGCCGGCGTCGATGACTTTGTACAGTGGAGGGCGCCAGAGCATTGTGACGGTACATTCCAAATGCCCATTGACAACGTTATGGCCTAACTGAAATGGAGCTTGTTTACCCCAATCTTTCGCCTTGTGAACAAGGAGAATTTCCTTGTCATTTAACATAGTGCTAGTTGTTGTACTATGTAGCTTATTCCACTTGGGGTTTCGTACCAGAAGATCCCTCAATTTGATTTCTCTAGGTTATCTATCCGACGAAAACAATTTGCTTCTTCTCCTTTTATTAAAGTATTATTTTATTAAGAAGTTCTTAATTGTTTTAGGTATTAGACGAGGAACATTCTTCTTTTTCTGTATGGCCTTTTTACATCAATTACATAGTAGTTTTACATAAATTAAATTATTTAAAAAGTTATGTGACATCCTGTAAAAATCAGAACATTATTCTTTTTTGCATAGAATTTTTACATTAATTATGTACTAGTTTTACAAAATTAAATTATATAAAAAATACAGAAATACTGAGGAACGGTATATCGTTCCTAGCTTTTCTACTGTACTTTGGAATAAATCATGTCGTCATTTAACTCGCGCGTGGTATACGCTGCCTGTGTACCCGCCCGTGGAGAACAGCACCGCCGGCAGGTCATGCCTCACGTCGCAGCGCGCGGCATCGCCGGGGGACACGCGGCTCAGGCGCACCTCGTCGATGGTCGCCAAGACGTTGGCCTCCCACTTCCGCATGTACAGCCGTACCCTCTCCTCCTCCCCTTCAGTGGGCGGGAGCAAGGGGCGGTTGCCGGCGTACAGTAGGCTGCTGCTCGACGCCGACGACATGCTGCTTCAGGTGGCGCGCCCGGTAGCCGAGACGTACACCTCCCTCGGCCATCGATACGGTTCGGTCGTCTCCCAAGAAACCGCCCCTTTTTCACTTCTTTCTTGCGCTTGCCTCACTAGGTGTCTCTCGTGGCCATTTCATCAAACACATGGCATGCGGTCTTGTGTTGTTCATTTTTCGTTCTCCAGGTGTGACAAAGCATAAAGAATACATCAAGGAGGGATTTAAGAGGGCGTTCTCGGCGCCATGGCCAAAGACGCTCAGGTACCAGGTAACCGACGATCCTCATAAAACTTCTAAGTGAAACCTATCTACGAAATCTACATGTAGGTGAAGTTTCACGAAGTTTCAATTATAAGTTTCACAACGTTGCACATTTAGGTTTCATGATTTTTCACAAATTAGTTCTACCAAGTTTCATAGTTTCACATTAAAGTTTCACGACGTAAGAAACTTATCCATGAAACATCACGAAATATCATAAAACTTATCTGTGAAACTTAGTGAAACATAAGGTATATAGTAGCTCTCTATTTTTAAAAATAGAATAAATGAGAGCTAAAGTAGGAAAAAAAGAGAAAGACTATCAAACGGTATACCGTTTGTATGGTATGCATTCAGCCGATTTGACAAATCTCATGAAACTCATATAAAATTGGTTTCCATTTGTTTTTCTAAAGAACCTGTGAAACTTTGAAGTTGACCTCTTGAAACTTAGTTAAAAGTTTCACGATGTTTCACAGATATGTTCCACGTTTCACATGAAATATATCTGTTAAATTATGCTTGACAAAACTAAAACGTTATGAAACTTATAAGTACACTACGAAATCAGGTGAAACTTAACTGTGAAACAACATGAAATCTATCTATGAAATATTGTGAAATTCCTGAATCAATTAATGGCCTGAAACATGCTCTGAAACCTGTGAAACATGCTCTGAGACTTGTTAAAACTCATGGGTTGAAACTTGGTGAAACTTGAACTTGGTGAAACTTGAAATATTCGAGAAACCCAAAATTATTTTGGATTTTATTTTAAATCAAGTTTTAGATTTGAAACTTGATGAAACTTGTAGTTTCATATTAGAAACTCATTGAATTTTATTGAGACATACTAAAATATTTATAAAATTTATTTGTAACTCTTTTGAAACCTAATGAAACCTACGAAACCTAATGAAACATATGAAACTGAAACGTATGAAACTTATAAGTACACTACGAAACCTGGTGAAACTCAATTGTGAAACAACATGAAACCTAGTTGCGAAACTTAGCTGTGAAACTTAGCTATGAAACTTAGCTGTGAAACCTGCTATACCGTTGGAATTGATTCCAACGGTATAGGGTTCAGTAGTAGCGCTCTAAAAAATAATATAACAATTTGTAAAAAAAGAGGAATAGAAAAACTATAAGGAACATAATAAACAAAAACGTGGATCACAAAGTCAATATTGACAAAGTAAAAATAATAAAAGTACATCACGGATCTCAAAGTAATATCTAAATGACAAAAAAAATTAAGTATTCACAAACTAAAAAAACACTCGAGTGCCATTTAGCAATTCCCAAGATTTTTTTTCTTTCCTGAATTTTGTTACATGAATGGCTAGATATTATAATACATATACTTATATTTGAGAATGTTATGTCACTGAAAATACAATTGCATTTCTTGTACAACTGTAACAGATCTTAAATTTATATCTCATTAATCTTAACCGTTGTAGTCTAGATCCACCATAATCGGCTGTACAGATCCTTCTTTTTTTTTCTTCCCATTAACGTGGTGATTTCTAGCCCTCGAGGGAGCATGTGTGTTTCTTTTTCTATCTTTTTAATAGATATAACTAACCGAATTTAACACGCAATTGCACATCTATATCCTATAATGCATATGTTTATACCTAAACAGAGAGTTTTACTTGTTATGTATTTGTTATACAATTGAGAACTCTCATATCTATACATATTTAACCTACACCATTATAGTCTTGATCCACCATAATCAATGGTCTTGATCTTTCTAGCTTTGAGGAAAAGCGTGGTAACCTTTTTCGTTTGCTTTACGACGTAATAGATACTCCATCCGTCCACAAATATAAGATGTATTTTAACTTTACACAAGGATTAAGATTGCATTGGAATTGAGAAAGGTATAAGAAAAAATAACTTAAATGCCCCCACTTAACTGTTTTAGAAGATGAAAGATATACTTTGTGTGGATGGTAATGAATAAATGTATATAGTTAAGAGAGAATAAATAGAGGTATAGAAGGAAATGCCTCATTAAACCTACATACAACTCTTATATCTATGAACAATATCATTTTAAAAAAATAAGCTTTATATAGAAGGACGGAGGGAGTAGATGATAGATATATCATATGTTTTTGAGTTTGACTCTGACGCAACCTGCACAGTCTGCAAGCAAGGGTTTGCTTCTTGCTTAAGAAAGAGTGCCCTTAATGGCTTAATTGGCTTAGTTTCGGATTTCTGAACTGTTTTCGATTAATCTTGTTTGTAATGTCGTACATGGAATACGTTTGTTTATTCCTTCGAAGGCATACCTGGCCTGAACTGACTGGGGGAACTTGCTATCACTGGGTAGATACATGTTTGATCAGTTTGTATAGATCGGCATCACGTGATTGGCATTGTTTGATTTGCGTGTGGCAGATCAGCAAATCGGATGGGGGGATGTGGTTCAGGTTCAACATCGTGGTCTGCTTGCACACACTCAATTTCACTAGACTACTTCGCCAACATTTCACAGGGATTGAATTTGGCCATTGTAAGTAATTTGTAACGCTCGATGCAGGCTTGTAAATTCCAAACTGGATAATTTCGTAGCAAATTGACGCACGCATGGTTTCGTTCACACAAACAAGCATACACAGGTAGATCTCTCCCAAAATTAACCAACACGGCCGGCGGGGAGTGAGTTGGATCGACAGATAGCGGAACTCATTCACCGGTGCTTCCATCGATAGCGGGAAGACGGCGAGTGGATCGCACCCGCGCCGCCGTGTCGCTTCCTGTGGTCATTCCACACCACCCTCGGGCGGTGGCCGCGGGTGCTTTTCTTCTTGTAGTCCGTCTGCTGAATCATCGGCTCCTCCAAAGGATCGATCCATGGCAACTCCCTGAGGCCCCAGAGAAAAGCAGAACACAGCCTCGCGCTGGCGGCAGCGGCGTCGTCGACGATCCAATATCTCTTAGCGCGAGAGATGAGAAAGGGGTATGGGTCGTCGTCGTCGTCGTCGATGTCCCAATATCTCTTAGTGGGAGGGATGAGAAAGGGGCACGGGTCATCATCATCTTCATTGTCGATGTTCCAATATCTCTTAGTCGGAGAGATGAGAGAGGGGTACAGGTCCTCGTCGTTGACAATGTTCCAAAATCTCTTAGCGGCAGAGATGAGAAAAGGGTGTGGGTCATCGTCGTCGTCGTTGATGTTCCAATTTCTCTCAGTGGGAGAGATGAGAAAGGGGTTCGGGTTGTCGTCGGCGGCGGTGTCGTCGTTGTTGTCATCGTCGTCGTCGGTGTTGTCGGTGTCGTCTTCGTCCTCATTGTTGTCTGTGTTGTCATCGTCGTCGTCAGTGTCGTCGTCTTCGGTGTTGTCATCGTCGTCGTCAGTGTCGTCGTCTTCGGTGTTGCCGTCGTCGTCGTGGTGGTCATCCTTGTCGTCATCGTCGATGTTGCAATATCTCTCGTACATGGCCTTCCAGAGCTCTCCGTCATGCTCGTTGACGAGGCACCTGTCAGTCATGGGCAAGATGGTGAGCCGAGTAGCAAAACCCATGGGTACCTCTTGCTCAATCTATCTTTTCCTCCCCAAATTTCCCCTGACTCGCCAAATTCTACATCTTGTTCCTTCCCTTACTTTCATCACAGATTCCAGTTCACTTGTACCCTAATCCTATCTATGAATCTACCAGCCGGAACAAGGTCACAGCAATATTACCTCATCTCCTTGCTGGTGCACTCCACCTCGCGATGTCCTTGTCGTCGGTGAGCCTCTGCAGGATGTTCACCTTGACGTCCGCGGGAGGGACATGAAGCTAGGCTCCACCGGCATGCCGTTCCTGCGGCACAGATCGAGGAGGAGATCCCGGCACAGCCCGTCAGCGAGCGCCTTCCAGAGCCACGCACCAGCGGGCACCGTCCTCAGCACGAGGGCTGTGTCGTCGAGGCCGCGCGAGAGGAGGGGCGCGAGGGCCTCCGCGTCCAGGCGTTCGCGGTACGCGCTCCACCTGTGGGCGCCGCCCTTTGTGAGGTAGGCGTGGAACACGACGTCGCTGCCCTGAGCGGACAGCTTCAGCATGGCGGCTTCCGCGTCCTTGCGGTACACCAGCTGCGGCGCGGTGTAACGACGAGAGAGGGACGAACCTGTCCCGCGCACACGTTCCAGGAGCGGGCCAGAGATTGGCTTGGCGCCGCAGGGCAGGAAGCCGGCGTCGAGGAAGGCGGCGTGGGCGACGATGCCCAGGCGGGCGACGAGGTCCACGGCGTCCCACTGGTCATCGTCCACAACCTTTTTGAGGGGTGTCGCCAAGGTGGTAGTCATGGCGGATTAACCTGAGGTGACAGGTTGAGATTGATGCGTGTTTTGACACGAAACGATCGACTAGTTTTTCCTTCGTTAGTGCTACTGATCGAAAGACTCAACGACTACGGAATTGTATCGCCCTCAGTCAAACTAAGCTGCTTGCTTTCTTAAGAGAATCTATACCTTTTTATACTTTTCTACGTCCACCCCAAATAATACACCTCACTAGAGATACCTTAACCTTCATGTACCCGGCGAAACGTCCCCAGAAACTTGCCTCCATCAAAATTAACCTCTTAGATCTTTCCTCAGCTTTACTCACCCACATCCGATGACCATTGTTCAATGTGTCTAACTCATCTTTGTGGCCTACAATAGATCTCTCCCCACCTCCAGCATCATCTCAAGGAAAAGAAAACAAATATCCTAGAATTAAGGAAAAGAAACAAATGTTCTAGAAAAAAAAAAGACCATATATTACGTACTGGGAAAAAAAATCGAAAAACAGGATACTATACTAGTAACATTAGTTAGTCCACTTCATACTCAAAAGATGAGGTGCCCGGCTAACGCATAAAATAATTTACTCCCACCATCCACTTTTTTGTCAGCAAATTGGCAAGAAAGCTGATCTGATTCCTCATCTTTTTATTATTATTATATAAAGACCCTCCTATAAGCCCCATGTTAGTCAGAACATAGTAAAATTTTCATATTAATCAGAAAATGCTTAAAATTCTCTCACTGATATACTGCTGCATTACGATTAGATTTATTTATAGAAATTACTAGCCATGTAGGTACACATGTCGATGACTACTAGTGATGTTAATGAGTAAAGTAAAATAATTTCCTTGGCATTTAACATGGTGCTAGTTGTTTTGCACGATCTAGCTGACTGATTCCTCATTTCGATTACTTTATCATTATGCATACGTACCATGACTTTTTCCGGAGCTAAGATTACTTGTGGTGCCAATTTTGCCATGCTGCCTGAGGGCCTACGGTCAAGGAGGGCGGCTTCTTTGTTCTGCATGATGAGATAATGCCATGTTTTATTTTCCTGGTAAAAGGACCGAAACTCAATTAGGAGTTATTTTTTTCTAGAAAAAAACCTAAACGTAATAATTTTAAAAAACGAAAAAGGACCTAAATGTAGCGCCTACTTAACGCAAAAAGGACGTAAACAATTTTTTTTCCAAAAAAAAGGACCCAAGCGTATTTTGTTTTCGAAAAAGGATCTAAACGTAAAAAAACAGCAAAAAGGACCTAAATGTAGCGTGTAGTTTTTGTTTCCGGAGAAAGGACCTGACGGCTTTTTTTTCTCGAAAAAGGACCTAAACGTAATTTTGATTTTTCCAAAATGGACCCGAGCGCTACGCCTAAAAACGCTAAAAGGGCATGAACGTAATATATATTCTTTTTCAAAAAAAGGACTCGATCGTAATTTTTTTCCCAAAAAAGACCTAAATATAATTTTTTTTACCGAAAAAGGACCCGAGCGTAATTTTTTTTCGCCGGCTCGGCTCGAGCCGCGAGCCGAGCCGGCTCTCTAACGGCTCAAATGCATGTGGAGGCTGGAACTCTTCTGGGATTAGGAAAGGTAGTATACGCACCCGCGTTTGGTGTCCATGCATTGTAATGGAATCCCAAAAGAAAGTGACATAAATATAAGGTTGTCAGTTTTCTGTCACGCACATATCAAGTGAAACATATCTTTGCAAGCCAGTAAATAAATCAAATTGTAGAAAAAAGTTTTTTGTTACACTAAAATAGAGGGTGATACATATAATTCAAGCATTAGATAAACACGATAAAACAAGCACTCCATGAGAGTAACAAACAAAGACGACATTTTCACTTATCACGAGGAAACCACATCCAACAGAAAAAGAAAACGGTATTTAAAAAGACAATTCCAAAGAAAAAGAAAATAGTATTTAAAAAGACAATTTGAGCTTTAAGCCTAGCTGATTAGAAGAGCTTTAAGCCTAGTTGATTAGAGGTGTAGAACAAAGTATTAAATGGACTATTTGCACAAAGTATTCATGCATGGAAAGCCACCACCAATTTTTACTTGTTAGATCTAAACATCGTGAAATGTCTTGTGTACCTGAAAAGAACAAAAATGTTTGAAACACTCAAACACAAGGTGCCATCTATTTTCAATGCTAAATGAAACCAAGAAAAACTTACCAAGTGTGTCGTACAACGGAACATAGTTAACGCCATGGGCATTGCAGGCCTGCAAACATTAAGCAAAGAAGAATATATGTAATAAGGAAACAGTGATTGCATCGTGAAAGTTGTGATGTGATAAACAAAAAGATGCAATACTATTTTAACACATTAAAATAATAGGAGATTCACATCGCAGAGAAATTACACAAATTTTTCTACATATTCTTCAAAGGATCAAAACAATTGTCAAAATTTAAACCTGTGTACTAAAAATCTGCCTTTTTTTTCTTTCGGTAGAAGAGAAAAATTTGTATTAATAATAGTAGCTCAAAAAGGAATGGTTCTTTTTGACAGTTTAGAAGGTTGAGGTACACAAATTGGATTGAAATTTTAATAACACAGTAACGAACACAGTGATGTATGTAACAGGATTGGTAACACATTAACATCCATTGTTTCTCATTTGCTGCACATATTATGCATTATTAACCAACATAGTAGTGATGACACATATATCATACCTCGATACTGATAACCCATTCGGGTCAATTGCCTCCGTAGATACCACATCGTCCTCCCTGCAGATAATCAAACGAGCAACCAATTGGCGCAACATACATATCTTATGTCGCCTGAAATCTCTGGCCGTTCAGCGCCTCCACATCAGCGAGCGCGCGCGCTCAGCCAATGGGCGAGCTCCTTCATGCGGACCGTCGGATCGAGCACGCGGCTTCCGTGAGATGGATCTTTGCGTGCCATGGTCTCGATGCTTCCGGAGCCTTCCATGTGACGCTCTGTCCTCGCTCCCCGCCCGAGTCCTCACGCCACCTCCTCGCATCCTCGCCTGAGCCTTTCTTTTTCTCCACTCTACCCGTTCATTATGCTTTGATCGTCTCGAATCTTTGCTTGGTGTTATTTTCTTGTTTCTGACTTACATGCAAGTGAGCTTATTGTAGGCTTTTTTTCGGGAGGCTCATAGAGTTCGGTAGCTCTTGAGCTGCACGACCACAGAGAATAGGCTGCGCAAGCTAATGGAGATTTGTATCATGCCTCTTTTTTCTTAATGGGCTGCATAAACGGGTTGAACAATCGCACCCACGTCGAGGAAGGCGGCGTGGCGCAGGGGACAAATCCCACATCGAGGAAGGCGGCGTGGGCGATGACGACGAGGCGACCGAGGGGAGCCTCGGCATACATTCCAAATGCCCATTGACAAAGTTATAGCCTAACTGAAATGGAGCTTTTTTTTCCCCATTCTTTCGCGTTGTGAACAAGGAGAATTTCCTTGTCATTTAACGTAGTGCTAGTGTTGTACTATGTAGCTTACTAGGTATCGCGTTTGCTGGTGCACGCCGCGCAGTGAGATTCTGGTCGAAGAAAAATATAAGAATCTTTTGAGTGCACTATCGTAGATAACCGAGTTATACGCAGAATTCGAGGCATGTCGAAGGATATTTGTGATGTAAGAAAAGAACTGTTAAAAATAAATCACGAAGCTCCGGAGAACACGAAATGACATAACTAAGGCAATTATCACAACGAGTACATAAAGTTTCCTCTAGGATCAGCAGAGGCAACAAACCTGTTATTCTGTATGGGAAATCAGTTTAAACTACAGAGCTCTAAAGACAGCCTTAACACAAAATATACTCATCCTATAGAAGGAAAACACAGATATAACCAGTGGACTCAAAGTAAGAACTTCTGTATGGGAAATCAGTTTGAACTACAGAACTCTAAAGATAGCTTTAGCACAAAATATACTCATCCTATAGAAGGAAAACGCAGATATAACCAGTGGACTCAAAGAAGAACAGATTCTATTGTAGAAATGCAAATGACCAGGCGATGATATAAATTAAATAAGCTAATGTCCTATGCTAAAAATTCATTATCACAAATCAAACGCCAGAATTAGTATCAACTGTAGCAGGAGAGTAACTAATTCAGCGCTCAGAAAAACGTATTCGCTAGAGGATTTCAAACGCTGAAATCTTTGACAGCGTTCAAAGTTAATAAGCAATTCCGAGCTCTATATATGAGCTGCTTCGATCATAATAGAAGCGATAGTAGACATACAGATATAAATTTAATAAGCTAATGTCCTATGCTAAAAATTCATTATCACAAATTAAACGTCAGAATCAGCATCAACTGTAGCAGGAGAGTAACTAATTCAGCGCTCAGGAAAACGTATTCGCTAGAGGATTTCAAGCGCTGAAATCTTTGACAGCGTTAAAAGTTAATAAGTAACAGTTAATCGACAGCTGTAAGCAAATTTTGAGAAGGATGAAGACTGAATAAAACAAAAAAGAAAAAAGAATTGCTCTTTGTAGATCGAACAATACTATAATTAGAGTCCATGACAAGCTGAACTAAAAGATTTCAAACGCTGGAATCTTTGACAGCGTTCAAAGTTAATAAGCAATTCCGAGCTCTATATACGATCTGCTTTGATCATAATATAAGCCATAGTGGACATACAGATATAAATTTAATAAGCGAATGTCCTATGCTAAAAATTCATTATCACAAATTAAACGTCAGAATCAGCATCAACTGTAGCAGGAGAGTAACTAATTCAGCGCTAAGAAAAACGTATTCGCTAGAGGATTTCAAGCGCTGAAATCTTTGACAGCGTTAAAAGTTAATAAGTAACAGTTAATCGACAGCTGTAAGCAAATTTTGAGAAGGATGAAGACTGAATAAAACAAAAAAGAAAAAAGAATTGCTCTTTGTAGATCGAACAATACTATAATTAGAGTCCATGACAAGCTGAACTAAAAGCGCAGATCATCTTATCTGTACACTGCTTAGTCCAAAAGACAACCAAAACCCAACATAATCCATTACTCTTTTCATCAACGATCATTGACATATCACTTGCATTATTTTTCATATAAATGAAGCCAATGAACTTTGGGAACAGAAAGTCCATATCTAGCATTCACGAATCATGCCCAAGCATTGCCACCGACAGGATGAGAACGGTGGCGAAACAGAATTATGGCATGGCCTCACGATATGCACAAACTAATCAATATCTGATGCACAACAGAGTTTTAAAGATAGGTTTAATACAAAACACACTCATCCTATAGAAGGAAAACGCTGATACAGCCAGTGAACTTGAAGAAGAATATATTGTACTGTAGAAACGTAAATGACCTGATGATATAAATTAAATGAGTTAATGTCTTACGCTATTACAAATCAAACGTGAGAAACCTGTGTTCCCAACGGCTGTGCACGACGAATTGGGTAAAGAATCAACCGGACGTTTCTCACGCAGTATGGCCTGACGGCGAACTCGAACTAAGCTAGCGGGATCCATGCGAAGCAGGAAATGAGCCAAGCAAGAAAAGCAACGAAGAGAGGATAGCAAGGCGCAACGAAGAAGAGGCGGCACGGTAAAGCAAGTGGCGACGCAGAGGCACGGCTAGGCTCACGGATTCCGGCACGGCTTCGCGGCGAAGCCGGCAACGCCGAGAATCATAAACCACAAAAACACGGCGAAGCCAGCAACGCTGAGAATCGAAAACCACAAAAACAAGGAAGAAGCCACATAGCAAAGCAGGCGGCATCGACGAGGCAACACGGCTAGCTTCACGGAGACCGACACCTCCCCACGGCGAAGGCAGTGACGCAGACACCAGGGACCCACCAATCGCAGACGACGCGTATGGCGGCAGGCTGGCGAAACCAGACATCTCTCCCCGGCGAGGTAAGACACGCGGGACACCGAAACTAACCAATGGGAATAGGGACGCGTACCACGGGAAGAAGCACCGAGTGAGGAGCGACGAGAGCGACACCGATGACCGCCGGCGATGTAGCCTGGAGAGAATCCGCTGGGCTGCGGCGCTGGTGGAAGCGAAAGGGGATTAAACGGGGTAAGACAACTGGGGAAACAAAGGACCGCCGCACACAACGAAACGGCAAGAAAAACACCGCGCGAGGGCCACACGTCGGCATATAAAAATCTCAGCCGGGCGAGCGCGGAGAAGACTCGAACGCGGGCGACGGGGTTGCATGCAAGCGACCCTACCACTACGCCGCGCAGTCGGACGCGAAAACGCACCGCGGCAAAATACTTGAGGTAGGCAAGCGGCTGGGCCACGTGGGCCAAAGGCGTGCGCACCGTACGCACGGCAGCCCGTTTTTCTGCTCACATGCGCGACGCGGCGGGCGGAGGCGCGGCCACGAGGCGCCGACGGCGACGTGGACTGCGCGAGCGTCGGCGAAAGCTCCCAGCTTGTAAGGCCCCCATTTTTTATAGTAAATACCAAAAATAGATACTATGTGCATATAGTACTAGTCCCATGATCAGTAGCTAGTATGCACAAATACAAATTGATATCACAGTCATACACAAACTTTATTACACAGCGAAAGTAAGATTACATATTATTTTTACAATACCAAAAGTAAAACTGCAGTGTAGATAACTTCTTGTAGTATGCCTTTTTAACCCATTGTTCCACAGGCAACTGACAAGGGAAAATTCTTAGATAAATTCATCGTTAAATTCCCCGTATCCTGCATCAACGTATGAATCGTCGGGTTAATCTGATTCTTCACCTAAAAACATCAACATGGGCAAGTTGAGTACTTACGTACTCGCAAGACTTATGCAAATCCTAAAATACATGCAGGTCATTCCAATGGAAGGTTATTAAGGTTAAATTTTGCATAAAGCCAGTTTGAATGGTAAATACAGAATAATAGATTGCAAAACAGAAATTTAGTAAAATCAATTTAATACCGAAAGTGATAGAATGTAAGCGTAAATAATTCACAAAAGCTTGAGTATAATGACCATAATCAAAACCAATTTCCACCGACACACAATGGAAATTTCTAACACATGGTAGAAACCATATTTTATGAAAATAAGCAAAACTGTTAACTATGTGATGACTTTACCAAGTGTCCATGATCATGACGCGCTAATCGATTAGTTTTACACTCTGCAGAGGTATACAGCTTTCCCCACAAGACATAACTGACTCTTTGAGCAATCGATATTTGCACACTTCCTTTGGTGTGCCGCAGAGAGTCATGTTATAACTGTTACATTATTTAAACCTAACTTTGCACCAGCACGGTAACAATAAACCCATTCTGTGGTATAAGAACTCAGAGCATAGAAATGATGGAACTATCCACAGTATGGCGTACACCGTTATATTGGTAGACGTTAAATCTATGATCACCTCGGTGTGGACGTCCCGTCGAGCAATTCATTAAGAAACTGCTCGTACTACTCCGGCCTTTCAAGTGCAAAGCTAGTTTTAAACAACTTAATAAGTTAGAGCTGTCCCATACCAGCACTTGTGGTTGTATGATTATTCTTGGCCTAAAAACAACCCATAGTTCGGTCCTTAACTCGACACGGGCAACAATCTCCACCCTATACTACGTGCAAGACATGCACAACCGGCTATTGCCAATAATTTTCCGCATCTAAACCATAGTTTTATTTTCATTTTCCAACCAAAATACCAACCACAAAATAGTCATACTCATTTAAATGTCGTAACTAAAGTCTTTAACCATGTCACAGTTTTATGTTTATTTAAGCTTGGCTAAGCATATCGCTAACTGTGAGTAACCCAGAGTGACATTAAATATTGTCTAAGCTATTCTAGGGTTTTCAAAGTTCACATTTTCTACTTATCAAGGAAGTTCTATAAGTCTACTGGTACAACTACCACTACCTGAAATATAGCAGACTTTAATAAAATAAAGTATGCAGTAAAACATTTAATGAAAATATTTATAAAACTGGGTTCAATATGATCAAAGGGGTTTGTTTGCCTTGTTGATTATCCTCGACTTCGAACTCCTGGTCGTCGAATACACCGGGTTCGTCGGATTCTACACGTCGTATGGCGACATATAATAAATACCAAATTTCAATAGAGCCAAAAAGAAATCAGATGGAAATATTCAAATAAAATAACTTCACAAATTCAGAAATGGTTGTAAGCTTTATTTGTTCTCATTTGTAATTTAAAGATTTAGTTTATTTAAACCATTATTGCATTATTTAACACCCATTTTATAACTTAAATTTTTCTTACACAAACCTTAAGTATTTTTATAGATTCTAGTTCCTGAGATTACAAGGATTCTAATAAAATTTATTTTACTAAATTTGGAGGTCATTTGTAAAATTTTCATGTATGACATATTGCTAACTTTTCTTTGAATTTAAATTAGAAATTCAAATAAAATTCAATTCTGAAATATTATTGCATATTCTGAATCTAATTGATTTTATATGAATTTAGAAATTTATTTCATTAAATTTGGTTAAGTGATTCAAAAGTTATGGCTAAATGAATATCTAGGTTTTTGAATAAATACTGAAAATCAGAAAACTGCCGAAAATGGAAAGTGCGCTTTCGCGAGGAAAATGCGCTTTTCCTTTTCGGGCGGAACCGTGCTGAGGCGCTGACAAGCCGGGCCCATTGGTCGCTGGTGGCGCGACGCGTTAACGCGATCGACACGCGGCACGCGCGGCGCGCGACGCTGCGAGGTGAGCAGTGGTGGTCCAGATGTCAGTATGTCGCGAAAGACACTGGCACGCGATCGACGGCTGGTCCACGCGGCCGATCGACGCTTGCAGTGTGCGACCGACTAGCCGGCCCGCTTGGCGGTGACCAGCAGCGTAGCGCGGCTCATCCGAGTTCGCCGGTGGCGATCCAGTGCCGGAAGCGGCGGAATGGATTCCGCTCCGAGCATCAGCGCACTCGCGCGAACTCAGGGACGGTCGCGCGGCGGTCTGAGTTGGCCGGAAAGGCGGTTTCCACCGGCGAGGTACGACGGCGGCTCTGGTGAAGCTCGCCGACGGCGGAGCAAGCCCTCCGGGGTGGAATGGGTTCCACCCTGAGGTTCAGGGCATCCGTGCGCACACGTTGGTGGCAGCGCGGTGGCCTGAGGGGCTCTGCAGCGGCACGCCACCGTGCGAGGGCGGCGGCGCCATGGCCGAGCGGCGGCGACGCAAAACTAGAGCTAACCGAGCTTCATTTTCACCGAGATGAGCACCTGCACGACTCAAGGAACCGATTTCATCAATTGTTATGAAGAATGAGCGAAGGAGGAAGGCGCTCACCGTGCACGGTGACGGCGAAAGAAGAACACGGCGGGGAAGCTCGTCGGGGAATAAAGAGCTTCAGCCAAGGCTTGGGACGAGTTCCTGGTGAGGTGGAGAAGCTTCGGGTCGAAGGAATTGGGGCGAAACGGTTTGTGGCGAAAGAATTTGGGTTTTGCTCCTCCCTCGGTCTTCACCGGAATTGGAGAAGACGACCAAAGCAACGGCGGAATGGGCGGCACGGGGTGGTAGCTAGGTCGGCTGCGACGAGATGAGGGGGTTTTATACGGGCTCGGAGAGGCGGTTCGGGCGTAGGCGCGAGAAAGACCGAGAGGTCTGCGTCGGCGCGGGCGCACAGCGAGGGGAAGAAGAAGGCGCGGGTGAGAGGCTGCCACGCGGGGGCCAGATGGCAGCGGCTATCGGCTGAGTTGTCTCGCTGAAAGACCGGACCCACAGTCAGCGAGAGCAAGAAAAGAAGTCTGGCAAAGGCTCAGGACAGAACGGGGTGAGGACGGAGATTTCGATGATCAAACAGACTTAAAATTTTATAAACGTTTTACCATAGGTTGGAAACATAATTAACAGGCTTCTGTAATATTTTCACTATTTTATCGTGCATGTAGATTTTTAGAAAAATCTGACAACACAGCAGTTGCTGTTCTGCCCATTCAGTTTTTCCTTTACTTTGTGATTGAAATGAAGTTAATATTTTACAAAACTTTTTATGGTTGTCTGAAATGGCATTATACACCTTCTGTAAAAATTTCAGATTTTATTTATTAATATTTAATGTTTAATAATTCTAACATTACTGTTTTCCAATTTATTTATTCACTGTTTTTGAATTTTTAAAATTATAAAATGAATTGGTAAATTCTTGATATTTTTGCTGGAGATTAACACTGTGTTTATGTTGGCAAGATAAAAATATTGGGTCGGGATAACTTCTAGATATTGTTACCAAATTATTTTACCATTTTACCCTGAGATATTTGCACATGATTATCTTTGATTAATTGTTATTTTTATTAATCCAGCTCACCCACCGACTTAAGCAAGCTGAGGAGAGCCCTCAGATATTTATGGTGACTTTGGTAAATTTTTGTTGATTTGGTATTTTTACTTTTTACCTTTTTCTATTTATTATTTTCTTTGTTTCACTTTCTTGTATTAAAGAAAAGCCAAAAGAATATTCAGTAATCCAGAAATTTCAGAAATAATACAAAAAATATTTTTAATTCATTTTTCTTTATTTTATAATTTTTGAGGCTGTTACACAGCTTTATATACAGTAGTATTCGACTTGGGGTTTCGTACGAGAAGATTCCTCAATTTGATTTTTCTAGGTTATCCATCAGCCCGGATCAAATCGCCGAGATCTCAGCGAGATTTTGGTTTTCGGCTGGTGGCGAGATAACAAAACCTGGCCGGATGCAATACATACATAAACCAGCGTTAGCTCGGTTGGTAAATCACCTGTTCGACCTACGATCGATCGGAGGATCGAATCCTAGCTTCTCCAATTTTTTTCATGTGCGCCTGCGCAAGTATTATCTACGCTGAGCTCCCCCTCGCGTCATCCTCACTAGGGGTGAAAACGGAAACGGAATTTTTGACCATTCCGGATAAAAACGGAAATGGAAGTCTTTTTTCGAAAACGGAAACAAAAAATATCGGTAAGGAAACGGAAATGGAAATTTTTTGTCGGAAATGGAAACGGAAACGGGAGAGCCATTTCCGACGGAAATGGAATCAGAAATTCCGTATAAGTGAAACCGGAAATTCCATCGAAAACTTGGCCCACTTGGCCCAAAAAGGAGAATTTACATTTATTTTCAAATTAAAATAATTTCAGAAATACAAATGGCTTTATAGAAAATATCAAATAGAGTTCAAAAATTCTGACAAAAATCTCAAAAATATTTTAGAACATTTTGAACCTAGTAAAATTATTTTTATCATAATTTTGGCTTCATTTTTATGAATAAATTAATTATATAAATCTAAAAAATAGCAAAATGGTATTTATAAACTCCAGAAAATCTAGGATAAATCTCAGAAAATCATAAATGAACATTGAACAATAATATGCAAATTTTAGGGCATTACATCATTATAGTTGGAGGAGCAAGAGGATGTCGATGATAATCTATACCCCTTTATAATACACCTAAGTAATTTTTACTACGTCCACCCTAAATAATGCACCTCATTAGAGATGGCCCAATGTTTGTGCACCCAGCAAAACGTCCCCAGAAACTTGCATTCATCAAAATGAACGTATCAGATCTTTCCTCAGTTTTACTCACCCACATCTAATGGCCGTTGTTCATTGTGTCTAATCTTCCTCGAATTAAGGAAATTAAGTCCATAATTAAATCCATATTGTGTGCAAATGAGAACTAAGCTATACTGTATGCCAGGGTTCAAAAAACCGTCGAAAACCGCTCGGTTTTCGCGAAAACCGCCCGTACCGAGCCGGTTCGGTAATTAAAACCGCTCGGAAAACCGGCCAGATGAACAGTAAATTTCAAAAATTTCAAGAAATTTAGCAAACAGTGTCAAAAAAATTTGAAATTTTTTCTGTGCGTTTCTGAGGTAACCATAATGATTTTGTAAAATTTTCAGATTATTATCACATATGTAAATTTTTTAAAAATTCTGACAGTGATACTGTCACAATATATGCTCTTCAGTTTTTTATTTTCTAGGGGCAAAAATGAAGTCTAATATTTCTTAAACTTTTTTTGTGATGTTATAACGTCATTAAAATGATTATGTAAAATTTTGAGATGATGATCAGATATGTGTATTTTTTAAAAATTCCGAAAGTGCTATTATCATTGTATATGCTCTTCTGTTTTTGATTTTATATGGGAAATAAATGAAGTCTAATATTTCTAAAAATTTTAGTACATGATCCTTTAGAACTATTTATATTTTCATTAAAATTTTAGAATATAATAAATCATTTTACTATTTATAAAAATCGTGATGTATTTGTTCCTTTTCATTAATTTCTGTTTTAGATTTTTAGAAGAAATAAATGATTTAAAAATTATAAACATTTCTCTTAGGTGTTTTATAGATTAATTGGGATTTTTACATTTTTAATTTTTTTGCAATTTTTCAATTTGTTCTTATATTTTCACCATTTTTCCTTCATCATCATCGGTTTTGATGTTCCGTTCATGTAGGTCGAACATGTTATTTTTGCGACAATGGAAGAGTGACGAAGCTATACTTATACCTACTCCACAACTTCAATTTAAATGCATTATAATGTAAATGGTGTTGATAAGTAAATGGTAGTGAAATTGCAAATAATTTTGCTTTGTAGTTATGTAAATGCCGATTTTTGCACTTGTGTGATTGTAGTATTGCAATAAAAGATTACTTATTGACATATTATTGCAAAATACATAACTTACAATTTCTAATTCACTAAAATATAGCAAAGGTCTTGTCGATTTTTTCCAAATTTAGAAGAGATCATTTTGGAATTTTTTCACGTTTTCACATACCTTATTTATATATTTATTACATTTTTTACTCAATTTTGACCTTCCCTGTATTTCTACAAATTTTACAATATTTTTTTTTGTATTTTTCCCAATTTTTTTTGATTTTTCCCCAAATTTCCAACCTCGGCGGTTTTCTCCAAAAACCGCTTTCGGTTTCAGCAAAAGCGGTTTTTAAATCAAAACCGCGTTTTGGATTTCATTTGACCAAATTTCAAAATTTTCAAATTTGCAAACCGTTCGGTTTTTCGCGGTTTTCGAGCGGTTTTTCGCGTCGCGAGCGAAACGAAATTGTGAACCCTGCTGTGTGCAAATGAGATCAGATATCATCGAACGCCAAACGACGCCTATCCTCTCGCGGATGGAAACCAATTGGTTTCCTTCCCCCACCCTTCCTTCGATTCCGACTTGTTTCCATCGATCCAAGCCCCCCCTTCCTGGACTGTGGTGATCATTTTCCATCGATCCAAGCGCTTCCTCCATTTGTTCCCTTCCACAATATCCACTTCCCCTCTCACTCTCACGACAAATGGCGGCGTTCTGCTCCGCCTCCCCGACCATCTCCACGGCGGCAGCTCTCGGCGTGGCATGTGAGCCGCTCCCTCCTACGCTTGCGCTGTGTGCGCGCCCGCGCCCGCTATGCAGACCTCCGCGATCGCGGGCGGCGGTTCTTGGCGGGGACATCGTCTGGCGGCTGGCGGCGCGCTGCGCGCGGCGGCGGCTTCCACTACGGAGGAGGGAGCTGGAGTCGAGACTATGATCCCACCCGACGACCGCATCCCGGCCACCATCATCACGGGCTTCCTCGGCTCCGGCAAGGTTGGCCCCCCAAAAAAATCTGTAGCTTCTCTGCGAACGAGCATTTCATGATGCATCCGAGATGTATTGATGCTCTTGTTCATCGATATTGGACGTTTTATCGATATATATTAGCACACTTATGTCTATTTCCCTGTTCACTCCCAGATTATGCGGTATTAATTACCTTGAAATGCTAAATGGATTGTAGTACAGTCTCAGGATGTCAGAACTGCACTAGAATTGTTTTCATCCGCTTGTAGCTATGTTTCCCTACTTTGTTGCTTTTGACATGGATTGGCACATGAGTGAATGATGATAAGTAACTATGCGACTTTGCGGCATTGTGTACATATGCTACCTTGTTTATTTCACTTTAGCGAGTTCATTACCACGAATCACTGTTTACGGTACATTCGTGGTTTGCTTTGTTTTGCGACAACTTCACTAAATCATATATTGACCGCTCACCATGGAAAGTGGATCATTGTCATTGAGAATGAGGTATGCTGTATGAGTATTTTTTCCGTTATATGTTTATTATTTAAGTGCACGAGTAGCTATTTGTTTTCCAATCTTGGACACATGCCGTGGTTTCCACATCAAGAATCCTTCTTAATTTACTTTTAGTACATCATAGAGCAATCATTTAAAAGGCCAATGGGATCATTTGAAGTAGGCAAGGCGGTCGCACGTAATCGCTTACTTATACCCTTTGATGTCATTGTTTCTATTGCGGTATGGAGAAGTTGACATCGATGGTTCGTTAGTTCTTGCACAAACTGCTGGAGCCGAGGACATAATGATGCTAAATAATGGTTGCCTTTCTTTGACCTTGTGCGTGGTGATTTAGTCCGTATGATTGGTGAATTGGTTGACAAGAAGAAGGGAAATTTGATCATCTTGTTATTGAAACCACGGGTAAGGAAGGATTGCCACCATGGTCAAGAAAATCCGTGAGATGTAATATTTTCGAGTTTAAAAATTACCTTGACTTTCGGATATCCGATTTGCTGTGGCATTAGTTTTTCGATTTGTTTAAGCAGTGTTCGTCATCAATAAAATCATTCGATGCTAATTTTCAAAAAAATTCTTAGTTATTCTTTGATTGCTTTACCATGTTAAGCCGTCTCACTCTCTGCTTGCTTTTTTTGAGTTTAGCAAATCCGGCACCCATAATGCGCAGGCGTTCTCGTCAAGACACGATTTTAATGATGTCAAGCTAGATAGGTGTTTGATGGGACGCTCAGAAAGGTGTTATTCTGTAACAGCAGTCTTGTGGCGCAGCGGCGGGCGGAGTCGATTGTCGATTTCCTTTGAAATGGATTGGTAAAAACAAGGCTCGGTCTTGATTGATTTGTGGTTTTTTTGGTGCTTGGTACGTGTGGTCGCAGATCTCGCATAACCGCGGGTGTACCCAGAGGAGAGCCGCCAAGGTGAAGAAGTGCGGGCTCACCATGCTGCTCCACGCAGACGAAGGGTCAAGGCCTTCATCGCAAGCCTCACCTCCCAGCTCTCGAGTTGTTGCTCATGGAGATCCCCCTCTCCTCCTTACGCCGTGCATCGGTTGCAGATTGCGATTAGCGCTATTCGATTTGCTCATTGAGTTGTGACTTTGTGTGGATGCAAGCCGCAGAGTGGCTCGAGGCCGGAAGCTGCAGAGGATCGCCCGGTGATCATGAGCAAGGCCACCTCCGAGGTCTTTGAGCTGGAACTTCAACATCGAGACCGACGCCGAGGTCGTCGAGAAGGGGTACGCACCACTCTCTGCTTGTCCTATCCCTTTCTTCTATCTCTTTGATTGGAATCCTGTCAAACTGGAAGCGGTCGTTGCTTGATTGCGTCTTCTGATGCTTCTGGACGAACGGGTGGGTGGTGTGTGTCAGGGTGATCAAGGAGAAGAGCGACAAGGAGATCATGAGGGAGATCCAGGCCATCATGCGCCAGGTCGCCTCCTGCATCACCTACCTCCCCTGTCTCGACGAACCATGTAAGGAAGAGCTACTCATCCTGACCTGTGTCGAATCAGGCATATTCGACGTCCTAGCCTACACTGACAAGGACGTCGACGCGCCGATCACCTGGATCGAGAGCGATGCCAAGCTCATCAGCAACCCGCAGATGGTGAAGCTACACTCGTTCGACACCAAGGTAACAACAGCAAGCAGACGCGTCCCTAACATTCCATTCTCTTTGTTCTTGGGATCCTTTTGGTGGTACCAGCTTGATTGCTTGCTAAGACCGCGTGGCGTTCTTGCGATGGCAGATCCACAAGGTGGACAAGAGCCATGAGAGGCCCTTGAGCAGCTAAGCTAGCTGCTTGCTTGGCGTGAAGGTGTTGTGTGAATCGTTCATTCATGTCTAGGCCAACTCTACTGCTGCTGCTTTGTTCATGCTTGTGTCTTCCCTGAAAACTGAACTTCTGAAAGCTTGTACTATTGGGGTTGGAATTTTTCCTAGAGTGAATGCATCGTGCGCCGCTTTTATGTATGTTTTTGCTCACATATTCGCTGTCACAATCATGCGACTCAAGCTTCCCTAAATCCTAGAACGGGAGAATTAATCATATGACTTATTTTACTTGGTGCAATTGATAAAATACTCTATTTATCTCACTGACATATGGCTAACATCACAGGATATTTTATCAATGACACATGTAAGTGAGATTATTTTATCAATTAATCCTAGAACTAGAAGTAACTTCACACTACAATACCCCATATTCTCATCAATTTATTTTAGCTTTCAATATATGTGGTGTTGATCAAATGTACTTATATCGGCATCCCGCAATTCAAATTGTTTCAAGGCTTTTTACCAAGATGCTTCAGTAATATCTCTTCCAGGATTTCCTATCCGAGGATGAACGCTGAACATCTGCTTTTCCCCTTTTCACAAAGATGTGTAACAAAATGAAACTTAGCTTCCAATGCTAAAAGGCTACATTTACATACAAGATACAACCAGAGACCCCCAAGATTTGCTTGACTTTAAATTGCGTTAAACTGTATGGACCATTTGTACTTTGGACACAGATTAGACGCCTTGGTCAGGCAAATTTCACAAAATCAATCACCAAGCGATCGCATCCCCTGATAAATCACACCAGGACGAAGATCGTCAAGAGTATCAGTGACTCTGTAGCCACTATACTCCCTAAGGAGTGTCCAACCACGCCGTGAGAGGAAATCCTGGAAGTCCTCTTCGGTGTAGAATGTTTTATCTTCTGTCCGAATCGTCATGCGGTCAGCATCTTCAAACGTGCAGAGTTTGATTGTCATCCCTGAAAAAATGGTGCACCAGATGAGCTTGGATCAACATCCTTCAGTAATGACTAAACCAATAGTAGGTTTGAATGAAAAAATCATAATAAATTACAACTGACAAAAATAATAGTTATGTGGCTTGTTGTTAAAGATTGTAATAAATTTCAGAAGGATGGGTACATGACAAGATCCAAGGTCATGCGAGGGAAAAAATAGTCATTTGAGTGCATCGCTCATTACTGGAAGCATCCAAGAATGAATGACCATGAACATGCATTACTACTACACAAATGCTCCTGATACCATAGTTACCCATTAGTGACCAAGAGTCCAAGATAGATGCAAAATAATCTTCGGAATTCCTAACTAAAGAACGTCCAAACGCTGGGACGAAGGTGCTATACCTCCAGCCGTTCGGCGAGGCCGCGAGGCTTTTACGTGTGGCGACGGTGGTCGGCGACGTCGGCATACATACATACACATGCGTGCGGCGATGGCAACCGACAACGTCGGCTTAAATACATACGCACGCGTGCGGCGTCGACGACCGACGACGTCAGCTCTTTCATGCGTGTACAAAGGTGCATACAGAACTGTCTAAATCCAACTTAGCCTCATGTGCTTGCTAGCTCATGAACTGATGATTGATATGTGCCAATCATAAGGGATGCATACATCCCTATCAGCCAAGTCCTTTCGATTTGCAAAGAAACAATATCGTAATCCCCTGAACTGCTATTAAAAATTGAAGTCATGGCAATGGCTTGCGAGCTTTACTCCTCTCAAGCGGAACACGAGGTATCCCTCTTTACATGCTCTGTAAAGTTATCATATTATTATATATTCATGCATCGTAAAGGGGTCAGCTAGGAATTCACGAACCTTCCCTAATACAGATTTGGCTCTCTAAATTATGTTGTTCTCCTACATCTGCATAGCTGTAAAGGACAATTTTAAAGCCTTTCAAGTGTTAAACTGCATAGTTTTCTTTTCTTAATCGGGTGTACTGCTGTCGTAGCGTTAGCACGGGCATTATACTAGTGATATGTAGGAGGACATGATGGTCTGATCTAGGGGACAAATAGCGAGCCTTCAACTGATAAACTTGAGAAAAACTTTCTAGTGATATCGGTGAATATAACATTGTTCTTGTATCCGCCTTTGAGGTGGAATGAGTTACATTGTTTTTACGGTTATGTATAATGTGATCATGTACTACGTTCTCATGGGATTTTTCACTTTCGTTTCCGTATCCGCTCCGTTCCGTTCCGCATTCGTTTCTGTCATTATTCGCTTTCGTATCCGTTTCTAAGGTTTTCGATTTCGTTTCCGTTACCGGTAAAAGATGTGAAAACGGAAACAGAATGACAATTTACCGACCGTTTTCGTTCTGTTTTCATCCCTAATCCCCACGCCAGATCCTCGCGTTGAGCTCCGACCTTTTTTCCCGTAAACTTTTTTCCCCATTCTCCTCGCCGAGCTCCCCCTCGTCCTCGCGTTGTCCTTACCGAGCTCGCCCTCACGCCGTCCTCGCCGAGCTCCCCAACACACCGTCCTCGCCGTCCGATGACTCCACGCCGTCCTCACTGTCCTGGCCAAGGAGTTGATCTCCGCCTCGCCCCAGATCCGTGCCATCCTCGCCGTTCCTGGCCGAGGCGCCGTCCTCCCTCTTGAGCCAGATCTGCGCCGTCCTGGCCGAGGCGCCGAGCTCCCCTAGTGCCAGATCCACGCCATCCTCGCCGTTCTCGCTGGCTTAATTGGCTTAGTTTCGGATTTCTGAACTGTTTTCCATGATTCTTGTCTGTAATGTCGTACATGGAATACGTTTGTTTATTCCTTCGAAGGCATACCTGGCCTGGACTGGCTGCGGGAACTTGCTATCACTGGGTAGTTACATGTTTGATCAGTTTGTACAGATCGGCATCATGCGATTGGCACTGTTTGATTTGCGTGTTGCAAATCAGCAAATCGGGATGGGGGATGTGGTTCAGTTTCAACATCGTGGTCTGCTTGCACACGCGCAATTTCACTAGACTACTTCGCCAACATTTAACGGGGTTTGAATTTAGCCATTGTAAGTAATTTGTAACGCTCGATGCAGGCTTGTAAATTCCAAACTGGATAATTTCATAGCAAATTGACGCACGCATGGTTTCGTGCACACAAACAAGCATACACCAACACGGCCTGCGGGGAGTGAGTTGGATCGACGATAGCGGAACCCATCGATAGCGGAATTCATTCACCGGTGCTTCCATCGATAGCGGGAAGACGGCGAGTGGATCGCACCCGCGCCGCCGTGTTGCTTCCTGTGGTCATTCCACACCACCCTCGGTCGGTGGCCACGGGTGGTTTTCTTCTTGCCCTGTGCAACGACTGTCTCGCGCTCCGGTGGATCATCGCACCGCCAAGCACCTGAAAAAGAGTCCCAGAGGCCGCTGCGCAAAGCAGAATACAGCCTCACGTCCTCGTAGATGTTCCAATATGTCTCCCACAGGGGCGGAGCTAGCCTAGGTCTAAGCCTCGGGCCGACCTGAGCTGGCCCAAAGGTTATCAATCTTTTTACAATAATTTCTCTACTTATTGTATTGAATTTTTGGGCCAGGCTTGGGGGCCAAGTCCGAATGGCCCGAAGCCTGCCTCTGCCGCTGGTAGGAAAGATGAGAAAGGGGTTCGTGAACCTGGAATCGCGCGCTTTGCGCCAGGCGTTCACATATCTCTCTTTCCAACTGATAGGTGAAAGCTGGTCATCGTCGTCGTCGTTGTCGTACATGGCCTTCCAGAGCTCTCCGTCGTGCTCGTTGACGAGGCACCTGTCAGTCATGGGCAAGATGGTGAGCCGAGTTGCAAAACCCATGGGTAAATCTTGCTCAATCTATCTTTTCCTCCCCAAATTTCCCCTGACTCGCCAAATTCTACATCTTGTTCCTTCCCTTACTTTCATCACAGATTCCAGTTCACTTGTACCCTATCCGTGAATCTACCAGCAGGAACAAGGTTACAGCAATATTACCTCGTCTCCTTGCTGGTGCACCCCACCCTCGCGATGTCCTTATCGTCGGTGAGCCTGTGCAGGATGTTCACCTTGACGTCTGCCGGGAGGGACATGAAGCTAGGCTCCACCGGCAGGCCGTTCCTGCGGCACAGATCGAGGAGGAGATCCCGACACAGCCCGTCAGCGAGCGCCTTCCAGAGCCACGCACCAGCGGCCACCGTCCTCAGCGCGAGGGCTGTGTCGTCAAGGCCGCGCGTGAGGAGGGGCGCGAGGGCCGCCGCGTCCAGGCGTTCCCGGTACGCGCTCCACCTGTCGGCGCCGCCCTTTGTGAGGTAGGCGTGGAACACGACGTCGCTGCCCTGAGCGGACAGCTTCAGCACGGCGGCTTCCGCGTCCTTGCGGTACACCAGCTGCGGCGCGGTGAAATGACGAGAGAGAGACCAACCTGTCCCGCGCACACGTTTCAGGAGCGGGCCAGAGATTGGCTTGGCGCCGCAGGGCAGGAAGCCGGCGTCGAGGAAGGCGGCGAAGGTGACGAAGCCCAGGCGGCCGACGTTGTCCTCGGCGTCCCACCGGTCAGCGTCCACAACCTTTTTGAGGAGGATCGCCAAGGTGGTAGTCATGGCGGATTACCTGAGGTGACAGGTTGGGATTGATGCGTGTTTTGACATGAAACGATTTACTAGTTTTTCCTTCGTTATTTGGCTACTGATCGAAAGACTTGATGAGTAAGGAATTGTATCGCCCTCAGTCAAACTAAGCTGCTTGCTTTCTTAAGAGAATAACATTAGTTAGTCCATACTCAAAGATGAGGTGCCCGGCTATCGCATAAAATAATTTACTCCCACCGTCCACTTTTTGTCAGCAAATTGGCATGAAAGCTGATCTGATTTCTCATCTTTTTTATTATTATTATATAAAGACCCTTCCTATGTTAATAAAAAAATACTAAAAATTTTCACATTAATCAGAAAATGCTTGAAATTCACACATTGATATTATTGCATACGTTATGGATTAGATCTATTTATACAAACCTGGCTAAGGTTTACAATTGTGTCATACAAGGCTTAAGACTCTTTCACTTGGTTGCTATAGTGAAGGGTGTTATTCGTGGCATCACGAAGTACTTTGGACGTTCGCTCACATGAATGTTCCCGCTATGAAATTCTTTGTGATAATTTCTACATACATGGAGGACAAAGGTAAGAATGGGGAGATGTATAGAGCATTGAAGGTGGGCATGAGGGAGCTTCGTTTCGAGGTACTGTGTAAAGAGAAAGCCGATCGTGAGATGAACTGGTGAAAAGTTACTCATGAATGCATATTACATAGGCAAACATGTGTCTACAATAGCAAAAAGTCTCATCTATTACACAGGCCATGCTCTCACGTCATGGCTACCTGCTCAACAATACGTATGAATCTGAGTATATTCTTTTCAAAATTCTTCAATAAGTAAGCAGCAATGGCAACTTAGAGCGTAGAAATTTATGGTTTTTGAGTGGTGGGTTTGTTTACGGAGCATCAGAGATGAGAGGATACATGGTGGATTCCGGATGTCAGCAGACTGAAAGGCGTAGGGCAATGGCACACAAGACTTATAAGGAACGACATGGACGCTGCGGAAAGCTAGCGTCATATGAAGAAATGTCCAATTTGTAAAGAGACAGGGCATACATTCAAGTATTGCCCAATGGTTTAGAGACAGTGAAATAGTTATATGGACTTTGCATATGAAATTGTTGTACTTTAGTCGCATGTCAATGTAATGTATCGAATTTATATGTTTAATGAATATATGAACTTGGATGTGTAATTATTGCATTCAATTTGTATGTCTAATTATCATATTCAATTTTTACGTGTACTTATTGCATTCAAATTCTATTTGTAATTACTATATTCAGTACGCAATTTTTTTTTTGAAAATTTCATATTTTTTATTTCAAAAAATTCGCATCTACTTCTCTGTCACCAATCCAATTGGTACTCGAGCCCGGCCGAACTAGCGATAGACTCTCTGTCGTCATTTCAATTGGCAAGAGACTCTCTGTCGTCATTTCAATTGGCAAGAGACTCTCTGTCGGTGTTTGAAATGGCAATGGAAAGCCCGCCATCATTTCAAACGCCGACAGATAGGTACATTTGTAATTTTTAAATCTGTATAAGGTTTTATTAAAAAAATATTATTTAAAAAATCCATCGAAGCATCGTGACGGTACTTTCTAAATGCCCAAAGGCAACGTTATGGCCTAACTGAAATGGAGTTTTTTTTCCATTCTTTCGCGTTGTGAACAAGGAGAATTTCCTTGTCATTTAACAGAGTGCTAGTTGTTGTACTATGTGGCTGACTCCACTTGGAGTCTCGTACCGGAAGATTCCTCAAATTGTACTATGTAGCTGACTCCACTTGGAGTTTCGTATCGGATCAAATCAAATTTGAAGTATTAGACGAGGAATATTCTTCTTTTTCTGCGTGGCCTTTTTACATCAATTATATACTAATTTTACATAAATTAAATTATGTAACATTTTGTAAAAAACTAAAACATTATTCTTTTTTACCTAGCCTTTTTACATTAATTATGTACTCGTTTTACACAAATTAAATTATATAAAGAATAATATAACAATTTGTAAACAAAGAGGAATAAAAAACTATAAGGAACATAAACAAAAATTCAGATAAAAAAGTCAATATTGACAAAGTAAAAATGATAAAAGCATAACATGAATCTAAAAATAATATCTAATAGGCAAAAAAAGAAATGAAGTGTTTACAAACTAAAAAAACACTCGAGTTCCATTTAGGAATTCCCAAGTTTTTTTTTTTTTTTGAATTTTGTTACATGCACGGCTACATATTATAATACATATACTTATATTTGAGAATGTCATGTCACTGAAAATACAATTGCATTTCTTGTACAACTATAACAGATCTCAAATTTATATCTCATTAATCTCAACCATGTTGTAGTTTGGATCCACCATAATCAGCAGTATAGATCTTTCTTTTTTTTCTTTCGATTAATGTGGTGATTTGTAGCCCTCGAGGGAGCATGTGTGTTTCTTTTTCTATCTTTTTAATAGATATAACTAGCCAAATTTACCACGCAATTGCACGTCTAGATCCTATAGTGCATATGTTTCTCTACTAATTCTAATTTGGAGTTGGTAGCGGTCGTTTGTTCTTCTCCAAAGTACCTGATCGGTTGAATCTGACATGAATGGTTAAGATAGAAGGAGATTTAACCCAATAGTTAAATTTCTTCAGAGGAACAAGACTTTCCTACTATTGAAACATAATTAAAGTTAGTGCTTTTTACAAATAAACTTTTTATCGCAAATTGAGTTTCCGTTGCAACGCACGGGCACCTCACTAGTATACCTAAACAGAGAGTAGTACTCGTTATACTACTCAAATGCTTCCAGTTGTATTCGTTATACAATTGTGACAACTCTCATATCTATACATAGTTATTCTACACCATTATAGTCTTGATCCACCATAATCAACGGTCTTGATCTTTCTAGCTTTGAGGAAAAGCGTGGTGACTTTTTTCTTTTGCTTCACGACCTAATAGATACTTCCTCCGTCTATAAATATAAGGCGTATTTTGACTTTATATAAGGATTAAGATTGCGTTGAAATTGAAAAAGGTATGAAAGAAAATGAGTTAACTGCTCCCACTTAATTGTCTTAGAAGATGAAAGATATACTTTGTGCGGATGATAATGAATACATGTATATAGTTGAGAGAGAATAAATAAGGGTATAGAAGGAAATACCTTATTAAATCTATATGTAGATTTTATATTTATGGATAAGATTATTTAAAAAATAAGCTTTATATCGACGGACGGAGTAGATGATAGATCATAGGTTTCTGAGTTTGACTCTGACGCAACCTGCACAGTCTGCAAGCAAGGGTTTGCTTCTTGCTTAAGAAAGAGTGCCGTTAATGGCTTAATTGGCTTAGTTTCGGGTTTCCGAACTGTTTTCGATGAATCTTGTTTGTAATGTTTTACATGGAATACGTTTGTTTATTCCTTCGAAGGCATACCTGGCCTGGACCAAGGTTAAAAGAACAGTCGAGATCTCAGAAATCTCGGTCAAGATTTCGGATTTCGGTTGGGAAAAGGATCTACAACCCTGGTCGGGTAAAAAAATTTGAAAAAATTAAAATGTTATAGTAATCTCAAAAATTTCGGTGATATTTCATCAAATCATGCTGAAACCTCGGTTTCTTCACCGGTTTTTGACTTTTTATTGCCGGATTTGGTCTAATAACCCTTAAGAAAGTCATCTTCCATGAAAATTTGTTCAAAAACCGAATTTTTGAGGCATTTCAAAATTTCGGCAGAAATATTTTTAGATTTTTATAAAATTGTACAAGCTTGATTATGATTTGAAAAATTTATGGTACTATATTTAGTAGTGCCGGATCATATAGATGATTTTAAAAAAGAATTGAACTTCATTTGTTATCTTTAAAAAATCAAAAACAGAATAAACATAATTGGGACTAAGGGTTTCAAAAACTAGTGAAAACTGCTCAAAAACCACGGTTTTCGACCTTACCGCTACGGTTCAAGATCCAAAATAGCTCGGTAAACCGGTGTAATTAAAAAATTGAAAAAAATTATGTGTTGAAAACTGCGCAAAACATTGAAAATCCGCGGTTTTCGTCGAAAACTGCACGAATTTTTTTTAAGGAACATTCAATTAGTCGGGTGGTTTTCGGTGAAAACTGAGCGTTTTTTTTTATGAAAAACCGCGGTTTTTTTTATTTCTTAACCCTTCGATTCTGACGGTTTTCGAGCGGTTTTTGTGGTTTTCATACCACGAATTTCGAACCGGTTTTTCAAAAACGGTTTTTTAAGCCCTGATTGGGATATTACCCTTGTCAGAATTTTATAAATTTTCCCAAGTGTGATAAGATTATATATAATGCATGTATATATAGAGTAACATATATTGAATTAAAACCATATAAGTACATGACTATAGTAACATCGTAGAAAGAATATGCTACTTGAGGATCAATAGAATCAACTAATTGTTAATATAAATGGGCTGATATGGAAAAAAATATGATGAAAATGGGCTGGACCTTGCTGATATCTGAATAGGAAAAAATTCGAATATCCGATCCGATATCCGAATAGGAAAAATCCGAATATCCAGATCTCGTCCCGTATTTACCGGATATTGGATGCTTCGGATCTGACTGGATAGTAAAATCCGATCCCGGATCCGATTCCAGATCAGACAGGAGATATCTGACCCGTTTTCATCCCTAGTTTGGAGTGGACCTAAGTCTGCTGTGTTTTTCTCTAGCTAAAGAAAAAGAAAAGAAAAAACTAGGATGTGGTTCTGCTCTCTTCTTTTTTACTATTAGCACTTAAGCACAACCTAAATTGAATAGAAAAGTTGCACCAATGCAACACAAATGCATTTGCTAGTAAATCCATCTATCAACAATCTTGCAACCACTAAATCGACACGGGACAAATCTCCCACAAATTTAATATATAAGACCTACTAACCAATTTATGTGTGATTCCAATAATACTAGCCTATAACCAACTAATCAACTAAATTAAATAATCTGGTATCCACCGGCTGATAAATGATATTTTACTCTGTTGATCGAATTATTCATGTGAAGTAAAAAGCACTACATGTTCATACCACGAATAATTAAGGCCTAACAGGGGTTGTATTGGTTGCAAACCCTATAACCAATTTTTACTACATGCATGCATGAATACGCCATGGTAAGAATTAGATGCAAGATGCACAACTAAAACATATGCATATAAAATTGCATATAGCGACAAAAAATTATCCTAAGCGTTAAGAATAAGAGGGAAAATTCACCAGAAACAATCTTCGACCGCGTACAAAAATAGGTTTGCAATCGGAAATCCAACGCCTTCCTTATTTTTCTCTTTTCTTTTCTTTTGAATTCTTCTTTTCTTTTTTCTTCCCATTTCTTCTTTTCTTCCTGGCCACACCCTCCTCCTTCTTTCCGTTTTATTTTGTTCCCTTTTCTTTTCTTCTCCCCTTTTCTTTTCTTCCTCTCATTCCTCCCTTCTTTTCCCTTTTCATTCCTTCTTTCTTTTTTCTTCCTCCTGGCGCACCCTCCTCCTTCTCCTTTCTCTTCTCCTCCTTTATTTCTTCTTCTTCCCCAACCGAGTGCTACCTCTTCTCCCTTCTCCTCCACTGCACCTCTTGGCTCCTCTTCTCCACTACACTAGGCCGATTCCCCTCTCTCCCTTGGTCGCCTTGGACCAGATTCAGCTGCCATGCCTCCTGTCCTACCATCGCCTCCTACACTGTTGAGCCGAGCCACCATGCTCGCATCGTTGGCTATCGCCTACACCCTCGGGCCAAGCTACCACTCAAGCAGTTGCCGTCGCCTCATCACCGAGCTACGACATCGTTGTCCCCTGGCTGTGCCGCTGTCACTACCAGTCCGGTCCAGGCTGTCGCTGCATCTCTAGATCTTGGCTGGCCACTCCTCTAGCCGCCATAGCTCAGTGCTAGCGATGCCATCCTCACCTCACCACTCGGAAACGAGCTCACTTGGACTCCGTCACCTCATCTCCACGCTATCATCACTGTTAACCACGGCCTCCTCGCTGCATCGTGCAGTAAGGCAATTGCCCTCGCTGGTCCACCTCAAGGAGCCACTGCCGCAACCCTTCCTCAAGCTGTCGCAGTAGCGGCCTTGGTTGCCATGGCTTGATGTCGGGCCGAGCCACTATCGCCTACTCTACCGTTCGTGTCATCGGGTTGCCAGTGCCTCCCCCGAGACTACACTATCGCAACTCTCCATGGGCACCGTCGCCCTTAGTTGCCACTGCTCCACCTAGGAGCACCATGGTCCAAGCGGCCGTCGTCGTCTTCCGCGTTGCCGTCACCATCGACCGCTTATCCTCCCCAAGGATCGCCGCAGTGCTGCCAGTTTGTTGAGTCGTAGCCACTTTGAGCCGACACCTCGGCTGCCACTGGTTGAGGCTAGGTCTCCGCATAGTGTTGCCGGCCGCCACTTGCCGATGACCAAGGGCAACACTGGTGCTACCTCTCTCTCTCTCTTCTCAAAATTGCTCGAACGACCATGCATGCATGATTTGATTGTATGAATGGATACTTGTATATTTGTGATTGCAATGGTGTAAAATGCATGACTTGTTTCCTTGATTTTGGATGATATTTGGAGAGAAGGTGGAAGGGAGTTTGCTTGTTCTTGTATGGGAGGAAATAGTAGGAAAAAGGATGGGGAAGGGTGAAGGGCAGTGAGGGGAGGTGGGGGTGTTTTATATCTTCTGCATCATTCCTCTGTTTTTTTTGGCATGGTATAGATAGTGATATGAAGAGAGAGACGGTGATGTTATGGTGAGATATATTTTGGATTTCTCAGGTTTCTGATACAAGGCTCTGTACCCACAGGTCAAAAATGACACATTTTATGACTAATAAGCAAAACAAAAGGATAAATCCAATTGCCACAAAATCTATTTGGGATGATTCCTTAGTGCTAAGTAAATTATCAAATGTGCTCTAAAAAATTGTTATATATACATGCTAACTACTAATTTTGAGACTATTATGAGAAACATATATATCGGAAACTAAATTTCCGGATGGGACTGAGAATCCGATCAGTGTGCACATGCACGCGAAGTTGTCAGGAAGAAGGCAGATGACCACGATCGATGTCAGGCTATAAATTGCTGGGCCGCATAGGCCATGACCCATAGAGGATAGAGCAACAAAGATAGAAAAAAAGAAATTAGCATAAGCATTAGCTAGGCTGCCAAACAAATATGCAAGTTCTGCCGTCACATTTGGGTTTAGAGTGGACCTAACTATGTCGTGTTTTTCGCTAGCAAAAGAAAAAGAAAAACTAGGATGAGGTTCTGCACTCTTCTATTTGACTATCAGTGCTTAATCTTGGTTTAAAAAAAATCTGGACTTTGTATTTCTTTTTTTGAAGGCAGTGGGCTAATGGGCTAAATCTTTTATCCTCATGAATCTTAAAAAAAATCTGGACTTAACCTCAATTTGATATAAACTTGGTCTACTGAAAGAAATAAATCAACCTTAAAGAAATTTGTAAATTTCTAAATACATTAGCTTTATGGTATTTCATTTCAAAAGACATTAACAAAGATTAATTGATGATTTATCATTTTATATAGTACAATTCATAATTTACCGTTGTGTAGAGTGAATAATTTATCTTTCACCACTTTGAATGATTTTACCCCTCCTCCTTTTTCTTCTTCTTCTTGCTTGATCATGGCCGTCGCTGAGAGGACAACCAATCACACCCGAGTCCATAGAAATCAACGATGCGTCCATGGATACCGAGCAGACGGAGAGTAAATCACCCCCTTGCTACACTGTATCTCCCCGTGCACTGCCCTCCTCCGCCGGTGGCCATCGCAGCCGCCCACAGGAACCTCGCTACTTTCCAGTAAACGCTCTAACAAGCGATTCGTAGGATCATGCCGATTGCAACAACGATCGAGTTCAAGTCTATCAATAAAACGTTGGTACAAATAATCATACGGCATTGGAAGAAGGAAGTCCATGTCGAGCCACCACCTCGGTTAACATAGCTCTGGACTCCATGGCCGCAGCGGCAGCCATAGCAGCTGCCAGCACCGCCTGGCCCTCACGTACTTCTCCTTCCAGCTCCAGCTCGAGGTGTCGTCGACCTCCGAGGGGTCGAAGGAGAGCAGGAACCAGGACGTGGCCATGCACTTCGCCTTCCAGAGCTCGTGGCCGGCGATAAGGTCACGCAGCTGGGTGCAGGTGCACTCGGCCTTGGCGAGGTCCTTGCCGTCGAGCTTGCTCAGGATCGCGGCCTGCAGATCAGCGGGGAGGGACACGAAGCGCGGCGGAAGCCGTGTGCTGTTCTTGCGGCAGATGTCCACGAACAGGCGCCAGGACAGCCCACCGGCGAGGGCCTTCCAGAGACGCACGCCCAGGGCATCGCTGGCCAGCGCGTCGGCCGTAGCGTCTAGGCCACAGGACAGGAGCGGCGCGAGGAAGATCGCGTCGATGCATGCCCAATACATGGCCAGCCGGTTGCCGTCGCCAGTGAGGTAGCCGTAGAGTATGACAAGATTCCTGTGAGCGCAGAGCCCCAAGACGGCTGCATCAGCGGCGGCCGCCTCGTGCCTCCACCGCACAAGCTCCGGGATTGTGTACCGGAGCGCGAGAGTTGACGCTGTCGCGCCCACTTGCTCTGGAAGCCGGGGCTTCGGTGGCGTGTCGCAGGGAACAAATCCCACGTCGAGGAAGGCGGTGTGGGCGATGACGACGAGGCGACCGAAGGGAGCCTCGGCGTCCCACTGGCCGGCGTCGATGACTTTGTGCAGTGGAGGGCGCCGGAGCATCGTGACGGTACATTCCAAATGCCCATTGAGAACGTTATGGCCTAACTGAAATGGAGCTTTTTTTTCCCATTCTTTCGCGTTGTGAACAAGGAGAATTTCCTTGTCATTTAACATAATGCTAGTTGTTGTACTATGTAGCTGATTCCACTTGGGGTTTCGTACGAGAAGATTCCTCAATTTGATTTCTCTAGGTTATCCGTAGGATGAAATCAATTTGCTTTTTCTCCTTTCATTAAAGTACTATTTTACCGAGAAGTCCTCAATTTTTTTAGGAACATTCGTCTTTTTATATCAATTACATTACGTGACATTTTGTATAAAACAGAACATTATTATTTTTTGTATATCTTTTTTACATCAATTATGTACTAGTTTTACCCAAATTAAATTATATAAAAAATAATATAACAATTTGTAAAAAAAGAGGAATAAAAAACAATAAGGAACCTAACAAACAAAAAAGTGAATCACAAAGTCAATATTGACAAAGTAAAAATGATAAAAGCACAGCATGGATCTCAAAGTAATATCTAATAGACAAAAAAATTAAGTGTTCACAAACAAAAAAAAATACTCGAGTGTCATTTAGCAATTCCCAAGATTTTTTTCTTTCTTAAATTTTGTTACATGCACGGCTAAATATTATAATTCATATACTTATATTTGAGAATGTTATACCACTGAAAATACAATTGCATTTCTTGTACAACCGTAACAGATCTAAAATTTATATCTCATTAAGCTCAAACGTTGTAGTCTGTATCCACCATAATCGGTTGTATAGATCCTTCTTTTTTTTCTGATTAACGTGGTGATTTCTAGCCCTCAAGGGAGCATGTGTGTTTCTTTTTCTATCTTTTTAATAGATATAACTAGCCGAATTTAGCATGCAATTGCACGTATAGATCCTATAGTGCATATGTTTATACCTAAACAGACAGTTGTACTCGTTACACTACTCAATCTTGATCTTTCTAGCTTTGAGAAAAAGCGTGGTGACCCTTTTTTTTTCTTTTTCTTTACGACGTAACAGATACTCCCCCGTTCACAAATATAAGACGTATTTTGATTTTATACAAGAATTAAGATTACGTTGAAATTGAGAAAGGTACAAAACAAAATGAGTTATATGCCCCTACTTAACTGTCTTGGAAAGATGAAAGATATACTTTGTGTGGGTAGTAATGAATAAATATATATGGTTAAGAGAGAATAAATAAAGGTTTAGAATAAAATGTCTCATTAAATCTATATGCAAGTTTTATATTCATGAATAAGATCATTTAAAAAGTAAGCTTTATATAGATAGAATAGATGTACGTTTTTGAGTTTGACACTGACGCAACCTGCACAGTCTGCAAGCAAGCGACTATCCTGTGCGCTCTCTCCCCTAGCGAACTATTAGGAAACCATGTGGCCCACGATAGTCCTTAACCAAAACCTAGGCGACTACTATATAAGGAGGAGGGGGTTCCCCATTGTACACAATTGAAAGCAATAAAGAATTTTCTTTCGCCGTTCCTCCCAAAACCCGTGTCTCTCTTGTCTCTCAATTCTCCATAATTATTAGATTGTTCGGGAACCCCGGACTATTCGACAGCGAGATTCCTCAACACGTTATCAGCACGAAGCTCTACCAGGGAACAGATTGAAAAGGTGAGAAAAGGTGGGTTTCGGCGATTGAATCTAATCGCTTGTTGATTCTATGCATGCATCTATCCTACACATCTAGTACTATGTTCGTCACGTGGCAAGAAGCTATAACGACATGAAGCTACAGTACACGAAGCTATTGTTCATCCATAAAAAACCCGTCGCCTCGGTTTTCGCGCACGAAGCCGCGCCCCCGCCGACTGCCCACGAAGCCGCGCCCTCGCCCTCGTCGGCGCGCGACGGCCGTGCCCCGCCGATCGTGCACTAAGCGCGCCGCCGCCATCTCGCATCGCCGTGCGCGCGAGCGCTCGTGCCCTTCGCCGCGCCGACGGCGCCCGAAGCGAAGGCACCAGCTCATTGCCCGAAGGAGCGGCGGCGCCCGAAGCTAGCTCGGCGACGAAGAAGTCGAAGAGGCGGCGCGCGGGGAAGAAGCCGTATCAGCGAGAAGGCGAGGCGGCGCGTGTGCAGAAAGGCGCCCGCGTGGGAACCCTAGCCGCCAGGCACTAATGGGCCAAAGAAAAAAAAGAGAAAAAAGGGCACGGTCAAGTGGCCGTTTCGGCCGAGAAAAAGAAAAAAAAGGAAAAAGCGAAAAGAAAAAATAGCAGAAAATTTTGGAAAATTGCTAGAAAAATCCAAAAAAATTTTTTGGCTCTGTTTTAAGTTTTCTAGCTTTATACTCTGCATTTATGAATATTCTTTATGGATTTTGAATTCTTTGCTTTATTTAGTATAATGGGAATACATGGCAATTTATTTACTGTCCATTATGTTTTTGCAACTATTTTCTATTAGATTACACACAGTAATCTAATGACGGAATTTTAAAATCATGCAGATGTCCGGCATCGTGAACCGTGAGTTTGAAGAACTGGCCCCGCACGGTCAGAATTACCTCGCTTGGGCATCGGATGTGAAGATCGTACTTGGGGGCAAGAAGCTCCGTGCTGCGATCGGTCTAGGGTCCTCGAAGGACGTGCAACCTGCCGCCGAGCAGAACGATCAAGCCTTGCACTTTCTCAGGCATCACCTCTCAGCCAATTTGAAGAACGAATACATGGCTGAGGAGAGTCCACTTGAGCTTTGGACTGCACTTCAGAAGCGGTTCGAGATGCTCAAGTAAACCATCTTGCCCCAAGCACAACAAGATTGGGTCCGCCTGAGGTTTGCGGACTACAGAACAGTGGCCGAGTACAATTCTGCCTTCCACAGAATTTGTACCAATCTCTCCCTATGTGGCAAGAAGATCACTGACGAGGAGAAGATTGAGAAGACTCTCTCCACTTTTCACCCAAATGCTATCCAGAGTGCCCGCAGCTATCGTCAGGACGCATACAAGGAGTATAGCGAACTGATTGATGTCATGCAAGTTGCGGAGTCACAAGATGATGTTCTACGCAAGAACTTCGTCTCACAGCCACCTAGAAGGGGCACTGGCACAGAAGTCAATGCCAATAGCTATAAGGTGAAAAAGCCCACTCATAGAAAGAAGGGGAAGCAGGGTGGAAAAGAGAGGTATCAGGCCAAGGAAAAGTCCAAAACCCAAGTGAAGAAGGATGACAAGGAAAAGGCGCATGCTAAGTCGTATAGACAGCAGAACCAAACGTGCTTCAGGTGTGGCACTTGGGGACACTGGTCAAAGATATGCCGGGAATCCAAGGAAGTGATCAACGCATATCAGGCTAAGAAGAAGGCAAAAGAAAACGCCCTAGCAGAGGAGCACTTCGTCAAGATTGGTGATAATGATGCCATGGATGTGGATACCCCATTTGCCTCATCCTCACAGACTAGCCTGGACATCGATGCTGCAGCCAAGCTTATGACAAATGAAGAGAAAACTTCTGTCGATGACATAGAGGCAGAAGTCAATGCTTATTTTACAGATTCCATTTAATGCATGAATCGCATTATTTGCTTTTTTTTAGATTATGGTTGTTAGCGAATTTCTTTTGAATAATAAATAGTAAGCTCTATAGGAGATATGCATTGTTGATAGTGGCACAACAAATACCATCTTAAGAGAGTCCAAATACTTCCAGTCGATCACGAAGAACGCTGGAAGGATTACTACGATCGCAGGAAGCGATTCTTATATAATAGGCTCCGGAAGAGCCACAATTATATTGCCAATGGGTACAACTTTGGTAATTGAAGAAGCCTTTTTGTACCCTGAATCAACACGCACTCTCTTAAGTTTCAAAGACATCCGCGACAATGGTTTTCACGTAGTAACCAATGAAGAAAATGGCAAAGAATACTTGTGCATTGTGAAGCACGCGGTATATGGAAAAATGGTATTAGAAAAATGTCCCTCATATGAATCTGGGTTGTACTACACAAAAATACATGCACCCGAAGTGTATATTTCCTTGAAGACTGTCTTTAGAAGCTTTGAGTTATTTTCTTTATGGCATTGTACATTAGGTCATCCTGGTCTTAGAATGATGAGAAATATAGTGAACAACTCACAAGGTCATGGCATTAATGTTAAGAATTTCCCGAATCATGAAGATTTTGTGTGCCCTGCATGTGCCACCGGGAAATTAATAACTAGAACCTCTGTCATGAAAGTACAAAGTGAAATCCCTGCATTCCTGAAACGCATCCAGGGGATATTTGCGGCCCGATTCAGCCCTTGTCAAGGCCGTTTCGGTACTTCATGGTGCTCATCGATGCTTCATCAAAATGGTCGCATGTATGCTTATTGTCAACAAGAAACCATGCTTTTGCAAAGCTGATCTCGTAGATCATAAGAATTAAGAATGCTTTCCCTGATCATCGCGTGAAGTCCATCAGAATGGACAATGCCAGTGAATTTACTTCAAAGGCATTTGATGATTATTGCACTGCAACAGGGATAGCAGTTGAGCACTCCGTACCGCACGTCCATACGCAGAATGGACTAGCTGAAGCACTAATAAAGAGGATTAAATTCATTGCTAGACCGCTTTTACAGAGTTGTAACTTGCCCAACACTTGTTGGGGACATGCAGCAACTCTCATCAATTTCAGACTTTTGGCCTGCAACATCTATTCCCCTATGCATCTAGTGCATGGGGTCATCCCAAAAAATCCCCCATCTCAGAAAATTTGGTTGTATGGTATATATTCCTATACCACCCCCACAGCGTACTGCAATGGGCCCTCTCCGTAAGTCCGAGATATACGTTGGTTATGAGAGTGCATCCATAATCAGGTTTTTGGAACCCATGACTGGAGACTTGCATACAGCCCGATTCGCTGATTGCATATTTGACGAGGATCGTTTCCCGTCATTAGCGGGAGGAAATCAACCTTTGGATGAAAAATACCAGGAAATCATATGGCATTCCACTGGGATCCCTACACATGACCCCCGAACTAATGAAGCAAATCAAGAAGTCCAGAAGATAATTGATTTGCAGAATTTAGCAAATGAACTGCCTGATCATTTTTGTGATCTGAAGGGCGTGGTTAAGTTGCATGTACCCGCAAAAAATGCACCAAAGAGGGTGGAAATACCAAAGAAAGCAGAAGGTATCCCTCATCCTGTTCAGAGGCCTAAAAGAAAAAGAACAGGAAATCTGGCTCCTCAAACCCAAAGTACCCGAAGACGTCTGGAGAAAACTGGGCGAGAGGACTTACCACAACCAATCACGAAAATGCCCCAAGGAAAGAAAGGGAGCCAGTTGAGACCTGGCACTGGAAAGAAGCCAACGGAAAAGGCAATTCCAGACTTGAATCTTCCACTGCAGGAAGCCGCCGAAAATAATGTGTGCACACACATGGGCGATGAAAAGCTAAAGGAACTTGCTCCTGCGATAGGAAAGTGCATGAAGCACCCCATGATGAAATGGCCATAAACTTTGTAATAACAGGAGAATCACTGAATAGACCAACAGCCAATGTCGATGCATACTTTGCAAAGAAGATTGCCTCGATCATTGATCATGATTCCGAGCCTGCATCTCTCGCAGAGTGCAAGAAAAGGCTAGATTGGGAAGAATGGAAGAAGGCAATCACTGCAGAGTTAGTCTCTCTGAACAAGAGAGAGGTGTTTGGGCCTGTATGCCGCACACCTCCCTATATAAACCCTGTAGGTCACAAATGGGTCTTTGTTCGGAAGAGGAATGAAAACAACGAAGTTGTAAGGTACAAGGCAAGGCTTGTAGCTCAAGGTTTCACTCAACGTCCTGGGGTTGATTATGAAGAAACCTATTCTCCTGTCATGGGAGGAATTACCTTTAGATATTTCATCTAAATGGCAGTCAACTTGAATTTGAAAATGAAGCTAATGGATGTTGTCAGAGCATATTTGTATGGGAACTTGGATTCAGAGATATACATGAAAGTACCGGAATATATTCCTATCCCGAACCAAGACAGAGCAAATAGAAACCTGTACAGTGTGAAATTAGAGAAATCACTGTATGGGCTAAAACAGTTAGGAAGAATGTGGTACAATCGCTTGAGCGACTTTCTCTACAAGAAAGGCTACACGAACAGCGAAGATTGTCCATGCGTGTTTATACAGTGATCCCCGAATGGATTCTGTATAATCTCCGTCTATGTAGATGACTTGAACATCATTAGGACGGATGAAGAAATTGAAGAAGCATGCTCATACTTGAAGTCTGAGTTTGAAATGAAGGACTTGCGTAAAACCAAGTTTTGTTTAGGCTTGCAGCTTGAGCATGTCCAAGGAGGAATCTTGGTACACCAATCCTCCTACACGCAGAAAGTGTTGGAAAGATTTGGTTTTGAAAAGGCATATCCTACAAAGACTCCAATGATCGGAAGGTCACTCCAAGCAGACCTAGACCCATACAGGCCTAGAGAAGAGGGGGAGGAAGTCCTGGAGAATTCCCATATCTGAGTGAAGTTGGAGCGCTCATGTACCTTGCGAATAGCACCAGGCCGGACATTGCGTTCGCCGTGAATTTGCTAGCCCGGTACAGTGCAGAACCCACCAAAAGGCATTGGAAAGGGATCAAAGACATCTTCCGTTACCTCCAAGGAAGCAAAGATCTCGGCTTGTTCTATAGAAGAAACAATGAACTGAATTTGGTTGGCTACGCCGATGCTAGGTACTTATCAGACCCGCATTCTGGCAAGTCCCAAACTGGGTATGTTTTCCTGTGTGGAGGAACAACAGTTTCCTGAAAGTCGTCTAAACAGACTCTTGTCTCGATGTCGACAAACCACTCGGAAATCATTGCTTTGTATGAAGCCTCCCGTGAATGTGCATGGCTCCGAAGAATGGTTCACCACATCCAGAAGTCATGTGGCTTGAACATTGAGCAAACTCCCACGATCATTTATGAAGATAATGCATCTTGTGTTGCTCAAGTGCAAATGGGTTATGTGAAGAGCAATCTCACGAAGCATATCAACCTCAAGTTCTTCTATACTCATGAATTGCATAGATGAATGAGATCAAAATACTACATACTAAGTCGTGTGAAAATCTTGCAGACTTGTTCACTAAATCAATCCCAGCATCTACCTTTGAAATCTGCGTTAAAGGGATTGGGATGATGAGACTTAGAGAAGTGCAGATTTCAAAGGGAGATATTTCACATACTCCCACATAAATCTTGAACATGAGGTTTGTGTACCCAACATGAATCTCGAAGATTAGCAATTGAAGTTTGGATGAATTGTACTCTTTTTCCTTAGCAAGTTTTTCATGAAGTTTTCTTGCATAAGGTTTTAATGAGACAATTCGTGCAACGCAGTAAGCGTATGCTATTTACTCTTTCTCCAAGTATTTTTCCCACTAGGTTTTTCTGAAGTTTTAATGAGGCATATGCATCTTGCGGCAAAGGGCTCAAGGGGGAGTGTTGGGAAACCATGTGGCCCACGAAGGCCCACGATAGTCCCTTAGCCAAAACCTTAGGCGACTACTATATAAGGAGGAGGGGGTTCCCCATTGTACACAATTGAAAGCAATAAAGAATTCTCTCGCCGTTCCTCTCTAAACCTGTGTCTCTCTTGTCTCTCTGTTCTCCACAATTATTAGATTGTTCGGGAACCCCGGACTATTCGATAGCGAGGTTCCCCAACACAACCATGTATCTCTCCGTACGCACGTCGCTGCCCTTTCCCACGTCGTGCACTATATTCCCTTTCCCTTTGTCTCCCCTACTTCCCCGTTCCGATTGCCCTTTTTAAAATTTCCCTTTCTGGGAATGGGGATTTTGGGGGGTAAAATAGGGCGGGAGGATGTAATGCGACTTTTAAACTAAATCGAAGAGCTTTCAAATAACATAAGCACTAACTTTTAACTAAAATAAATAGCTTAAACTGACCTTTGGAGTGCAAACTAGAAGCATCACCCTGCTTCTTTTTAATTACTGTTATACAAAACAATTAGAGGAAGAGACACTATAAACTAGAAGCATCACCCTGCTTCTTTTTTAATTACTGTGATGCAAAACATAAAGTACTTTTGACTTGAAAAGGATAGATGATCACTAACAGAAAAAAAATTATATATACATGCGTAGCTTCCAATGATTAATACTATTTCTTGTGGGTTAGCAATACACATCATGATTTTGCGAAACAAATTGCACAGAACGCTTGATAACAAACCGAGCTGAGAAAAAAAAATCCATCTCATGAACCAATTTGTTTGTCTCTAAAGAACCACCATTTTCATAAATAATTGGTGAGATGGTCCCCTGAAAAACTTCATCACATTAGTGCAACATGCTATCTAAAAGAAGAAAAACAAAAGGCATTTATGATGAACTGGCCATAGAGAAATATAAACAGAACAAGTGGATATGATGTGTGATGAGGACATCACTATGTCGGATATATCCATGACCTCACCTCCACCACCTCCTATGCAAGGTCCTATCACAAGGGCATGCGCACGGCAGCTAAATCAACAGGTGAACTCGTTTCTCGGGTGGTATAATTATATTTTAGAGGATAGACCACTGCATAATAATGTTCTTGTATTTAGGAATCATGGCTTAGAGCTGCAAGGACGTCATTCCTCATCACTACAAGCTAGAGTACAAGGTATTCCCGAGAAGGAAGCCAAAACGTCCACCCAGGAGTAGTCTACCTTCAACTGGCCATAACTTTTGCATACGGAGTCTGTTCAAGATGAGTAAGTACTTGATTAAAAGATAAATTCATGATCTTTCCAACGGATCTGGCCTCATCATCAAATTCCACTCGAGCTGGCCACAGCAGTCAAAACGGTGCGATGGTCTCAGTCTTTTAGGGTGCTGTGCCACCATAATTTTGGGCTGAGTTCCCATATAATTAAAGTGGCGTGAGACCAACTCCAAGCAGCCATCCTTGGCTATATATATTGGACAAGCCCCCTATCTATCTCCTTAGGTTTTGTTAAGTTTAGTTGCCCCATTGTAACATCCCAAAAATTGAGTTTGGAATGTTTGAATCCAAAAATAAACCATTTGCATTTCTCTTGAATTAATTCTAGCTTAATTTGAATTTTCCATTAATGAAAGGATTTAATTTGACTAAACTATTCATCAAACTCAAGATTTTCAGTTTTAGTTGGGTTCATTGTGCTCCAAGGAATTTTTCTGTATTTTTGGGGATTTTTCTGAATTCATTTGATATTTATTTGATTTTATTTGAAATTCTGGCAATTTCTTAAATCGGAAAATGTTTTTTTTTCAAAAACCCCTCTCGGGCCGAATCTCTTCCGGCCCGGTCCGTGTTCGCCCCGCGTCGACCAGCTCCGGCCCATCACTTTTCTTCCGAGCGCCCGGCTCCGCCGCTCTCTCTCTGCCGGCCGCTCGCCCGCCCGGCCGCTCGCTCGCCGCGGCCCCCAGCCCAGCCAGCGCCGCGCTCCACGATACCCTAGTGCCGTCGCGTCGAAACGCGTCCGCCGCCGTCTCGGAGTCCTGGTCGGGCACGCCTCCCTAGGCTATAAAAGCCGTGCCGCGCGCCTCCCGAGGTTCCCCTCGCGCCGCCGCTACTTTTGCCCTACTTTTCGCTGCCCGAGACGCCGCTGTTGCCCCGCGTGAGCTCACCGTCGATTTTTCTCCATGCCGAGACCTTTCGCCGCCTGTTTCTTCGTCGTCGGTGCGTCTCTGCCGTTGCCGTCTGCTCGCCTGAGCTCGCCGCGTCGCCCTCTCCCCGGTCCGCCTTGTCCCAGGTCCGATCCGTCGCATCTTCGCCGTCGGCCGTGGCTTCTTCTCCATCGCCTCCGCCCGCAGCAGCGCTTCTCGGCCGTCCGATCTGGCCCTCCAGCCAGATGTGTGACGCGTGGCCCGCCCGCGTCGCCCGCCCTATCGGCGCTGCGTCGTACCGTCGGCCGGACGCACGGTGTACCGAGCCCATTCCGTGGACCAAGTCCACCAAGAGCCGGCTGACGTCAGCGTTGCGCAATAAACCGCTTTTCCCGTACAAAAATAAATCCAGAAATTCCGAATTTCTGATTTTCAGCCTTTTTCTCTGATTTAATTTTCCAGAAGCTCGTTCTCCCTCATACGAACTCCGATTGAGGCGATTCAAGTTTCTAAATTTTTCTAAAATCAAGATCTATCTTCCAGAGCCATTTATTTTCAGTTTTGAGCTTGTTTGAGTCTCTGTTTTGTATTTATTTGGTTTCGTTGCTTCTTTTCCGGTAGACGCTAATTCCGAGGGAGCGAACGAAGACTTTGAAGACCAAGACCCAGCACTAGATCAGCAAGGCAAGTCGTAATCCTTTGATCATGTTGATCCTATGTTTGCAAAAGTAATTTACTTTATTACAATGGCATGCAATTTTGTATATCAATCCTTATTTAATGGGAGTAGATGTATACCTAGTTGACATTATGCCACCTTGATTAATTGAGATGCCATGTATCCGTTGTTAAACCTAGGTTGGGACATTACTAGTTGGACATAATCATTATCAACATTGGGTTACGTAGCTATGCTTAGACATGCTTAGATATACGTTGGGATTCATGTCACACATTGAATAATGTTAATCTTGACTTAATGAGATATTGAATCGTGTCCGTTAGTCACTGTTGTAAAATTTATTGTACCATGGCGGGGTTTGCCATTGGTCTTGGTTGAACGAATTGTTTTCCCTCGGGCAAGTGATCGTGCAGTAAAGGGGGTGCTTTCTAGCACATTGGGATGTGGATGTCTTGCCTGAGACAATTTAAGGACTTAATCTTGTGCGCCATTGAACTGGGCCTAACCGTACTACCACATGTTTGGAATGGGACAGACTTAGCTGATTAATTTGCAATGTCTAGCCTTGAGTACTGCCAGTTGGTGGTGTGGGTTCCGGGATGGACGGGTAGATTTGCAAGGCGCAAGAGGGGGCCCTAATGGGCGAAACCTTAGCGGGCAGTACCGAGTTTAGACAGTGCATTGTAAAGGCTTTGTCATGATATCTCTGCGACACACCAAAGGAAGTGTGTTAAGATCGATTGCACAAAAAGATGGTCATGTCTTATAGGTAAAGTTGTACAACCTCTGCAGAGTGTAAAACTATTCGAATAGCCTCGTCCGCGGTCATGGACAAAGCCCGGGAATTTCACACGGGGTATAGAGTGTTTCATAAAATGTGGAATGTAGAATTGTGGGATGTGAACGGGGAGTTCACTGTTGTTTTGTTGTCTATCATTGATCTATCAATCTTTTATTCATCTTTTCATAAATATGCTTTCAATCTATTTATTGTATTTCAATTCAAGTTATTGCTTTCTGCAAATGAACCATATAGCCATCCTTTTCAAGCCGTGCATGAATATATTGCATCAATCCCCTACGGCTTGCTGAGTACCTTTGTACTCACGGCTTTATGCCCTTGTTGATCAGTTGCTGAAGGAGATAATGAATATGATGAGGAGGAATTCTATGAAGACTACGTGGATTAGGAAGGCGTTTCCCCAAACGATTGTCTGTGGCATATCGAATGGCTCAAGTTATCTTTTCTGCTGTAATAGTATTTATTTCTTAAGCCCTTAAGGAGTAATGGTGTAAACATTGACCATAAGGTCGTTTGCTTTATTTAATAATAATTTGTTTTTTCTTAGTTAATTCATTGTATGGAATGGTATTTTATCTATGTTTCCACTGTGTGCACTAGCGTGATCCTGGACTAGTGCAGTATACACAGAGGGTTTCGGATTTGCAAATCCGGGTCCCGACAGAGATGGTATTAGAGCCATATCGACTGTAGGTCGCTATCCTAGTTAGCATGGTCTTCAAAATTATTTTCTAAATCAAACCAACAAATTGGTACTTAATAGTTTTCGTCCCCTCTTGTCTTATTCTTAGGTTCTTATTTCTCTCCTTTACTGAAACATTGATTTGAAATCTAAATTGATCTTATCTCATGAAACTTCTCAAAGCCTCGAGTCTTCTGCAAGGAATCAATCAAGGAAGATGATGATCTAGCCGTCCAGAGTTTGGCCAGAAGACTACCATATAAGATAGGTTTTTGGTTCTCATCGATATTTGAGCATGTACCCCTTTCAGTTTAGTTACGTTTAGTCTGCGTATACTAAGATTTTCTTTGCTTGTGTGCCTGGTATGTTGTACACTTGCCCCAAGCACGGTGTTGCAACCATGCCTTTAATTGAAAAAGCTTTATTTGCCTCTTTATTTTGTAGCCTTTCGGCTGTGTTCTTTTGTCCCTGGGAATTACCTTCTCCCCTAGATGATCTTACCACTTTTCTACTGCTTTTCCCTCTTACCTATCAAACCTTGTGCTGCATCTCAGATGGTTGACACTCGTTCTGGAGCCGATCGCAGTTCACCCGTGGATGCCAGTGCCAGTGCCAACACCAACTCCATCCCCAATGCACCACCGCCACCACCAGCAGTGACAGATCAAAACATGGGACATTTTCTGGCAGCTCAGACTCAGCTAATGAATACAATGATGCAGAATATGAACAACATGATGAATCAACAGAACCAGACTGCCGTTGCCCTAGCAAATCTATTGAACCAACAGAACCAAGCTGCTGCTGCACCTCCTCAAGCTCGTCTCCAGTCCAAGCTAGCAGAATTTGAGGACTCGCCCGCCAACTTTCTCCAACTCTTCAGAACCATTGGACGCAGACGACTGGATTCGCTCCATTAAGAAGAAGCTCGCAATTGCCCAGTGCACCGATCGTGAGAAGGTTCTCTATGCCGCTCATCAGCTGGAGGGCACCGCCGCTGAATGGTGTAAACATTGACCATAAGGTCGTTTGCTTTATTTAATAATAATTTGCTTCTTCTTAGTTAATTCGTTGTATGGAATGATATTTCATCTATGTTTCCACTGTGTGCACTAGCGTGATCCTGGACTAGTGCAGTATACACAGAGGGTTTCAAATTTGCAAATCCGGGTACCGACACCCATGTGTGGAACTTTAACCTTGTTCTCTTGACTCGGCTAGAGCAGCAGTAAACAAGTTCATAACCTCAGTTCGTGTGTTTGCTTTATCCTTGTTCTTGCTGGTTCTTCGATTGCTTGCAAGAATAGACCTTCGTGGTCAGGTCATCCGAGCTTCGGCACGGTTGATAACAACTAGGAGTGTGGTTTAGCGATTGCGGGCGCTTATCCTTGTGTGGTTCGTAGCCGGATCGTCAAAGTCTTCCTCTGTCTAATCGAAATTATCCCCTCACCGGAAGATCGGGCACCCGTTCGTCGCATCATTTGGTATCAGAGCAACGGTTGACTGGTGAGTTCTTGTATCTTGTTTAGTTGTTTGATTGTGTTCTTCCTAGAGTCCAGAAAATTTGCCTCACAAAAAGTTTGTTTGTCCGCTGTCCAAACCCCGTTGTGACTTTCAATTGGTTAATTTTGTTTTTGCTAAATTGAGTTTGCGTCCGTTCTAGTATTGTGTTGTTGCTGTTCATCTTCTTGTTCATCTCCCCACGTCAAAATCCATCCCTAAAACCTAAAAACAAACAACCCCATCTAGGCCTGAAAGATCACCTTTCTGCATCCGCCACCAAAAACGCCATAAAACTCAATTCCCTTATCTTTTTTGAGTAAACCAAAAGGAGTAGATCCGTGACTTAGTATTCTATGTTAATGCCAATTTTCACATCTATACTTTTAAGCACGAGAAATCGGTGAATGTTTCAATAAGACCTAATTGCTGTCCTGAAATCTGCATCTGTGTGCAATTGTAAAATTCGTGCAAAATTCTCGGTTGAATTCCAGAAAGTTTGTCCAAAAGAAAAGTTGTTGGAAAAGTCGTCAGGAAGAAAACCGAAAAAAAGAACCATTGAAAAAAAGGCACCTGACTAAAAGATACAACCAAAATATCGACCTGCTGTCTGGTGGACAGAAATCAGCAAAATACAAAGTTGGATCCATCTTGTGCTCCCAAGTTGCAAATTGCATATGCTTGAATTTTGTTGTGTTTACCACTTGTATCCACTGCCATATCTTTTGTTTTAGCCTAATATCCATCTTTGTTTGATCAGCAACATAGGCTAATTGCTCATTTCGAACACTTATTCAATTCTATGCAAATTCTGAAATTGGCTGATTGTTTTCCTTTGCTACTCATTATAAAGCCTTTCCGAGCTCCACTTTCTACTAACCATACAGGTGGTAAGCCATGCAATCGCTTTGTTCACATTTGAGTTTGGTTTATCACGAACCAGCCACCAATCGGTTGCACCACTTGCTGCATTCATAAGAATTTGTAAGAGCTTGGTAAGAGCAAGAGTGAGTGACACCCAATCATTTCAGCAAGTAGTAGTGATAGGGAATTACATACCTTTGTGTGTTTCCCTGTTTATTGCTAACCATGGCAGATGACAATGGAAGCAATGAAGAAAACCAAGCTGAAATTCTCACACCTCGCTCAAGAGGAATCATACAACACTTCGCACGTTTATTGAACGTGCATGCTACCAACCATGATGAGGTCTTGGCTGAAATCAACAACAACATCGGAGCCCTTCGTGGCCGAGTAGATCGCCTTGAGGGACAACAACCACCACTTGTTGAAAATGTGGCCAACAATGGACAAGAACAAAATGACGCACATGGACGCCAACCGCAGCATGCTGCCCGTGCTTGGGCAAATGAGGTGGAAGAGGAAGAGGAAGAGAACAATTATATTGGATGATGATGGTTTTAACTCCAACAATGAACGAGATCATCGACGACTTCGACATAATCGGCAAGGTATGGATAGTATTTTTGTTGTTGTAGACTGATTCTCTAAAATGGCACATTTCATTCCATGCCACAAGAGCGATAATGCCACTCATATTGCTGATTTATTCTTCAAAGAAATTGTTCGCTTGCATGGTATGCCTTGTACTATTGTTTCAGATCGTGATGCCAAGTTCTTGAGCCATTTTTGGAGAACTTTATGGAGCAAATTAGGGACAAAGCTAGTGTTCTCTACCACATGTCACCCTCAAACTGATGGCCAAACTGAAGTGGTGAATCGAACCTTCTCAACCATGTTGAGGGCTGTTTTAAAGAAGAATTTGAAAATGTGGGAAGAGTGCCTACCTCATGTGGAGTTTGCTTATAATCGTACATTGCACTCTACCACAAAAATGACTCCATTTCAGGTTGTGTATGGCTTTAACCCTCGTGCTCCAATTGATCTATTGCTTTTGCCATCTTCGGAGAAGGTAAACTTTGATGCAAAGAGACGTGCTGAATTTGTTCTTAAATTGCATAAGACCACAAAAGAAAATATAGAGCGCATGACTAAGAAATATAGGGTTGCTGGTAACCATGGTAGAAATGAATTGACATTTGAACCTGGTGATCTTGTTTGGTTGCATTTGCGGAAAGAAAGATTTTCTAACTTGCGAAAGTAAATTATTGCCTAGAGCTGATGGTCCTTTCAAAGTACTTGAACGAATTAATGATAATGGTTATAAACTTGAGTTACCTGCAGATTTTGGGGTTAGTCCCACTTTTAACATTTCAGATTTGAAGCCATATTTTGAAGAGAACGATGAGCTTGAGTCGAGGACGACTCAAATGCAAGAAGGGGAGGATGATGAGGACATCACTATATCGGATACACCCATGACCTCACCTCCACCACCTCCTATGCAAGGTCCTATCACAAGGGCATGCGCACGTGTAACATCCTATTTTCGGTTTTTTTTGTTAAAAATTAATTTAAATTATTTAATTCAAGAATTTGGGTTTTCTTCGGAGTTTTAGTTAACCTGGCATTCATTTCCATCCAAAAATAGAATTTATTCCATTCGCATCCGGAAATTATATTTTCATCCGGATACCCAAAATTCAAATTCAATTCTAGAATTCTCTAAAAATTCCGAAACCAATTTTATTAGGTTAAAAATATTCTAAAGTATTTTTGAGATTTTCCCCAAAATTTTTAGAATGTTTTTACTATTTTCCCAAGCCTATTTAATTTTCAACATTTAAAAATTAATTATTGTGCTATGAATAGTAATTTTATATTGTTTAAAAATATTTATTTATGCTTTTATTGCTGAAACCGGTATCTCTTCAAACCCCCATATTTAATAAAATTTATTTGCTAATTTTTTAATTTAATATGAATTTTCAGTGAAAAATTAATTATTTTCGGAATTAATAATTTCCGGTACTGTTCATTATAACCCGATCCGTTTCACTTCCCCGTCAGCTACACTACGCCCATTGCTACAGTATCCGACCCGTATTCAATTCATCCGTTTCACTCATTTACTCCGGCGACCTCGGTTACTATTCCGGCGAAAACTTCGGCGAGCGTTTGCTGACGATCCGCTGGTCCGATTGTCCTATAAATTGAACCCTAAGTTCCCCTTCTCATTCCTCACATCCTTAGATTTGAGTTGTTCCAATCCATCCACAGATCTCCCTGTGCAATCCATTCTTTCCGAATCCGGTAAACTTTCGGTGAGCTCCCCCGGCTGCTCCCGACCTCCATTTGTCCTCAAATTTTTACTGGAGCTTCCTCTGAGTTCCCTTTACATCTGGTAAAATCAAATTTTAAAAATTATCATAGGAGCTCTGTCGGCAACCATTTCTTCTCTAAGCCCAGCGAAAGGTCAAATTTTGAATTCAAAATATTCGATCTCTGTCATCTTAAGTCCGATTGACCTCATTCTTCTTCCTAAATTCATCCTCTATCTGCCAGTACTTTTATTATAAATTTTAGTTTCTAGTTATTTTATTTTATTCATTTCGTGCACCGTTTTGCGTGTAGTCGAAGAATGTGTCGCCGTCGCCGACGAAGGAGAAGACCTCGAGCAGTATAACGCACTTCGTCGACGAAGGCAAGTCTCCTTGAAGCATGTTGATCCATGTTTTGAAATGCTTTGTAGATTTACAAACTTGCATGCTATGTTGATTAAAAAAATATTATATTATGATAGATTGTAGTTAAATACCTTGTTAATATGTATGTTTGCTACATATTAATCCATCTGTTCTTTGGCTGCCCTAGAATGATTAATTATATTATAAATGGCTTGACACCTTGTTTAGTACAATAGTAGTGCTTAGTTATGCTAAATACTATTTGTATGTTTAATTGAAGGCTTGTTACTTGAGATTCTAAATGATTGAGTGAAAATATTATTTAAAAAGTGCAGTTGGTGCTGCCAGTTTGGTAAAATAAAAGAAAAGATTTGGTATTTTAAAAATTGAATAGGGTGGAAGGTTGCAAGGCGGGTGCAGAATGCATGAGACTCGGGGTTGGGTATGTACCACCCTAGTCACCCTAAGGACTGATCCCTTGCGATTGTCAAACAATGTATAACAGTGCGGCCGCGGGTTCCGGCATGGGATGGGCCTGGCCGAGTAACTAGTGAGAACTTAATTAAGGCATGCCAGATGGTGGAATAGGCGTGGTTGGAGCCACAGGAGCCCTACAGGCGCAAGAGAGGGCTTCCATTATGATTGTAGCCATTTGGCGGTGAACCTCAGGGGGTGTGACTTAGTGAAGATGTAGCTAGAGAAATGGCCTTGTGATTTTCACTTGGGGTTATACGCCAAAGGAATTGTATGACCAAATATAGTGAAATATCACTCGCGGGTAAAGTGTGCAAACTCTGCAGAGTAAACAAACTATTCGAATAGCCGTACCCACGGTCAACGGTGGACAGAGGGCGTTGTCACATGGTAGATTTTCCCTATTTGGTTTCAAAATCAGATTTTTATAAAATGAAGCACGGTTGGAGCCGCGAATGTTTTGATTTGATAAAAGTCCGTGGTTGGAGCCACGAGGAAAACATTTCAAAAGAAAACGACGGTTGGTGCTGTGGAAAAGTATTCTTAAAATAAAACCATGGCCAATGCCGTGAGTTGGTTTATGTTTTGTTTTTCCCACGGTTGGAGGCGTGTCCTGAAAAGTTTGAAGCTCTTATTTCTTAAAAGAAAATAGCTTTGAAAACTGCTCTTCAAAATTCTGGGATAGAATCTTAAAAATTGGCTTTTAGCAAATTAACCAATTCCCTCCCTTGAATTAAACTACATACTGCATTTCTTTCCGGACTTGTTGAGTATGTTGCATACTCACCCCCGCTTTTCATTGCGGGGCTGCTTATTCCTTAAAGCAGATCAGGAGATCAGAGATAGCTATCCAAGAGCTTGCATCCCACCGTTCGACATCTGCGATGAAGGCTTTGAAGAGGAGGATTATCCAGACATCTAGGATCGCGTTTTCTCCAATCTTTGCCTGTGGTGTTTTGGACTTCGCTTCGTCAAGTTTATTTGCCTGTTTAATGTTTCCACTGCTATATGACCCACGGGTCCAACTTTTGTAATAATGGGCCATGTCAGCCAGTACACTGAATTCAATTTTTGTTTATCACATGGTTATGGTCCATACTATTATGATCTGTGTGTACTAGCTATTGATCCAAGGATTGGTACAGGTAAATACAGCTGGGGCCCGTATCCTTTTTGCGTGTTCTGACAGAATGGTATCAGAGCCAAGACTGTAGAACGTGATCTAGTTAGAATGGCAAAGCCTTAAGGATTAATATTTTTATAAAAATATATTTATAAAATTTTAAGTTCCTTTGCTTCTATCTTTTCTGTCTTAGCGTCTGGTCCTTACCTCATCCTTCATTTGAAATTTATTTACTGGCCTTGTTCCGTTTCAAAATTTGTAGATGTCGGTTTACACCACCTTTGCCGCATCAACTGGAGGATTCTGTGAGGAATTATCTTTGATGCTTCAGGAGTTGGGGATTTCTCGGGGATGTTTTTTTTGCTGCTCCTGGAGAGCCAGGATCTTCTCGTCTTCTTGACCCTTCTGCGGCAGAGTGGAGGATCCTCCTCGTGTTTTTGAGGAGAGCGAGGGGAGTAGTTAGTTTCAGTCTTTGTTAGTAGAACCTTGCGGTTGTTTACGCTAGAACGTTGAATAATTCGTGTGATGGACTGTATCGCGCTTTATGCGTTTGTGATACCGCCATCTTATCAAAAGCTTTTATTTTATCTGAGATTTCAGTTGGTGTTTCTTTCTGTGGTTTAGTCTTTGTCATGTTGTGGGATGATTGCTTATTTTCCCTGTTTTCTTAACGTTGTTTTTCCCTCTTTCCTTGTGATTTTCCCATTCTCAATTCCAGATGGTGAATACTCGTAGCAGAGGCCATGGTGATGTTGGAGCTGGTAGCAGCGGTATTGGTTGTGGCAGTGGTCGTGGGCAAACTCAACACCCTGCCAACAATCAATCACCGCTCGGACAAGGGAACCCAGTACAAATTCCTTCCTCCGTTGGAGAGCCGACTATCCAACAGCTGCTGACTATGCATCTTCAAGTACTTCAAGGCATAGCCAATAACTTCAATAATCAAACCCAACCTCACCAGCCTATTTTATGCATTTAATGAACAAGGTGTTCATGGAGTTTTTAGACAAATTCGTAGTTATTTTCATCGATGATATTCTGGTATACACCAAAGATGAAGGAGAACATGTGAAGCATTTGCGTTTGGTTTTGGAAAAACTCAGGGAACATAAGCTTTATGCCAAGTTCAGCAAATGCGAGTTTTGGATAAAAGAAGTATCTTTCTTGGGCCATGTCATTTCAACTAGAGGAGTTGCTGTTGACCCGAGTAAAGTAAAGGATGTACTTGATTGGAAGCAACCCAAATCAGTAACTCAAATTAGAAGTTTTCTTGGTATGGCTGGATATTATAGAAGATTCATAGAAGATTTTTCCAAAATCGCGAAACCACTTACACAACTATTAAAGAAAGAAAAGAAGTTTGAATGGACCCTGTTGTGCGAAGATAGTTTCCAAGCGCTCAAGAAGAAACTAACCTCTGCTCCAGTATTGACGTTACCAGATATACAAAAGGACTCTGTGGTTTATTGTGATGCTTCGAAGCAAGGTTTAGGTTGTGTGTTGATGCAAGAAGGTAAAGTGGTGGCCTATGCATCTAGGCAGTTACGCCCTCACGAGGAAAATTACCCTACTCATGATTTGGAGTTAGCAGCCGTAGTACAAGCCCTCAAAATTTGGAGGCATTACATCATTGGGAAAATTACCCTATCCATGTAAATTACCCTGTCACCAATTTTCAGCACTTGGATTTTGCAAGCCATCACGCTTAGGGACATGATGAACAACCCACCAATCTTTAAGAGCACCTAACTTGCATGGATATGGAGTGTAGTATACTTGTGAGCATTGATGAGGTAGAACAAATGGTTCAAATCCTGGAAGTGATGTGTTGTGCTTTATCTCAACTAAACCAATTTTTGGGGTGCGACGAACCCCACTAATTGGGTGGAACCAATGGCAATCAAAGAGCACCAACTTAAATGGCTGAGCACCATCAAAAGTAACTTCAATAATATCTTCAATAATACCAAAATACTCTGTAGTAATATCACCCTCAGTGCCACTAGTGAAAACGGCACTATTAACTGTTGTCAAGCTTGGCCTCCCACGTTCATACTTTGCGGAACGAAATCTATAGCCATTGACATCATATCCGCTAACTGATAGTACCCTAGTGCGACAACCATGCGATATCTGTGCCAAATCCTTATGGACAGTTGATGTATTCATACACTACAAAAATTACCAAGTATTAGTCAAAAAAAATGTACCGATTAATTTGAAGCTTTTATGTACAAGAGTTACAAGTACTTACGTAGGACCTAAACCAATCAATTAAATTTGGATGGCCTCTACTTGAACCATCTTTTCTTAACTTTTCAAGTTGACGACTTGTTCGTTGTCCCCTACCTCGCCACTCTGTCTGTTCAAATTGTCTAGCAATTGCATAGAATTAATCATAAAGCTACAATTACTAATAAATATTTATTAATTAAAATATATAACTTACTTGACAAAATCCTCCATCTCGAGAGTATTTGTGTATATGTATAACATTATTGCCTTATACTCTTCTCTACTTAAATCTCGTGGCCCTCTGTTTCCATACTTCCTACCTGGGACCTGAAATGTGCTTAGACTACAACTGGTAACAAATGTGTCATATCCATCATCAACCCTTGGTCTCTTGTTGCGTGATGATGGTATATCACTTGCAAAGTATAAGCTTACAAAGTTTGTAATCTCATTTACTACATAAGCCTCTGTTATGCACCCCTCGACACGAGCTTTATTTTTCACTGACTTCTTCGAATCCTGCATGCCCCTATGCAAATTATAGAAATTATGTTATTTTTAGCTGTATTTGTAATTTTACAATTTTGGTTATTAAAAATTACACCATGCAAACTCACCGTTCAAAAGGATACATCCATCTGTAATGTACAGGGCCTCCAATTCTTGCTTCATATGGAAGGTGAATAATTAGGTGTAGCATTGATGTAAAAAATCCAGGTGGGAATATTTTCTCTAGCTTGCATAGGAGGATAGGTATATTTTCTTCCAACTCTTTCATTTTAATTGGATCAACCTCCCTAGTGCACAACTGTCTATAGAAAAAACTTAGCTCTGCCAAGGAGACCCAGACATCATTATTGATAAACCCTCGTAGTGCAACAGGTAGTAAACGCTCCATGAATATATGGTAGTCATGGCTTTTCATTCCTGTAACCCTAAGCTGTTGTAAATTCACACCTCTCCTAATGTTAGCTGCATACATGTCTGGGAATTTAAGGCTCTTGAACCATTGGAAAACCAGAACTTTTTGTTGTCGATTTAGGCAGAATGCTGCTCTAGGTTTCTCCCATCCTCCATTTGGCTTCGATTTCATATGGTAATTTGGTCGGTCACAAATTAATGCTAGATCTAACCGTGCCTTTATATTATCTTTTGTTCTTTCTGGTATGTCAAAACATGTTGCCCATATAGCCTCTGCTACGTTCTTCTCATTGTGCATCACATCAATGTTGTGTCGAAGCATTAGTTTTTCATAGTAAGGCAACTGCCACATACCAGAAATGTGTGTCCAGTTGTGGATTTGCCCAAAACCTTGAAATTTGTGGTTGCTTTTTCCTGTATTAGGGACAAGTGATTTGATTTGTGCATGCACTTGTTCTCCAGTTAGGCGAGGCGGAGGGGGGTTAAACACTTGCTTTTTCTTTCGAAACCCTTTTAGGCTCCTACGGAATGCATGCTCTTCTGTGAGGAACTGTCGGTGACAATCAAACCAGCAGTACTTCCTACCATTGGCCAACCAGAAAGCACTTAAAGCACCTAAGCAGACTGGACATGCAAACTTACCATGGGTGCTATGTCCAGAAACCATTCCAAAAGCAGGTAAGTCATTAATTGACCAGAAATAGCAAGCTCTTAATCTGAATGTTTGCTTTGTATATCTATCGTAGGTTACCACCCCTTCAGACCACAATTTTTGTAACTCATCGTATAATGGTTGCATGTAAACATCAAGATTTTTTCCAGGATGCTCTGGACCAGGAATTACAAGTGTGAGAAAAATATTTTCCTTCTTCATGCACATTGCAGGAGGGAGGTTGTATGGAACAACAAACACAGGCCAGCAAGAGTAAGGTGCAGCGCAAAAACCATAGGGTGTAAAGCCATCTGTGCATAGGCCTAGACGAACATTTCTTGGTTCCTTAGCAAAATTAGGAAAGTCTCGGTCAAACTGTTTCCAGGCCTCACCATCCGACGGGTGAGCTATAAGCCCTGGACTATCACGACAACCTTCTTTATGATAGCGCATATGTTTAGCAGGAACCTCAGCCAGGTAAAGCCTCTGAAGCCTAGGAATTATAGGTAGGTAGCGTAACACCTTTTTAGCAATTGGTCTTGATCGTGTTTCTAAATCTTCATAATTTCTCTTAACGTACCGTGGCTCATGACATATGTGACAAGCATTCTTATCTTTGTGTTCTTTACGGAACAACATACATCCGTTGATGCAAGCATCAATTTTCTCATATGGCATTCCTAGACCACTCAAAAGTTTCTTAGATTCAGAAAATGTAGCTGGAAGTTTTGAATCTTTAGGAAGAAGGTCATTTATGAACTTAAGTAGTGTGTCATAACCAGAAATGGACATGTTGTACTGGGACTTGAAGGACATCAAGCGTGTAATAGCGGATAGGATGGTCATGGTGGTCTCATTATGAACTGGCTCTTCAGAGGCTGTCAACAACTTATAGAAATCATTAGCAGCTATTGTTGCAGCCTCATCTTCAGCCAGCGGATGATGGAAATCAGCCACGTCAGTTAACATTTCATCCCAATGGTCTGTTTCAACAAATCCTTCATCTACTACCGGAGACGCATTGACCCTTTCTCCATGTTCAGTCCATACTAAGTACCGCGGCATGAAACCATTCTTAAAAAGGTGTATGGACATGTCACGTTCATTCTGCCTCTTATAGTTGGCACACTTGTGACATGGACATAACACTCTATCCCTTTCTCCATTTGGTACAGAGAATGCCCTTTTGACAAAATCATTTGTTTTTCTAATCCAATTAATACTAGGTTTGCCATTGTTCCAACCCTCATACATCCAACTACGGTCCTCAGACATTGCTCCTTATCTGGTAAAAATCAAAATTTTGAGTTTGATATATGTCACATCTGTTCTTATGGATTAAGTCTATATTTGACAAGTCAACATGTTCTACTGAATGCTCTGTAAATAAAGAACAAGTTCTGAACATTTTGTATTTTTACTTGCAGTTTTCAGTAGGAGAAATAAGTTGTGATTATACACTACTCCCCATTGCTTGCACTCTATATCAGATATACATGTCTAGAAAAATCAGATATATGTTTAACCTAAATAGATATTGCAGTGGAAGGTATTGTCTTAAAAGTATTTGACATTATCTGAAAAGTAATTGACAATCACACACCTATTATGATTACAATTGATAGTAAACTAGATAGTTCTTCAGAAACAAAGGGGATAGATGTATACTAACATGTTGTCTGGCTAGTCTTCGTGATTCCAATGCCTCTATTTGCTTGAAGATAACCTGATGATGTGAGTTTCTTTATTCACAGCGGGATGGAATCATTGTATAGGTTATTTGGTGAAGGCACAACTGTACAGAAAGAATATAATGAACCCAATGTATGTGGATCTTACCGCAACGTGAGCTGAACAGCAGATGATCTTTGTCGATGAAGACCCCTGTTACTTGATCATCAGTGAGGCTGGAAACGATGACTATGGAACACGGTGTTGATTGTTTTGCAGCAGGCCTGCTGTGGCACTATGTAGGATGGCTGCTCTGAAGCACGCCGATCTCTCTACTGGCCTTTCGTGCTTCCTGCCTGCCAAGAAGATCCTTAAACATATAACGGCGGTTGTTGAAAAAAGACTTACGATGGAAGAAAGAAATACTAAGTTGTTAGGATATAAAAGGGAACATCTATGTGAGACCCAGTCGGGTATGCTCTGTTAATGGTTCCTATAATTAAGCCCAAACGTGTGCAAGTTAGTTGTTTGAATAGTTACAATTATCAGAACGAAAAAGATGGAGGGAACTATGGATGATCCGGGAACTATAGCAGAGATTTGGCGCCAGACGCACCTTTTTTATTTTGTATTTTTTAAACCAATTTTTTTTGTAATTTGAAAATCAATAAAAATATTAATAAGTAATTCTATATTACTTAGTTATAGAAAAGAAGGAACAAAAATTATTGAGCTACAGCGGTCGGTCCTGTAGCCCTGGCGAGATGCGGCACCTTGCTCACCTTAGCCAACTGCCTACCGCCATGGATTTGCTACTATCCACTGCAGCAGACCACACATTGCCGTCGATGTCACGGGCGCACGCCGTCGTCTCGTGTCCCCCGGTCCTTCACCTCGGGCCTTCATGTGCCCATGACCCACCTGCACTGAGTCATAGAAATAGAGTCCGCCATGTAGGTCTACTGCATTGAGCCCGATCATTGACAAAGCGGCCATACCTTGGTGTTGAATCGACTGCAAAATCTAATACGGCAGCAGAGAGGCTGATATAGTGGAACAAATCAGAGGGGATTTGCTCATGTGGCTGGCTGTGAGTGAATTTGTGGCTCCTGCCGGAGTCCATGGAGTTGACCAAAACGGAATTTTGTGGAACAAATCGGAGGGCATTTTCTCATGTGGCTGGCTACGAGTGATTTTGTGGCTGCTACTGGAGTCGATGGAGCTGCCCAAATCGGAATTTTGTGCTGTGAGGATGGGAAGTAACTAGCAAGAAGATAGGAAAAAGTAGTGGAACTCTGGAAGGTTGGGGGCCTTATCTAGAGCCATCTAATGAGTCCCACTCCCACACAACCAAGTACATACACGCCACATAGTTGGTATTTCCTCCATTTTACTATATTTGTGCACAACCCACCATGCGTACAGACGAATCAACCACTAAATCTTAAAAACAATTAATAAAAATTTACTATACATACCTTTATTAAATGACATATCACAACTACTCAACCCCTTTCAAAGAATTCAAGTTGGTGGGTTGGGTAAAAGAATTGCAACGACTGCACTCTAGATTCCCTCAGTAGACAAATATATTGAAACGGATACTTTCGATGCCATGGACAAATATAGCGTAATAGAGGGAATAATTTAGTATGGATTAAATTTAATTTTTAATATGGTATGGATAAAATCTCATTTTACAATTCAAAAATTTAGATAGCTATACACTGAACTAGGTGATTTTCCTGCATAATTGCACAGCTAAATACTACGGTATATATGTTTTCTGTAACCGATCTAATAGGCTAGATACTAAACTTCCTGAATAATCGACACCATTATAATCTGGGAGCACCAAACTAATTAAGCCTCTTAGAGCTTTCTCTTTTTTTTTCAATTACGATAGAAATTTTAGCCTATTAGAGTGAACAAGGAAGCTTTATTTCATTTTAATAATGCAATCGATTGATTGAATACGAGTGCTTAATTACTAATTGAAAATAGGCAATATACAGGAAATTTTGTATCCAATTTACACTCTAATGTGCCATAAGACTAATGCATGTTACATCATTATTACGTAATTGCATATTCGAATTAAAAAGTGATTAATAATATAAAATGAAAAATGCCAAATATAAATTTTGAAATTCTAAAAACTCAAAACTCACAATTTCGTATTTCATTTTTTGTTGATGTTTTAGTATTTAGGATTGGAAATACAATTCAGAATTTTGTTCAGAATTTGTCTATAAATTCTATACGCGAAAAATGGATATTACTGTACAATCCATGGACTATCGACTAGTCTGTCTTTGATTCAATATTGATTACCATGTCTGCCCTGTCGTATATCATATTATCACTTCATATACGATAGCACTGTCATAGCAGATAATTACCTTATTTGATTAAGCTGTCGGTGATAATGGAATGCCATAAAATCCGGATTATATGTGGCAAGTTATAGTTGATCAACAACAATCCAGTCGGAGATATATTACACACGTGGCGGACTACAGAGTTTAACTAACAGGCCAGTCAGTTCATTTGGATAATATGTGACAGTGTTCGCAGCTATGACTGTACCATTAGCCACTATTTAATCATACGTGACAGTCTACATGTAGATAATATTACCTGTCATAAAAAACCCGAAACCTTGTAGTGGGAATCGAACTGAGATATACACTGATCATAAGAGCTTAAAGTATATATTCACTCAACCAGATTTAAATATGAGGCAAAGAAGATGGTTGGAGCTGATAAAGGATTATGATGTTGGAATCCATTATCACCCTGGGAAAGCAAATGTAGTGGCCGATGCTCTGAGTAGGAAGAATTATTGTAATAATGTATTAGTTAAGGAAAGCCAGCTAGCTTTGTACGAAGAATTCAAGAAAATGAATCTGGAGATGGTGGAGCAAGGATACATCAATATGATGGAACTACGACCTACCTTGGAGGACCAAATTTGGGAAGCTCAGAAAGAGGATGCAGAAGTTTTGGAAATTATTGAGAGGATGAAGAAAGGAAAAGCTCCAGGATTTTCAATAGATGAAAAAGGTACTCTATGGTTTGGGAAAAGAAATTTTGTACCCAATAAGAAAGAAATCAAGGAAATGATCTTAAAGGAAGCCCACGAGGCTGCCTATTCCATTCATCCGGGAAGTACCAAAATGTATTTAGATTTGAAAGAGTCATACTGGTGGACCAGTATGAAAAGAGAAATTGCAGAGTTTGTTGCTTTGTGCGATATCTGCCAACGGGTGAAAGCTGAGCATCAGAGACCTGCAGGATTACTACAACCGTTAAAAATTCCCGAATGGAAATGGGAAGAGGTCGGAATGGATTTCATCACTGGATTACCAAGGACTCAATCTGGATATGATTCAATCTGGGTTATAGTTAATCGTCTGACTAAATCTGCTCATTTCATTCCTGTTAAAACCACCTACACTGGGGACAAATTGGCAGAGTTGTACATGACAAAGGTAGTGTGTTTGCATGGAGTACCCAAGAAAATTGTGTCGGATAGAGGTACTCAGTTCACCTCAAATTTTTGGCAAAAGTTGCATAGTTTATTGGGTACGAATCTTAATTTCAGCACAGCATATCATCCACAAACAGACGGCCAGACCGAAAGGGTAAACCAAGTTTTAGAGGATATGCTCAGATCCTGCGCTTTGACAAACAAGTCAAGTTGGGATAAGAGTTTGCCTTAAGCAGAGTTTTCATACAACAATGGATATCAATCAAGTATTCAGATGTCACCTTTCGAGGCATTATATGGACGCAAGTGTCGAACACCACTTTATTGGAAGGAAACTGGAGAAGGAAAAGTGTTTGGACCAGATGTACTCAATGAGGCGGAAGAACAAGTGAGATGGATCCAACAAAAATTAAAAGCTGCTCAAAGCCAACAAAAAAGCTACGCTGATAACCGACGTCGGGACCTGAAATTTGCCGAGGGCGACTTCGTGTATTTGAAAGTTTCACCAATGAAAGGAATCAAACGATTTCGGGTTAGCAGAAAGCTTGCACCTAGATATATTGGACCGTTCAAAGTTTTGGCCAGAAGAGGCGAGGTGGCATATCAATTGGAATTACTATCACAACTAAGCGACGTGCATAATGTATTTCATGTGTCTCACTAAGAAAATGTCTTGAGTACCAGAGGAACACATGTCCTTAGAACGATTAGATTTACAGCAGATCTTTCTTATAAGGAATATCCAATACTGATTTTGGATGAGGCGATTCGCAAAACTCAGCGTGAAGTATCAAATTCTGTAAGGTGCAGTGGAGCAACCATACCAAGAGGGAGGCTACTTGGGAGCGTGAAGAGGACCTATGAGCAGAATTCCCAAATATTTTTCCCAGCTCTATCGAATCTCGGGGTCGAGATTCCGTTTAAGGGGGTAGGTTTGTAACATCCCATTTTCGGTTTTTTTTTGTTAAAAATTAATTTAAATTCATTAATTCAAGAATTTGGGTTTTCTTCGGAGTTTTAGTTAACCTGGCATTCATTTCAATCCAAAAATAGAATTTATTCCATTCGCATCCGGAAATTCTATTTTCATCTGGATACCCAAAATTCAAATTCAATTCTACAATTCTCTAAAAATTCCGAAACCAATTTTATTAGGTTAAAAATATTCTAAAGTATTTTTGAGATTTTCCCAGAATTTTGAGAACGTTTTTACTATTTTTCCCAAGCCTATTTAATTTTCAACATTTAAAAATTAATTATTGTGCTATAAATAGTAATTTTATATTATTTAAAAATATTTATTTATGCTTTTATTGCTGAAACCAGTATCTCTTCAAATCCCCATATTTAATAAAATTTATTTGCTAATTTTCGGATTTCATATGAATTTTCAGTGAAAAATTAATTATTTTTGGAATTAATAATTTCTGGTATTGTTCATTATAATCCGATCCGTTTCACTTCCCCGTCAGCTACAGTACGCCCGTTGCTACAGTATTCGACCCGTATTCAATTCATCTGTTTCACTCATTTACTCCGCCGATCTCGGTTACTATTCCGGCGAAAACTTCGGCGAGCGTTTTCCGACGATCCGCTGGTTCGATTGTCCTATAAATTGACCTCCAAGTTCCCCTTCTCATTCCTCACATCCTTAGATTTGAGTTGTTCCAATCCATCCACAGATCTCCCTGTGCAATCCATTCTTTCCGAACTCCGGTAAACTTTCGGTGAGCTCTCCCGGCTGCTCCCGACCTCCATTTGTCCTCAAATTTTTACTGGAGCTTCCTCTGAGTACCCTTTACATCGGGTAAAATCGAATTATAAAAATTCTCATAGGAGCTCCGTCGGCAACCATTTCTTCTCTAAGCGCGGCGAAAGGTCAAATTTTGAATTCAAAATATTCGATCTCTGTCATCTTAAGTCCGATTGACCTCATTCTTCTTCCTAAATTCATCCTCTATCTGCCAGTATTTTTATTATAAATTTTAGTTTCTATTTATTTTATTTTATTCATTTCGTGCACCGTTTTGCGCATAGTCGAAGAACAGGTCGTCGTCGCCGACGAAGGAGAAGACCTCCAGAACAGCGCAACGCACTTCGTCGACGAAGGCAAGTCTCCTTGAAGCATGTTGATCCATGTTTTGAAATACTTTGTAGATTTACAAACTTGCATGCTATGTTGATTAAAAAAAAATTATATTATGATAGATTGTAGTTAAATACCTTGTTAATATGTATGTTTGCTACATATTAATCCATCTGTTCTTTGGCTGCCATAGAATGATTAATTATATTATAAATGGCTTGACACCTTGTTTAGTATAATAGTAGTGCTTAGTTATGCTAAATACTATTTGTATGTTTAATTGAAGGCTTGTTACTTGAGATTCTAAATGATTGAGTGAAAATATTATTTAAAAAGTGCAGTTGGTGCTGCCAGTTTGGTAAAGTAAAAGAAAAGATTTGGTATTTTAAAAATTGAATAGGGTGGAAGGTTGCAAGGCGGGTGCAGAATGCATGAGACTCGGGTTTGGGTATGTATCACCCTAGTCACCCTAAGGACCAATCCCTTGTGATTGTCAAACAATGTATAACAGTGCGTGGCCGCGGGTTCCGGTATGGGACGGGCCTGGCCGAGTAACTAGTGAGAACTTAATTAAGGCATGCCAGACGGTGGAGTAGGCGTGGTTGGAGCCACAGGAGCCCTACAGGCGCAAGAGGGGGCTTCCATTATGGTTGTAGCCATTTGGCGGTGAAACCTCAGCGGGCGTGACTTAGTGAAGATGTAGCTAGAGAAATGGTCTTGTGATTTTCACTTGGGGTTATATGCCAAAGGAATTGTATGACCAAATATAGTGAAATATCTCTCGCGTGTAAAGTGTGCAAACTCTGCAGAGTAAACAAACTATTCGAATAGCTGTACCCACGGTCAAGGGTGGACAGAGGGCGTTGTCACATGGTAGATTTTCCCTATTTGGTTTCAAAATCAGATTTTTATAAAATGAAGCACGGTTGGAGCCGCGAATGTTTTGATTTGATAAAAGTCCGTGGTTGGAGCCACGAGGAAAACATTTCAAAAGAAAACCACGGTTGGTGCTGCGGAAAAGTATTCTTAAAATAAAACCATGGCCAATGCCGTGAGTTGGTTTATGTTTTGTTTTTCCCACGGTTGGAGCCGTGTCTTGAAAAGTTTGAAACTCTTATTTCTTAAAAGAAAATAGCTTTGAAAACTGCTCTTCAAAATTCTGGGATAGAATCTTAAAAATTGGCTTTTAGCAAATTAACCAATTCCCTCCCTTGAATTAAACTACATACTGCATTTCTTTCCGGACTTGTTGAGTATGTTGCATACTCACCACCGCTTTTCATTGCGGGGCTGCTTATTCCTTAAAGCAGATCAGGAGATCAGAGATAGCTATCCAAGAGCTTGCATCCACCGTTCGACATCTGCGATGAAGGCTTTGAAGAGGAGGATTATCCAGACGTCTAGGATCGCGTTTTCTCCAATCTTTGCCTGTGGTGTTTTGGACTTCGCTTCGTCAAGTTTATTTACCAGTTTAATGTTTCCGCTGCTATATGACCCACGGGTCCAACTTTTGTAATAATGGGCCATGTCAGCCAGTACTCTGAATTCAATTTTTGTTTATCGCATGGTTATGGTCCATACTGTTATGATCTGTGTGTACTAGCTATTGATCCAAGGACTGGTACAGGTAAACACAGCTAGGGCCCGTATCCTTTTTGCGGGTTCCGACAGCACGGCAGCTAAATCAACAGGTGAACTCGTTTCTCGGGTGGCATAATTATATTTTAGAGGATAGACCACTGCATAATAATGTGCTTGTGCTTAGGAATCATGGCTTAGAGCTACAAGGTGGTCATTCCTTATCACTACAAGCTAGAGTACAAGGTATTCCCGAGAAGGAATGCTCTTTCCAATGGATCTGGCCTTATCATCAAATTCCACTCGAGCTGGCCACAGTAGTTAAAACGGTGCGATGGTCTCAGTCTTTTAGGGTATTGTGCCACCATAATTTTGGGCTGAGTTCCCATGTAATTAAAGCGGCGTGAGACCAACTCCTAGCAGCCATCCTTGGCTATATATATTGGACAAGCCCCTTATCTATCTCCTTAGGTTTTGTTATGTTTAGTTGCCCCATGTGTGGAACGTTAACCTTGTTCTCCTGACTCGGCTAGAGCAGCAGTAAACAAGTTCATAACCTCAGTTCGTATGTTTGCTTTATCCTTGTTCTTGCTAGTTCTTCGATTGCTTGCAAGAATAGACCTTCGTGGTCAGGTCATCCGGGCTTCTGCACGGTTGATAACAACTAGAAGTGTGGTTTAGCGATTGCGGGCGCTTATCCTTGTGTGGTTCGTAGCCGGATCGTCAAAGTCATCCTCTGCCTAATCGAAATTATCTCCTCACCAGAAGATCGGGCACCCGTGCGTCGCATCAATGTGTGTACACAGTAATATCCTATGTTTCTCAAGAATTTCATTAATAACTTGTTGCCTGTTCTTGTTGCACTCATGTGCAAGCATGTAGTATGTAGCATGTTCCCACATAGGCGCTGAAAATGCAAGTGGTTAAACCAGAAAAAAAATCAAGTTGATTCGTAAAAATGAAAGAGTTTGCATTGTATGACATACATTTAGCTTACTTCTTGTACATAAATTGAGCCCTGTTGAAAATAAAAATTGTTTTCTCGAGGAACATCCATCTCACTCATATACAAGTTATTTCCTGTACATAATGAAATTGATCTAAGTTGCTAACAGCTTAAAGAAAACTACATGAAAGTTGTAAGGCATACATACATAGTTAGAACCTATTACTATTTGTACTACACAATGGTGACTAAATAGATCTTTGGAATTATAAAACAAGTATGGCTAGCAGCAAAGATAACAAGCTGATAAAAATAGACATCCATACAAATTAGTCAAAAAAAAAGTATACAGAGACTGACATACCTCTGGTTGCTCATTGATGGGTGGTGGTGATGAAGACAACTTGTCAACAAAGCCTACATCCACATTTTTTATAGGTGGCACAACATCCTATTTCATACATAGAAAACAAATAATAAAATAAAATGGGGGAGCTTCTCTACCATGATGCAAGATATGAAAAATGATAAACTTCCTACCACATATCAAAACTGTAAGTATTGAGATATTTTCAAAATCTGATTATAAAAAACTTGCGAATTTTCACTATATAAGTGCCAAAACAAGTATGAGGTAATAAAACTTTCAATTGGATAGTTCAAAAAGTTTCACCTGAGAAAACTTTTACATCAGAAAAAATTCAACTGTGAAAACCTTTTGCACTGGAGAGTGAAAAAAAGGTATGAAATGAAAAAACTCTCAACGGGACAATTCAAAAAGTTTCACCTCCAGAGAAACTTTCTACCATAGAAACTTCCAGTTGAGAAGAGAAAATTTCTATTACATATTAAATTTTTTTTGGTGATAAACTTCCGGTTGAAAAACTTTCTACTAGAGATCAAAACTTTCAAGTTACACTTGAGACACTTTCTAGTAGCAATCTACTAGATAAACTTCCAGTTGGCAAACTTTCTACTATATAATCTTTAAGTTGAGAAAATTTCTACTAGAGAATAAAGATTACAATTTGAATCCAAAAGCTACTCATATGAAACCCCGAGCCCCAATCAGACTATTGTTCCAGTGTTCAAGAACACACAACCACTGTAAAAACCAGGCCATGTTGACATCGAACATGCATCCATGACAACATCAAAAAATCAGGTCAGTCCCACAAAACAAACAAAGAAAAATTAGCATGCCAAACCAACTAATTCTGACCATCTTTCTCATATCGATGCTACCTTCATGCAAACAGTAGAAAAACGATGGCAACCCCCTAACCACGGTCATAACCAATGGATGCTTCCACCTCTATCTACACCAACCCAATCAAAAGGAGATGCATACCCAAGATTGACAAGGGTTAACATTTTTGAAATGGTGGGAGGAATGGCACAATGTGTATCACATTCAGATAACCAATTAAATTTGTTTTTTTCGTTTATGCTCCTCTCCATATTGATCATATATTGCCCTCTTCTGGGGATCACTCAAAACCTGAAACAAGTAAACATTGTACATGAATGGCTATCTTAGGCTTGAGATATTAATTCAATTTCAGCAGCATTCCTTGAAATGAAAATGGCGCACAGAAGCATAGCATGCAATCAGGTTAGCAAGCAAAGCAAGAAGTACAGTGGAGAGATTCAAGTCTGTGTTTCTTCCTGTCACATTTGAGGATGCAGAGGAACATAGCAGTAGTCAGATATACCAGTAGTCAGATATACTAGAAGCTTGGTAAGAAAAGAAAAAGACCATTAAAGCGGTCAGGTGGCATGCCTCTCCGCTCAATCAAATGATGTACCTATCAATCCGTATACGGCAAAAGAAAAAAAAAACAGAGAAAAATCATGATATTTCTGAATCACAGAGCAAAACAGATATCGTCATTGTTCAATCACACTTCATTTTGCGCTACAACATTTGCAGTATTGATTAAAATGGTAAATCACAGCCTCTTCAATTGCATTGGGATGTATAGAGCGGTTCAATTGTTATACCTCATACGCACGCCTCGGAGATCTTCTTGAACCTGGCCTCGGCCTCCTTGTTGTTATCACTGGGGTTCTTGTCGGGGTGCCATTTCATCCTCCTCCGTCGCATTCCGTTGTAGTAATCCATCCCCATCTCCTCCAACGCTCACGCCAAGAAGAACAAGAAACCAAACCAACGGTTAATCCTCCTTCCCTTCCTTCCTGGATCCACAGCAAGCAGCCCGCCTCCTTCACGCCGATGATCCCTCCACGAAATCCAATCCAAATTCCACCCCAGCAAATGCGTCGAATTGAGGAGCCTGAAGCACACAAACTCCTCCCACCAATCTCACACGTAAGGTTTGAACAACTAACCACAGATCGCGCTCCTCTTGCCTTCATCTCCTTCCCGATCGATCGAATCGAATTGTTCCCGGCGGAATCGAACTCCGTCGCCTAAGATTCGTCTGTGTTTCGCCGGAAACCGAACGCCTCTCTTTGTTCTCTCTGTGTGTGCCTGTAGATGACAGTACGAAAGAGCAAGCATAATGGAGAGAACGAAACAGCAACCGGACTTGAAATCAATTCAAAAACGATGCCGAACAAGTTCGCCTTCTTGCACACGCAATTTCACGCAAAATCAGCAAATCGGATTGGGGGGATGTGGTTCAGTTTCAACATCGTGGTCTGCTTGCACACACGCAATTTCACTAGACCACTTCGCCAACATTGCACGCTCGATGCAGGCTTGTAAATTCCAAACTTGATAATTTCGTAGCAAATTGAAGCACGCATGGTTCCGTTCACACAAACAAGCATACACCGGTAGATCTCTCCCAAAATTAACCAACACGGCCGGCGGGGAGTGAGTTGGATCGACAGATAGCGGAACTCATTCACCGGTGCTTCCATCGATAACGGGAAGACGGCGAGTGGATCGCACCCGCGCCGCCGTGTCGCTTCCTGTCATCATTCCACACCACCCTCGGTCGTTGGCCGCGGGTGGTTTCCTTCTTGTCCCGTGCAACGACTGTCTCTCGCTCCGGTGGATCATGGCACCACCAAGCACCTGGAAAAGTGTCGCACCACCAAGCACCTGGATAAGAGTCCGTCTGCTGAATCATCTGCTCCTCCAAAGTATCGATCCATCGCAACTCCCTGAGCTCACTGAGCAAAGTAGAATACAGCCTCGCGTTGGCGTCGGCGTCGTCGTCGAAGTTCCAATATCTCTCAGTGGGAGAGATGAGAAAGGGGTACGGGAACCAGGAATCGCACTGCGACGAGTGCCTGGCGTTCACATATCTGTCTTTCCAACTGGTAGGTGAAGGCTGGCCAACGGCGGCGGAGCGAAGTGGACGCCGACGACGCGCGCCCCAGGCCTCGTACATGGCCTTCCAGAGCTCTTCGTCGTGCTCGTTGACGAGGCACCTGTCATTCATGGGCAAGATGGTGAGCCGAGTTGCAAAACCCATGGGTACCTCTTGCTCAATCTAATCTTTTCCTCCCCAAATTTCCCCTGACTTGCCAAATTCTACCTCTTGTTCCTTCCCTTACTTTCATCACAGATTCCAGTTCACTTGTACCCTATATGTGAATCTACCAGCAGGAACAAGGTCACTGCAATATTACCTCATCTCCTTGCTGGTGCACTCCACCCTCGCGAGGTCATCGCCGTCGGTGAGCCTCTGCAGGATGGCCACCTTGACGTCCGCGGGGAGGGACGTGAAGCTGGGCTCCACCGGCACGGAGTTCCTGCGGCACAGATCGAGGAGGAGATCCCGGCACAGCCCGTCAGCGAGCGCCTTCCAGAGCCACGCACCAGCGGCCACCGTCCTCAACGCGAGGGCTGTGTCGTCGAGGCCGCGCGAGAGGAGGGGCGCGAGGGCCGCCGCGTCCAGGTGTTCGCGGTACGCACTCCACCTGTCGGCGCCGCCCTTTGTGAGGTAGGCGTGGAACACGACGTCGCTGCCCTGAGAGGACAGCTTCAGCTCGGCGGCTTCCGCGTCCTTCCGGTACACCAGCTGCGACGCGGTGTAACGACGAGAGAGAGACGAAACTGTCCCGCGCACACGTTTCAGGAGCGGGCCAGAGATTGGCTTGGCGCCGTAGGGCAGGAAGCCGGCGTCGAGGAAGCCGGCGTGGGCGACGATGCCCAGGCGGCCGACGAGGCCCTCGGCGTCCCACCGGTCAGCGTCCACAACCTTTTTGAGGGGGATCGCCATGGCGGATTAAGCCGGCGTCGAGGAAGGTTTGGGATTGATGCGTGTTTTGACAGGAAACGATCTACTAATATTTCCTTCGTTATTTGGCCACCGATCGAAAGACTTAGGGTGCGTTTGGTTGGCTGAATGAGGATGAATAGGATGAGATGATACATGATAGATTTTGATACATGTATTTAGTTAAGGGTGCGTTTGGTTGTGTGAACAAGGATGAACGGGATGCGATGATACAGGATAGATTTTGATACATGCGTTTGGTTGAGTGTATGGAACCATCTTGTACGGGAAGGAGTGGTATAGATTCTAGGAATATTCCTCAAATATGCTGTACCATCCCGTACCTCCAAATTGGTTGAACCATCCTGTACCATCCCGTACCACTAGTGATAAAGTTTACCATACTAATCTCATCCATCCAACCAAACATCATCTCGTACCATCCCGTACCATTCCATCCAAGCAACCAAACAAAATCATATATCATTCCATTCAGACAACCAAACACTCTCTCCGTACCATCTTATCCAGGATTATCCCATCCATCCTGTATCATCCCATCCCGTTCATCTTCGTTCACCCAACCAAACGCACCCTAAGTGTATGGAACCATCTTGTACGGGACGAAGTGGTACAGATTCTAGGAATATTCTTCAAATATATTGTACCATCCCGTACCTCCAAATTGGTTGAACCATCCTGCACTCATCCCGCACTACTAGTGATAAAGTTTACCATACTAACCTCATCCATCCAACCAAACATCATCTCGTACCATCCCGTACCATTCCATCCAAGCAACCAAACAAAATCATGTATCATTCCATTCAAACAACCAAACACCCTTCCTGTATCATTTTATCCAGGATTATCCTATCTATCCTGTATCATCTTATCCCGTTCATCCTCGTTCACCCAACCAAACGCACCTTAATGAGTAAGGAATTGTATCGCCCTCAAGTCAAACTAAGCTGCTTGCTTTCATAAGAGAATAACATTAGTTAATTAATCCACTTCATACTCAAAGATAAGGTGCCCGGGTAACGCATAAAATAATTTACTCCCACCGTCCAGGCGTCCACTTTTGTCAACAGATTGGCAACAGAGCTGATCTGATTCTTCATGGTGCTACTGAGTAAAGTAAAATAATTTCCTTGCTGTCAGTTAACATGGTGCTAGTTGTTTTGCACGATCTAGCTGACTGATTCCTTATTTCGATTTCTTTCGCATCTTACCTTTCCTGAAGGTGGTGGAATTCCCGGGCTCCGAGTCATACCACGTCACGTTTTTTACAAGGCTCCCGGCTTGATTGGCTCACGTCCGTGCGGCTCCCAGCTCGATTGGCTCGTCGATGCCACGAAAGCCGTCCGTGCTCACACCAACCGGCGTCCTCTACATTGCGTTTCGGTTGTTTCTAGACTGTCCCCGTCCAATCCAGCTTTTCCCCTTTCGCTTCTTCCTTTCGGTTGCTACGTCCCCTTTCAATTAACACTTGCATACATCGTTCCGGTTGTTTCTAGAGCTGATTAAGGACTATGATCTCGACATTCACTATCATCCTGGTAAGGTCAATATCGTAGCCGATGCTCTTAGTCGCAAGCTTTACTACATGTTAGGTTCAAGTCAGTCTGAGTTAATTCATGAGTTTCAGAAGCTCAATTTGAATTTAGTTGAAAATGGTTATGTGGCCACTTTGCAGTTGCAGCCAACTCTTAAAAGTCAAATTAAAGCTGCACAGTTCAAAGATGAAGCCATTATTGAGATTCAGAATCAATTAAAAGAAGGCGTAGATTCTGAGTTCATGGAAGGCCCCGATGGGATAATCATGAGAGGAACTCGTATTTACGTGCTTAATGATCCTGAAATCAAGAAGCTGATTTTCGTAGAAGCTCATGAATCACCATTATCTATTCATCCTGGTAGTATCAAGATGTACCAAGACCTTAAAAGGCAATATTGGTGGCCCGGTATGAAGAAGGATGTCGCTGAATATGTCGCGAAGTGCGATGTATGTCAACAAGTCAAGGCTGAACATCAGCGTCCAGCTGGACTTCTTCAGCCATTGCAAATTCCAGAATGGAAGTGGGATGATATCTGTATGGACTTCATTACTGGTCTTCCTCGAACCCAGAAAGGGAGTGATTCCATTTGGGTTATTGTCGACCGGCTGACAAAGGTAGCTCATTTCATCCCTGTTAAGACTAGAGATTCTACAGTTAAACTGGCAGAGCTCTATGTTACCAATATTGTGCGCTTGCATGGACCCCTGAAAACAATTGTGTCTGATCGTGGATCACAGTTCACATCTCATTTCTGGGAACAGCTGCACAAATTGTTGGGAACCAAATTGAATTTTAGTACTGCCTACCATCCACGATGATGGGCGATCAAAGAACAAATCGATCTCGAAGACATGTTATGGTTTGTGTGCTGTCTTATAGCACCAATTGGGAAAAGTGCCTTGCATTTGCAGAGTTTTCTTATAACAATAGCTTTCAAGCTAGTCTGCAGATGTCGCCATTCGAAGCCCTTTATGGGAGGAAATGTCAAACGCCACTTTTCTGGTTTGAAGTGGGTGAAAGACAGTTCTTTGGTCCCGATTTGATTAATGAAGCCCAAGAGCAGGTGGATTTAATCAGAAGCCGATTGAGGGAAGCTCAATCTCGTCAGAAAAGTTATGCCGACACTCGTCGACGTGACTTAAGTTTCGAGATTGGTGATTATGTTTACCTTAAAGTTTCACCTCTTCACGGAGTTCGTCGGTTCCAGATTCGAGGCAAGCTAGCTCCTCGATATATTGGGCCTTATTGCATCCTGGAAAGGATAGGAGAGAAGGCATATAGATTGGAGTTGCCTACTCAATTGTCAAGTGTGCATAATGTCTTTCATGTATCGCAACTCAAGAAATGTCTTCGCGTTCCTTCTGAGCTTACCCAATTAAAAGATCTTGATCTTCAACCTGACTTGACTTATCAAGAGCATCCCGTGAAGATTCTTGAAGAAGCAGAACGCCATACTCGAAACAAAGCCGACAAGATGATAAAGGTGCAATGGAGTTACCATACAGAAGAGGAAGCAACATGGGAACGAGAAGATCGACTTAGGGAAGAATTCCCGGATTTCATTTAGACCCCTTTTCTTTCGGCCTGTCAAATCTCGAGGGCGAGATTTCTATAAGGGGGGTGGATCTGTAACGTCCTGAAAATTTAGAACAGTGAAATATGTACAATTTAAATTTTAATATAAATATTTCTGAGTTTTCTTGGTGTTATTTGCTCCAATTGGAATTTCCTTAGACTTTTGTGTTGTATGAAAAGATTAAACAAAAGAAAAACAAAGGAAAAGGTAAAAAGATGAAAATGAAATTTAGAAAAATTTACCATGGGTCCTATTCAAACTGGTAATACAGTTTGATCAGTAAATAAAATTTTACATGCTTTGGATTAAGGTAAATAAAGCATGTAGCTACTTTTTGACTAGAAACAGTGAATCAAAAAGGAAAATGAAAAATAACCAATGTCAAGTAAAGCCAAGAAAATTTATATGAAGCTCTGACTGTATAACACACCACTGGTAAAATTTTCATAATTTAATTAACTGGACTAAGCCTCTTAAAATTCAATTACAGAGAGTCTAGAAAGTATGGAAAATGAGTGTCAGAATTTTTATAAAATAACTGCTCACATTTTTTACTTGAAAATTTTAGGGTGATATATTTATAAGGATATGAAATTATCAAAAAAGTTTCAAAAATAAATACTAAAATATGAATCTTTAATTAAATCAAAAACCGAAATCAAGGTTTAGGGCACGCCATAGTGTCAGAATTTTAGTAAATTATCTAAGAAGTGTTTTTATCTCAAATTTTTACAGAATATGTGTGACTCCCACTAAAGCCTGGTAAAACATTTTGGTAAAATCTTGACTGAGTTTGAAGCTTAATCAAATGCAAAATCTGGAGAATTCCAGTGCAGTCAAATCGCATTAATCGTCAGTTGTCACAGACATGTGGGCCTGGCTCCTATTGAGCCTTGATGCGCTGGCGAAGCTGAGGCAAAAACGCCGGTCACTGCCAGTGGGTCCCGGTCCCACCTGTCAGCCTGAAAACGTGATGTTCTTCTCCCCTTCTCTTCTTCTGGCCGAGGCGAGGTGGTGTTGCCTCCGTCCTTTGCCGACCAGCTGCAACCACTCCCGTCCGGACTCACTCATCGCCCTCCACGTCGCGTAGAGTCTTCCCCATGCCTGTGCTTGGTCGTTCATGGTCGAGCCGCGCCAGGGAGGTGACTACGCTGTTCACTCGCTCAGCACAGAAGAAGCCGACCGGGGTCATGCGCCCAAATCACAAAATCGATCAATCTTGTTCGATATTAAGCCTTCCACTCGCTTCGCATTGCCATCCTGCCCCTCTCATTTGCCATTTCGCCGAGTGGAGAGCCTCACACGGGGTCGTCTTCCCCGTTTCGCCGCAAGAACCTAAAAGGGGGAAACCCATCAATCCAGGTCAATTCGTCCTCGTCTCTTTGAATCGGTTCCACCTGAAGCTTCCTTAGCACTACTAGTTCACTGATCAACCGTTGGTTTGGGTCGTTTGGTCTGCAGTGGCGCTGCATCACCGCCCTTCTTCTTCCCGGCCGGCACACGGTGGCAGCTCGTCTCGGGCCTCCTCCGACCCAGCCAACTGGTGAGTCCGAATCTCCTCGTTCCACTGTAGCTAGCCGAACCCTAGATCGCCGGAGTCTTGGCCGCTAGTTGAGTTTTCGCCGTCGCGGCCATGGTGCCGCCGCACCTCCGCGGTGGCAGCCCCCTTCCTGGCCACCACCTGACGAATGGACACCACCCCTAGGTGCGCCCTAGCACGCTGAAGCTAGAACCGCCACCCATTCAGTCGCGGCGGGGCTGCTTCGCCGGCGGCGAGCATGAAGCCGTGAGCCCTGCTCGAAGTCACGATCGCGGACCCCACCTGTCGCTGGGTCGCGATTTTTGCGTCTTGGGAGAAGGCGTTCGTCGAAGTGAAAGCGTATTCCCGATTTTGATGAATTTCATAGCCGGCTAAAATTCAAATGCCAATAACTTTTGAATCATCTGGCCAAAATTAGTGAAACTAGTTTCTAAATTCGTATAAAATTCTGTAGTTTCAGAATATCCAAAAGTTTATTGAAGATGAGTAATATGTGATTTTAGGAAATTCAAAGAGATGCTTAGGTGTAAATAAGGCCATGTGAATAAAATATTTTTAGGATGGTTCAGTTAAGGTAAGATGAGTTTTTATGGAGCCTCTGGGTTATAAGTATTTCAAATAAACAAAAATGTTTGGATGTAACCTTGTTGTATATCATGTTTTCATAAAGTGAATACAAAGTATAAAGGAGAGGTTATGTAAATAATAGAAAGAATCAAAGTTAAGTGTTTAAGATTACTCTTGGAGGGGCATATACAAATAGGAGCTGACACTTGTGAAAATACCTAGGAAAAAGTATAGGTGATGGTTAGTTAATAAAAGAAAACAACATTTGTAATGGCAAAAATAGAGGTAACTTGCTATGAACAGATTCAAAATAGTTCAAATTCAGTTTCAAAATGTTTTTAAGATCATGCCCTGATGTCATGTCAGGAAGAAAGTGAGTAAAAGCTGATGAGTGGTTTAGTAGTAAATGGAAGTGAAAGATTGAAATGTTGTAAGGCAGTTTTTTTGTTCATATATCCTTTTTCAACATTTGATAAAATAGATTATATAAATGAGTAAGAATGTAAAAATAGTATAGGAACACTCCACATAGTATATACTAATAGGTTCTGGAAAAATATTGACATTTTGCTAAGGTTTGTATACAAAACAAGTTAGTAGAATGAGCCTACTTTTTATGTTTTGCTGAATGTTTGTAACATTTAGGCATTTTCAACAGCTTATAAAATAGTTCATCCAAGTGAGAATTTTAGAAAGAATATTGTAGAAATGATCACCAAAGTTTGTACTACTAGATTCCAGAAAAATATTCTGTTTAAGAGCTATGCTTTACTTAGTTTTCATAAGGGTAACAACCTTAAGTGATATTGCTTAGTCTGTTTCCTTGGCCAATTCAGATTTCAACTAAGCCTTTTCAACAATAGTTTTCAAGCCTTATCTAAACCCTAAAAATTAAAAGAAGTTATTAGAATTGATAATCAAAGTATGATCTAGCTAGTTCAAGATTAAAACCCAAATCTTGTTAGATGTTGCGCTTAAATCTTAATGGATGTATAACCCTAAATGGCTTAGTTTTGAGTGCTCACTTCTTGAAGTCATGAGAAGGCAGAGAGCTCTGTTTTTCTAGTGCTGCTCTTTTTGCCTTCTTCCAAAGAAGCTAGTGATCAACCTTCTTAGTTTAAATAATTTTGGCATCTATAATTCGATGTATGAATTCAAATAATTCGTAAAAAGTAACCCCCTGTTTGGTTCGAATTTGTATTTATTTGCTTTTCTGTCTGTTCTCTTTTTGCCCATTTGGAGTTACTGATGTTCTTGGTTTCTTGATTTTCTCGACGAGTAGACACCGACATCATCGAAGAAGAAGACGACTGCTCCGCAGATCCAGATTATATTCCTGACAGTGAGCTGCAAGGCAAGCAACCCCTTGAATATATTGAGCCCGATAATTCACCTACCTTATGTTGTTTTTGCTTATGTATGATGCATCCGGATAATTCTCTATAGAAGTGCTAATTTGGGGTTGGAACTGTTGTTAATCCTGTAATTTATGGTTTGTCTCAATCTGTATGGACATGTGAACCTTGTAAACCCTAGTTTTAACTAGACATACTTAATGTCATATTTGGGTATAATCGCTAGCATAATATTCCTGCTTAAGTTTCTCGTTAGTATTTTAGTCTTTTCAACCAGTATATGGTCCTTTTCGGAAATGGTTGGTGATAATTTGCTAAAAACCCTAAAAAAAACTATGGTTTGACGCGGGTGATTATTGGCACTAGCCGGTTGTGCAAAAGGATATGCACGTAGTTAGGGTGGAGTATCGCCCGTGTCGGATTAAGGACCAAGCAAATGGGATGTTGTAGATCCATGTTTTTCATGCAACCACAAGGGCTTGTATGGGCGGGTCTTAGCTTAATAAGTTGTTTAGATGTGGCTTTGCATCTATGGAAGGCGGGAGATTGCACAGACATTCCGGTCAGGTCTGTCTGTAGGGTTTTCTACATACCAATGCAACGGTGTACGCCTTGCCCTGGACAGAGACGTGGTGTGTGTGTGATAAATGTAGATCCACGACTTGGGTGAGTGTCTCTGTCTTCAGGGCGAGGGTTAACGTCCCGGGCTGGTGTAAAGCCATGTCTAGATAATGTAACAGCTTTGTATGATCTCCTTGCCGACACACCAAAGGAAGTGTGTTAACTGGCCTGGCAAAAGGGATTGATCATTCCTTGTGGGTAAAGTGTACACCTCTGCAGAGTGACAAATCTGATCGATTAGCCGCGCTCGCGGTAATGGGCACTTGGGGAAAATACTCCCAATGCTAAAGTCTTTTGTTATTTTCAAAAATGGGTTGTGGTTTTGGAAACCGTTTTGTAACTAGCTTTTGTGTCAAAGGATCGACACCGGGGTCATATGCAGTCGGGTAGACTGGGTTGAAAATCTGGAGTAATTGCTTATCATACTGTCTTTCATTTGCTTTTATTAAAATGCGATGTTGTAATCTAATATGCTTATACCTTTTTAATGCTTTTATGCAACTGCAAAATAACCATAGCCTATCTATTGTTCAGCCTGCATAATTACTTATTTGCATCTGTGAACCACTATAAGTTTTGCTGAGTACCAATGTACTCAATCTTGCATCTGCTGTCTCAGAGGAGGAAGACTGCGATCTGCCGCACGACGTTCTTTTCCAGGCAGGTTGTCGGGACCCGAATCTGCAAATCCGGACCCTCTGTGTATTCTCGTGCTACCCAGATCACGCTTAGCACACAATCATACAGGTTGCACATCACGATATTCACAAGGATATAAGAATAAATAGTGCAAACATGTATATAAAACGAGTTGTACAACCTTATGGTCTCCTTACAGATAAGTCACCACGCAGGCTTACATTATTCAAAACAAAGAAATAGCAATGAACATAAAAGTCGTGTAAGCATCCATCTTGCCACAGTGCAACCGATCGGGCTTGCCCCTAGTTGCTCGTGTCCTCGACGCATTCTCCTCCCATACCGTGTAGTCTCCTCCACCGATGTTGGGGTTGATAAGCAAGGTGGGGTGAGTACACAAGGCACTCAACAAGTAATGCATGTAATGCAAGACTATTACTATATGCAAAGCTTATTCCAATGGATTGGCTTAAATGATCCTTTTGCATCAAGCAAAGATTTTTAAACTAGTATCTTGTTTAGATTAAAGCGTTGAAATGATATAAGTAATACTAATTTCAAATGGTTTTTCTTCAAGATTCTCGGCACACGCCTTTATTAGTTCATTTCCAACACCGCACACAGCCACCCTTCCATGTTTTGTTTATGAAAACTACCCTTGATCTGTAATCCCGAGCAATGCTCAATACCGTGAGCACGGCTATTCAATAGTTTTGACACTGCAGAGGTTGTACACTTTACCCACAAGATACACCGCCACCACATGTGTGATTGTCCGCAACAAAGCTTTTCAGAACTTCTACCTTAACTAAAGAACCTCTCCAGATTGCCTTTACTATCACTTCCTCACACAGAGCCAAGTATAGGACCGCCAATCACCGCTGGATGGGCACCAAGCCGTAGTACGTGTACGCTCCCCATACAGATACACCCCTGTGTAATCGTCACCCCGAGGTATCGAGGAAAGATATCGTAACCCTAGTCAACTAGGTCTGTCCCATGTCGACATGTGGTTGTACGGTGACTCAGATCAAAGGCTTGCAAGGTGAAGTCCTTAATCGACCAAGGCAAGACTTTCAACACTCAACATGGCACACACCCAATGTGGCACACAGACTCACATCACTCAACAACCCAATGCCACACAGCCCACCGCACACACCTCTTGCCACTTGCCCCAGCCTAAATCATTTTCCACCCAGTTGATTATTGTGCAACACATGCCAAGAATAACTCAATATCGATGCGGAACCACACAGTTGTCAGACTCAATCTCAACATGTGGCATCATCACACCACTTTTCAAAATACATTCAATATGTCTTTAATCAATATTGTAGCATTTTTCCGAAAGATCATTCATGATTCGTTGCAAGGCTAAGCATCTACTCACGGTCTAGCCTCCCGTGTTGGCACAATATTAACATCCAACTAATATAATCGAACTTAGGGTGACAATGATCTAGGCATACAATTAATAATTCAAGGTGGCATAACAAAATGGGTTGATTAACTACATTATCCCAAATTAATTTAAATTCATTTTAAATAATTAGCATGCATAGTTTCAAAGCATAAATTACATTTTAAAATCTGGGATCAAAATGATCAAAGCATCACTTGCCTTCAAAGAGTTGCTGGTCGTGTTCAAGCTTGGTCTTGAGCGACTAATTCTTCCTCGAAACTTCCCAAGAAATTTACGCCTCACGCTGCATAAACAAAGCATACAATAAATAGCCAATACAGAAGACTATATGTCCTCAAGAATTCAAATAAAATTCACCAATAAATAGCTCACAATTTTATGAATTTTTAGAAATTTGAATCACCCAAACCGAGTTAAAATGCAAAAGTTATAGTCATTTGAAGTTTGAATAAAATCAAAATACGTAAATTAAGAAAATCCGATTTTTCCAAATTATTGTTATACTTGAAATTACATTTATGACGTCAGCATGCCTCATGATGACGTCAGCACCGAAATGAATTTCCGCCAAAATATTTTTATATATGAAAATATTTATGACGCGTCGATGACGCCAAGACGACACGCGGCACGCCTGCAGGTCGCCACGCCGCTCCGGTCTATGGACCGAGTCACGGGTTGGCTCGGTCTACCGTGGGCTTGGTTCACGAGCGCTGCAGCCACGCGGCAAAATCCGCACCGCTCGCTAAAACCGACGGCCGATCCTCACGCCGCACCGCAGCAAGACCGAGATGCGCGGCGACACGCGTCGCGATCCAATGGCCACCTAAATCCAACGGTTGATTCCGCGACCGACGCGGGCGACGCTCGATTCCCGCGACGCCACGCGCGGGCACGATCGCAGCGGCGCGCGCCAAAGCAACGGCCGGATCGGTCTCGCTCGTCAAACGCCACGCGCACAAGACGCGATTTGGCGAGGGTACGGTGCCATCTCCGCCGCTCGCTCAAATCGAACGCGCAGATCCTTAGGGCAAAACCAGTCCAATCTCTACCGCTCAGATCTAATCCAACGGTCCACGGTACGAGCTGTTTCGCTCATGGTGCGACGTGGTTCAATCCTACGCGTCCACTATCGATCCAACGGTTAAGACAAAACATATCGCAGACATTAGATCTAATCCAAGCCGCTCGTTCTAGATCTAACGGTACACGATTCAATCTAAACATCTACAGAGATGGAGGCTACGTGGACTCACCGTAACCGAACGATGCAAATCGGACGGTCGGCGCGGTTCGACGAGGTTGACGGCGGCGAAGAAGCGAAGGTTGCCGAGGCGGGAAGATGACCTCGCGACGGCGGCTGCGGGCTTCTCCGGCGAGAAGAAGTGGTCCACTCGACGCGCCTTGCTTCGGTGAACTCGAACGGGCCGAGCACGGCGGAAAGCGACGGACGGCGACGAGAGGAAGCAAAACAACGGCGCACAAGGACGCAACTACGGCGAGCTCAGACGGGCGCTAGAGAGGTCTCGGCGTGCGGCGAGGAGATCAAAAGACGCAATGAAGGAGCTCACGGACGCGCTACTCGGTGCACTTAAAGGGGCCTCGACGCGCGCGCTACTGGCGGCGAACGAGCGGAACGGTCGGCGGCATTAGCTCCGTGATCTCGCGAAGACGACCGACGTGGCGCAATCCCGCAGCGTCCGCGCGGCGACGATCCGAAGGCTCACGCGGCGGCGACGTGGCACACACACAGCGCGCGATCCGGATCGAACGGCTTGGTTGGCGGCGCTAGGGTTTCGGCGCGGATGGGCGGCGACGCAAGACAAGAATGGGCTCGGCCCATTCGCTCATAGCCACTTTTAAAACCTTTTCAATAAAAATAATTCTAGAAATTCACTTAAATCATTTGGGGCTTTTAAAATAGCGAAAAATTCTAGAAAAATTCCAGAAAATACTTTGAGATATTTGGAACTCAAATAAAATATTTTCAATAAAACTTTGCTAGAACTTTTCCATTATTTAATTGTTTTCAAGGAAGGCTAGTTTTGAGTAATTCCAAATAAATTTCAATAAATTCCCAAAATTCACAAAAATCAAAAATACTCTCAAAATTTAAATTAGAGCAAAAATTAGGTGTTACAAACCTCCCCCTTAATGTAATCTCGTCCCGAGATTCGTGGTCATCTATAGAAACAGTTAGGGAACTCCTTCTTCAGATCTTCTTCACGCTCCCACGCTGCTTCACTTTCCGAATGGTTGCTCCATCAACTCGCTGTAAACGCGCTGACTTGTTCCTTGTCTCTCCGCCCATTACGCCCGTAATCTTCATTGGATGTTCTTTGTAAGTCGATCTTCTTGCACTCAATTGCCTCCAAAGGTGTTTGCTCTTCCTGATCAAGACACTTCTTGATTGAGACACATGGAATACGTCATGCACTCGCCAAAGACTGCAGTAACTCCAATTGATACGCAACTTCACCTCTACGGCTCAAGATTTTGAATGGTCCGACATATCGGGTGCGAGCTTCCCTTTGCATGGAACCTTCGACTCCTTTGAGTGGTGTTACTCTAAGATACACAAAATCTTGGGTTCAAAGCTTAGTTCCTGCGACGGTTGTCAAGATAACTCTTTTGCTCGGATTGTGCAATCTTCAATCTTTCCCCGACTGTGGTGATCTCGGCTTCCGCTTCAAGAATGTCCGTCCGAAAACATGTCGTTCACTGTCTCATTCCAATTCAATGGTGTTCGACAGACCTACCATACTGAGCTTCAAATGGAGACATTTGTAAGCTCGCTTGATAATCATTATTATAGTGAACTCAAAGATAAGGCAAACACTTGTCCCATGAAGTGGAATATGCTAAGGCACATGCCCTCAACATATCTTCCAATATCCGATTGACTCTCTCGGCTTGTCCATCATCTGCGGATGGTATGTCAGATCAAGTTCAAACGAGTCCCCATTGCTTCATGAAGCTTACCCGTAACTGGAGGTAAATTGGGTACCTCGTCCGACACTATCTTTTCGCACTCCATGTAAAATGCAGACAATTCGGACATATAAAGTTCGCTAACCGGTCTCCTAATAAGTGGTCTTTCTTGGTATGAAATGTGCCACCTTAGTTAAACGATCTACTATGACCCATATGGAATCATATCCACTTTATGCTCGGGCAATCCGGTTATAAAATCCATACCAATTTCCTCCCATTTCCATTCGTATCTTTAAGGGTTGTAATAGCCCTGCTGCCTTTGGTGCATAGCTTTGACCCTTTGGCATATGTCACATAATGCAACGATTCGCGACTTCTCGTTTCATGCTTGGCCACCAAAATTTTTCCTTCAAATCTTGATACATTTTCGCACTTCTGGATGAATTGAGTACTTGGAGTCATGGGCCTCTCCCAAAATTAATCGCTTCAACTCCTTTTTGTTCGGCACACAAATGCGCCTTTGAACCACATAGTACCTTGTTCATCCAGTTTAAAATCTTTTGCTTTGCCTTCATCCATTTTGCCCTTAATTCTTTTGATCTTATCATCATCTTTCGCCTTCCCCGATCCGATCTTCCGGTAGGTCTTACTTCCAAAGTTACTAGGAATCCTTTTGGTACCATTTCCAATTCTAGTTTCGAAATCCCTACACAATTCGCTCGACTTGTTTCCAACAAAGATATTTACATCGTGGTTCTTTCGCTCACAAGCGCTCGCCACCACGTTGGCTTTCCCGTGGTAGTGAATTCCCACATTATAATCCTTGATTAACTCTAACCATCTTCTTTGCCTCATATTTAGGTCACTTGTGTGAAAATATACTTAAGGCTTTTATGATCGAGATATACTTCACATCTATTTCCGATGAGATGATGACGCCATATTTTTAGTGCATGCACTACGGCTAATTCTAAATCATGAGTCGGATAGTTCTCCTCATGTGGTCTCAATTGCCTCGATGCATAGGCAATTACCTTCCTATTTTGCATCAACACGCATCCCAATCCCGACGCGATGCATCACAATAAATGTCAAAGTCTTGGTGAACGTCGGTAAAACTAATACAAAGCCGATGTTAACCTCCTTTTCAATTCCCAAAACTCTTCTCACACTCGGTGTCCATAAAAATTTCTTTTCTTTTTCAACAATTGCGTGAGAGGTCTCGCAATCGTAGAGAATCCTTCAATGAATCGACGGTAATACCCGCCATTCCAAGGAAACTACGGATTTGGGTTACCGCCTTCTTGGTATTCCCAATGTAAAACCGTTTCCACTTTCTTTGGATCTACAAAGAACTCCTTCTGCTGTCATTATGTGTCCAAGAAATTCCACCTTATCTTTCCGTAAATCACATTTGCTAAATTTCGCAAACAACCGTTGTTCCTCAACTTTTCAAGGACTAGCCTCAAGTGCTCGGCGTGCTCTTCTCTCGCCTTGGAATAGATAAGGATGTCATCTATGAATACGACGACTAACTTATCCAAGTTTTCCATAAAACCTTATTCATTAAGTTCATGAAATATGCTTTGGTGCATTTGTCGGACCAAAAGACATCTTGTAAACTCGTAGTGTCCATATCTTGACGAAAATGCGCCTTCTTGAATATCCTCCGATCGGATCTTCACCGATGGTATCCTCGATCAAGATCAATTTTGGAGAATACTCTGCTCCTCTCAATCGGTCAAACAAATCATCGATCCCGGTAGCGGATACTTATTCTTTATCGTCACATCATTGAGTGCACGATAGTCTATACACATCCCGAAACTTCCGTCCTTCTTCTTAACGAATAAGACAGTGCTCCCCATGGCGATGAACTAGGTCTTATAAATCCCTTTTCCAGTGATTCTTCAATTTGCTTCTTCATTTCCACCAATTCCTCTGTGGACATCCTGTAAGGTCTCTTAGCTATTGAGCTGTCCTCGAACTAGTTCTATCACGAACTCGATATCTCTATCTGGCGGCATTCCGTAAATCTTCCGGGAAAACATCCGGATATTCATTGACTATGGAGACTTCCTCTGTCGGCGATCTTCATCGTTGACCATCAATTGTCCATCTCGCATCTTGGTTTCGCTTCAAACTCAATTTTCTTTCCATCCGGCTCTCGACCGATATGACTCTTTTCCATGATCCAATCGCCTTGTGATCGATTAACCAATCCATTCCTGTGATAACATCCAAGGTTTGGGTATTAAGGACGATTAAGTTCGCTAGAACTCAACTCCATTAATTATAATTCCTACCCCGTAACATCCTACTTTAGATCGGAGTTCGATCCGAGATTGACTATGAGCACACATTTAAGATTCACTATTTCCATATCATTTTGAACAGCAAAATCTCGGAAATAAAAGAATGCTAAGCTCGGAATCAAATAAAGCGAGAGCTGGCATCGAGTTTACTAGGAACTTACCCAAGACAACGTCCGAGGCGCTCGACTTCATCCTTTGTGATGTGGTTGACTCGCCTCGTGCGTTCCTTGGGATGGAGTCGCCGTTGATGCCCCGCGGTTCATGATTAGTGCGGAGTCCTTGCGGTGTGTTCCCCAAGTTAAAGCGAACCGGGTGACACCTCCTTCTTAGGGCGCTTGTTGGCAAATGCCCCATTTCATTGCAATGATAGCAACGTCTTCCCACGGCCGAGAGGTTCCTCCACCTGCGCTATAGTTCGGCCGAGTCGAACATTTTGACCCATCGGGCGATTTGCGGCAGTGGTGCTCATCATTGCCTCTAGGCTGGTACCGAATGATTTGTTGGGGTGCCGTCCTTCGCCTCGCTGCCCCGACGACCTCCTTGTTGCGCCATTCTGCGCTTCTGTTGTCATCCAACTCTCGGCGCTTGTCCTCTAAGATCGTGGCTTTGTTAACTAACTCTTGAAAGTCGTGGAATGTGTGGGTGATCGGCCCCACTGCAACCTCGCATTCAATCCCTTCATGAAGCGGGATTGTGCCGCCTTATCCGTAGCCACGTCCTGCAGTGCGTAGCGTGCGCTTGGGTGAACTTGTTCGTAATCGCCATCGATCGCCGCTTTGCTTGAGGCTTGAACTCCTCCTTTTTAAGATCCATGATACCCTCGGGTACATGGTGCCGACGGAAGGCCGAGGTGAATTCCTCCCATGTGATACTCTGCGGGTCCTCATGAGTCGCGCAAGTTTTCCCACCATTCTGCGGCGGTCCCTTCGAGTTGATGAGAGGCATAGAGTACCTCTCATGTCCTACACATTGGGTAATGTGCGCTTCCTTTCAATTGTCCTTAGCCAATCGTCCGCCTCCAAAGTGGATTGGCGTTGTTCGAGAAGGTAGGTGGACGGGTTCTCATAAACTCCGACAACCGTGAGTAGGGTGTGGTCCATGGTTGCCCCTGTGTTGAACATTCGCAGCAGCCTTGATTGGATATCTGCGCATGGTTTGAACCATCGTGGTCATGAGTTGAGTGCGGCTGTCAAAAGGCTCCTGTGTTACGCATATCGACTGCGGTGGTTGAGGAATCGCTCTTCATTACGTTGTCCGTCTGGTTAGCTCCACTTCCACTGGCTCCAACATTTCCACGAGTCCTCACCATCTGCTGCAAGCTTCCATGGTTAAGAAAAGAAGAAAGCATAGACGAGTAAAAGAACTTATGTGGGGAAACAGTGTAACTTAAATTATTTAGCCACTTTATTGATATAATATAAAGCAAGATGGTTGCTCACAAGTGCCTAAGGGCAATGCAACACATACGTGACACTCACAACCAAAAGTAAGTAAGCAAACATAGGAATTCCATGACAACTCACACCTAAGGGTGACTCAAGCAAAGACGCGACTCGGATATTCGAGTCTCGACACTACACTCTACTACACTCGATCACCATCGAGCCAACCCGGCCGCGGCTTCCCGGGCGTATACCGGCGGTGCGGCATTGAGGCGAATCGTCACCGTGACTCATCTGCGCGGGTGCAAAAGACCCCATCGACTCTGCTGGTCCCGGCCGCTCGCTCCTCGTGATGGCGCCTCTGCCCGGCTCCTCCGACTGGATCATGTAACTCGGGGATGGTTCGGGCTCGGGTCCATATAGAGCCATCTCCAACTCCCCGGATCTTTCGTATGGCATGAGCTAAGTTCTCCGGTGTTGGGTTCTTGCCTCTATAACCTCGTCGCGGGTCCTCTGCAGCTCCGGACTGCCTCGCCCAAGGCGCCTCCTCTGGCGATGGACGATCTCGCCAGTGGGTGATCGTAGCGTCCTCCTCCACGAGCTCCATCTGTTGTATCGACCGTCGCGACGGATGGTGGCGGAAGACGGTGCCTCTAACTCTGCGGAGTAAGTGCGGGCAATTTGCCGCATCGCTCGACGCGACGTCTCCCGAATCCCGACCTCGAAAGAAGACCTCCGGCGGTGATGTAGATAGGACGACTCGCCTCGCCCTCTCCCGAGCATACATTGTGATCTTGACGCCCCAGCGATGTCAAGTCCTCGCCTGCACCACCAAGTCCTCGATGCTGGTCGGTCAAAACCTCCAAGCAAGCGCATCATACGCCATAACTCCATGGCGTATCCTCCGGCGCTCTCCATAGGTATGGATCATCCTCATCCGCCAAAACAAACCTTGTTTAAATTAAATAGAGAATAATAAAAATCCAAAGATAGGTATGAATAAGGAGAAGAGATAAGTCGAGATTTCTTTGACATTCTTGCTCAAGTTGATTAGGTCTTTAGAAAATAGTTTTCACCTCCTAGGCACAACCAAACTAAGGTCAAGGCCTACGATCGACTGCTCGATACCACCTCTGTCGGGACCCGAACCGCAAATCCGACCCTCTGTGTATTCTGTGCTATCCCAGATCACGCTTAGCACACACATCATCTGAGGTTGCACATCACAGATATTCACAAGGATATAAGAATAAATAGTGCAAACATGTATATAAAACGAGTTGTACAACCTTATGGTCTCCTTACAGATAAGTCACCACGCAGGCTTACATTATTCAAAACAAAGAAATAGCAATGAACATAAAAAGTCGTGTAAGCATCCATCTTGCCACAGCAACCGATCGGGCTTGCCCCTAGTTGCTCGTGTCCTCGACGCGTACTCCTCCTCCCATCTTGGTGTAGTCTCCTCCACCGATGTTGGGGTTGATAAGCAAGGTGGGGTGAGTACACAAGGCACTCAACAAGTAATGCATGAATGCAAAGACTATTACTATATGCAAAGCTTATTCCAATGGATTGGCTTAAATGATCCTTTTGCATCAAGCGACATTTTTAAACTAGTATCTTGTTTAGATTAAAGCGGTGAAATGATATAAGTAATACTAATTTCAAATGGTTTTTCTTCAAGATTCTCGCACCTGACCTTATTAGTTCATTTCCAACACCGCACACAGCCACCCTTCCATGTTTTGTTTATGAAAACTACCCTTGACTGTAATCCCGAGCAATGCTCAATACCGTGAGCACGGCTATTGAATAGTTTTGACACTCTGCAGAGGTTGTACACTTTACCCACAAGATACTGACCGCTCACCACACATGTGATTGTCCGCAACAAAGCTTTTCAGAACTTCTACCTTAACTAAAGAACCTCTCGGTATTGCCTTTACTATCACTTCCCTCACACAGAGCCAAGTATAGGACCGGCCAATCACCGTTGGATGGGCACCAAGCCGTAGCACGTGCACTCCCCATACAGATACACCCCGTGTCTGTCACCCCGAGGTATCGGAGGAAAGATATCGTAACCCTAGTCAACTAGGTGCATCCCATGTCGACATGTGGTTGTACGGGTGACTCAGATCAAAGGCTTGCAAGGTGAAGTCCTTAACTGACCAAGGCAAGACTTTCAACACTCAACAGTGGCACACAGCCCAATGTGGCACACAGACTCACATCACTCAACAACCCAATGCCACACAGCCCACTCGCACACACCTCTTGCCACTTGCCCCAGTCTAAATCATTTTCCACCCAGCTTGATTATTGTGCAACACATGCCAAGAATAACTCAATATCGATACGGAACCACACAAAGTTCTTTGTACCTCAATCTCAACATGTGGCATCATCACACCACTTTTCAAAATACATTCAATATGTCTTTAATCAATATTGTAGCATTTTTCCGAAAGATCATTCATGATTCGTTGCAAGGCTAAGCATCTACTCACGGTCTAGCCTCCCGTGTTGGCACAATATTAACATCCAACTAATATAATCGAACTTAGGGTGACAATGATCTAGGCATACAATTAATAATTCAAGGTGGCATAACAAAATGGGTTGATTAACTACATTATCCCAAATTAATTTAAATTCATTTTAAATAATTAGCATGCATAGTTTCAAAGCATAAATTACATTTTAAAATCTGGGATCAAAATGATCAAAGCATCACTTGCCTTCAAAGAGTTGCTGGTCGTGTTCAAGCTTGGTCTTGAGCGACTAATTCTTCCTCGAAACTTCCGGCAAATTTACGTCTACGCTGTACAAACAAAGCATACAATAAATAGCCAATACAGAAGACTATATGTCCTCAAGAATTCAAATAAAATTCACCAATAAATAGCTCACAATTTTATGAATTTTTAGAAATTTGAATCACCTAAATCCGAGTTAAAATGCAAAAGTTATAGTCATTTGAAGTTTGAATAAAATCAAAATACGAAATTAAGAAAATCCGATTTTTCCAAATTATTGTTATACTTGAAATTACATTTATGACGTCAGCATGCCTCATGATGACGTCAGCACCGAAATGAATTTCCGCCAAAATATTTTTATATATGAAAATATTTATGACGTCGCGATGACGTCCAAGACGACACGTGCACGCCCAGGTCGCCACGTCGCTCTGATCTATGGTGAGTCCACGGGTTGGCTCGGTCTACCGTGGGCTTGGTTCACGCGATGCTGTGCACCACGCGGCAAAATCCGCACCGTTCGCTAAAACCGACGGCCGATCCTCACGCGCACCGCGGCAAGACCGAGATGCGTGCGACACGCGTCGCGCATCCGGTGATCCACCTAAATCCAACGGTTGGATTCCGCACCGACGCGGCGACGCCTCGATTCCCGCACGACCACGCGGCACGATCGCAGCGGCGCGCCCGAAAGCAACGGCCGGATCTGGTCTCTGCTCTGGTCAAAACGCCCACGCGTCAGCACGCGATTTGGCGAGGGTACGGTGCCATCTCCGCCGCTCGTTCAAATCTGAACGGCGCAGATCCTTAGGGCAAAACCAGGTCCAATCTCTACCGTTCAGATCTAATCCAACGGTCCACGGTACCAGAGCTGTTTACTGTTCATGGTGCGACGTGGTTCAATCCTACGCGTCCACTATCGATCCAACGGTTAAGACAAAAACATATCGCAGACATTAGATCTAATCCAAGCCGTTCGTTCTAGATCTAACGGTTACGATTCAATCTAAACATCTACAGAGATGGAGGCTACGTGGACTCACCAGAACCGAACGATGCAAATCGGACGGTCGGCGCGTTCGACGAGGTTGACGGCGCGGAAGCGAAGGTTGCCGAGTGGGAAGATGACCTCGGCGACGGCGCTGCGGGCTTCTCCGGCGAGAAGAAGTGGTCCACTCGAGCGCGTCTTGCTTGGTGAACTCGAACGGGCCGAGCACGGCGGAAAGCGACGGACGGCGGCGAGAGGAAGCAAAACAACGCGGCACAAGGACGCAACTCACGGCGAGCTCAGACGGGCGCTAGAGAGGGTCTCGGCGTGCGTGCGAGGAGATCAAAAGACGCAGCGAAAGGAGCTCACGGACGCGCTACTCGGTGCACTTAAAGGGGCCTCGGCGTGCGCGCTCTACAGCGGCGAACGAAGCGGAACGGTCGGCGGCATTAGCTCCGTGATCTCGCGAAGACGACCGACGTGGCGCAATCCCGCAGCGTCCGTCGCGGCGACGATCCGAAGGCTCAGCGCGCGGGCGACGTGGCACACGCACAGCGCGCGATCCGGATCGAACGGCCATTGGCGGCGGCGCTAGGGTTTTGCGCGGATGGGCGGCGGACGCAAGACAAGAATGGGCTCGCCCATTCGCTCATAGCCACTTTTAAAACCTTTTCAATAAAAATAATTCTAGAAATTCACTTAAATCATTTGGGGCTTTTAAAATAGCAGAAAAATTCTAGAAAAATTCCAGAAAATACTTTGAGATATTTGGAACTCAAATAAAATATTTTCAATAAAACTTTGCTAGAACTTTTCCATTATTTAATTGTTTTCAAGGAAGGCTAGTTTTGAGTAATTCCAAATAAATTTCAATAAATTCCCAAAAATTCACAAAAATCAAAAATACTCTCAAAATTTAAATTAGAGCAAAAATTAGGGTGTTACACAGGTCTTGGGGGTTTCGACGATAGTCTCTTCTAGGGTGCCTAGTCAGTTGCCTGAGGGTTTAGTGGGCAACCGCAAGGCTGTTTGGAGTTGTTCAGCTTTCTTTTGGTTTCCGCTGTTAAATGTTTTAATTCTGTACTGACTCTGTATAATTAATACTGTTATGTATGTCCTTCTGTTGTCTGCGTGCATGGTTGTGATACAAATGTTGTAAACATGTGAGTGCTAGCTACTGATCCAGGGAATAGCACAGTAATCACATGGAGGTTCCTATTCATCTAAGCGGGGTCTCACACAGATCCTTTTACATAGCATTAACCTATTTATACCGATTTCAGCATTTAGCTTATAGTTGTATTAATTTTACCATTCAGGTGGAAATTTGTTTGTTATATTTACCTAAAGTTGCACCTGACAGTAGCCAAGGGTTAATACCCTATCAAATACCTGTACCATTTCAAAGTAGAGGTTGATTGTATGTAAGTTGTTCTAAGATGGCTAAAGCATCATTAGGTCTCTGACTAAAATGCGATTGTGCAGATTTTTCAATAGATGTACAAGTTTTCAATTCTATTTATGCATTTATGGACCATGATTAGTATATGCATTTCATTTCTCCTGAATCACACTATAAGAAACTGACTAATGCTTAGTTTTTTGCTATTGGTTGTGCCATTTTCTTTTTTGCCTCATAAAATGAATCATATGTACAGTTCCAGTTTCAGTTCACTGGCTAGAAATGCCTCTCTTATCGTTTTTTTGCATGCCATGTGCTCATGCACTTGAATAAACCGGCTGAAGAAAGGCAAGGGTCTCAAGACAGCAACAGGACCTTCATAAGCACCCTTGGGTTCCATCAACTCCTGCAGACAGACATGTAAGGGATCATCTCAGCCATTTCTGCACCGCTTTCTATTTTGATTTCTACCTTCCTTGTTATCTGATTTTTCTCATTGTTTTAGGGTGTGTGTTCCTACGAATATTGATGATGGCGAGCTACCAAAAGATGGCTGTTGTTTTGTGTGTGAACCAAGGTAATACTGCCTCTCTTTCATTCAACCTTTTAGCACAATTTTATATGTTTTCCTTGTTTCGCATTTAGAATGTTTTGGTGCACGCCTACCGACAGCCCTTGAATATTTTCTTGAGTATTCACATGAATTGCAAAGATTTCTGAATGTTTTGGTGCATTTGAGATCTTTCCTACCACAACCAACGCCTACCGACAGCTCTTGAATATTTGCTTGAGTATTCACACTACAACAGAACAGCACATCACTATCGGTTCCAAAACGCCATCACTGCCGATCATTGGTGCCAGCAGTGATTGGTCGACAGTGATACTCGGGGATTATCACTGCCGGCTCAAGAACCGGCAGTGATATTGTACTATCACTGCCAGGTTAAACCAAAATCCGACAGTGATAATAATTATCACTGCCGGTTATACATAAAACCGGCAGTGATATAGGACTATCACTGCCAGGTTATACCTCAATCCGACAGTGATATATATATATCACTGCCGGTTTTCTCCAAGAACCGGTAGTGACAAGCCGTGAACCAAATATTTTTATTGCATATTTTTTGTTCAATATATATATTTTTATACAATTGTTTATACAGTGTCCATATATAGTATATAAAGCATCGTTCAAATCATAATTCAAATATATCCATGTATATACAAAGCATCGTTAAAATCATAATTCAAATATATTAAATTAAGCATCACAATACTTTGTTTTTACAATGATTTATTTACAAATGTAGTTCGACTACATCTCATCTCTTCTCATTGACTTTGATTTTGCATCGGCCACAGTAGAATGAGGGTGATGAGGCTACGTGTGGAACTTGCCGTTTGGATTGATGACTTTGTCATGAATGAATCCGGCGAGCTGTTCTTGAATTGCTATAATTTCTGTCAGCAATAACTTATTGGTTCTCAGTTTGGAGCGCTGTTATTGAAGAAAAGAGAAAGTTAATTAATGAAGATGTATGTTAAATGAAAAAAAGTAGGCATCAATGTGTAATTACGTACCATGGCTTCATTATAGCCCACAATCTCCATGACAATTGAATGTAAATTTGTACATACATAGTATGCACATAAATTGTTTCCCGGGTCCTGCCTCATACATGGAAAGTCGGTTACTATTTCAAAATATTTCATGCATGGACGATGGCGAACACTTTTCTTGCAGTATCGTGCGAATGCCCTGTGAATGATTTTGATTATCAAGTAAACTTAAATGAAGTAGAATGGAATATTTCTAGAGCAATAACACAACGATCGAGTTTACCTGTTCATCATGTCCCAAAAGTCTTGATACAACTTAGTTGCATTTCTCCTAGAGTCTAAGACAAAAATCCTGCTAACATCTAACTAGATGACGAGGAGGACCCAGTGAAACCTTCACATATATGTCAATGAAGTCAATTACTCCAACATCGTATGTGTTACGCAAAAACAGTAAAACGATATTAGAAGTAGGGAAATACATACTTAAAGTTATAGGGTAAAAGTATGGAGGTTTTGTATTGCAGCTTCAAAAAAGTATTAAATAAATAGTCTTCATTGTACTGTGGATTGTCATTGCCATTTCTTCTACAAATCTGTATCTCCATTCTACATAGGAAAGAAATCAGACATGGAATTAAACAGTACAAGAATGCACAATAATATACATAGAGACTTACAAAGTCCACATTCGAAGTATATTCACGTCCAGGGCATCTTGCTGGTAAAACATGTACACCTCCTCGAAATTCACCCAGAAGATGTTATCCCCATTGTGAAAATCTTGCTCCGTGTATTTTACTGCGAACAACTCCATACCTTCGTTGGACTGCTACATGTACCACTGATGGACGCGCCGCAGTTGTGTTGTCAGGTGGTCAAAATGAGCTAGTTCAACCAGCGGTTTCGCCATAAAGAACTTCCACCTGAGATCTTGCTGCTGAGCTTCTCATTGAGCAGGATCTGCTTGAGCATCCAACTTCAACGCTTCGGCACTAGCCGCCTTCAAGTACTGCCTTCTGTATATGCGCTCGTAGTCCGACATTTTACAAGGTTCAGAAGCCTGCCCCGTCTTTTGCACTTTTGCCATACTCGAGAAAAGCTTTTGCGCGTTCTCGTCAACTTTAGTCTTCTCAGGTGGTGGCACCTTTTTAAAGTGAGATGTTACGCTGGCGCTTACATGCTTTTTCCATTCTTCCTCAGTCATGTCAGCTGGTAATTTCTTCTGGGATTGTTGCTTCACAGATGATTGAGATTTCTTCGAGGATGCTGCTGACTTGCGAGATGGTGTTGGTGTTTGATTCTTCTCAGATTCTGGCGGAGGAGTCGGACTTTTTCTGGTTGGTGCCGGTGGAGGAGTTGGACTTTGTCTCTGTGGTGGCGACCAGGGCGGGAGGTCTCTGTGTGCAGAGCGTGGCTGATCATCATCTTCGTCGTCCTCATCGTCCGGGCCAAGCTTAATCAAGCTCTTGCGCCACACGAGGAAGCTATGCACGTTTTCTCCTAGTATTTTGTTTTCGTCCTCGCCAGGGATCTCTACCTCCATTTTACGGTATTGGCAGACTATACTGTCCACTTCGACCCTGGCGAATCCCTGTGGTATCGGGCGACAGTGCAAAACCTACGATTCCTGGCATGGCCAAGCCCTGCCCTCAGCCACCTTGATTGTAATGCCATGTGCAGACAAATGTAGCTTGCACGGTGTCGGTTCTTTGATGTCATCCACAGTCAAATGGAGTCCGTGATCTTCGGGAAACCCTGTGGACGCGCAACTGCTCTTATGAGCACCAGGACTGATGAGCTCAGGTATTTCTCCAAGCGGCGGTCGTGAGCTATGAGCTTTCTGTACTGCTTGCTCCACAACCTTATCTAGTTCCGCTCTCTATTCCTCTAACGCTCTCGCCACAACATCTTGTATTTGACGGTCCAGTTGATCTTCTCGTTGTCTCTTCGGGCGCTTGTACAACCATGCGTCTGCTGGGAAGGCTTCTTTCCACGGCACCAAACCAACTCCTCGGGTGTGACCTGGATGCTCCTTGTTACCCAGGGCTACGGTTAGCTCGTCATGCTCCCTTCTTGGCCTGAAAGATCCTTGGGAAGACTACATGTGAGCATCCGTGATTCTATGCGACACTTCCTGCTCTCTGTCACTTCTGAAGCTTAAGTTGCCATCATCGGAGATAGAAGCACCCCTCTCAAGCAACCATTGCTTCGATCGTTCGCTCAAGACGGCCGTTGCAGGAATGACACCCTTGCGGGTTAGTTCTTCTTCGGTCCGATGCCATGCTGGTATTTTCTTCACGTACCCTCCTGTTCCTAGTGTGTGAGGGTGAATATTTTTATCCGCGTTTGCCTTGTTCCTTTGACTTACTATCTGTGCTTCTTCAGACCTCTTGTACGCCATAAAGTCCTCCCAGAACTATCTTAACTTTGGGTACATGTCAAAATTCGGCGTTTCATTCTTCTTCACATAGTTCTTATTTAGTGCCGTCTTCCAATTCTTCCACGCTGTGCACATGATGGATAGTGCACGTTTCTTTGCAACCAGCTCGGTCTCTTGGGGGAACTGGAACACTTGTTTCAGCTTGTCCCACAATGAGTTCTTTAGGTCATTGGGAACCACCCATGGGCCACCTTGGCGGCCAATCCACGATCTGTAGCTGATGGGCACGTCATCCCTAGCAAGAACACCGCATGTTGTCCTGTACGGCCCCAACGATGACTCGGGTAGAGCAGGTTCCCCGACTGCCGAGAGTTCCACTATGTTAAAAAGTCCCTTATGCATCTTGTTTGGACCACGACTTGTGCGCTGCCTTCGTTGATCAGACGTCTGAGCTTGCAATTTGATCTTCTCATGAATCGTTTGGGCCAACAATGTTTTGAGAACCACAGTACACTAATACTTTACCTCGCCTACGTTACTGACGTCAGGTTGGTCCATGGCAGGATCCTGCAAGTTCAGGTAGGACGTTGGGCTATGGTTCGGGCTACCCGTTCCTCCTTCGTCGATATTTGAGGGCCCAGCTCCCTCCGGCACTTGTCCTTGGTCAGAGGCCATTCCTAGCAAGTTTATCGGAAATTTCAAATTAACAAGCTCATTTTTGAAACACACATACAAATGAAGATTGACAGAACGAATGAACATAGATATAAAAGCATTTGAGCGTACGTATTCCGATGCAAACAAGTTCTAATTAGGATCCTTTTCTATACTATGGTAGTATATATGTCCCTACGAGTGTTTTAAAGTAAGTCCCGGGATATTTTGCACTCACTCGAGAATGTTTTCATATAGATTATCATTAAGGCTTAAACTTAGAGGCAATAGCAGATCGATCTAAATCATTTTCTCTCCTGTCTTCCTCAATTTCAATTTCACCACAAATTGTAAAATTAAAAAATGGCTAAGATTTATTGAAAGAAGGAGTACTCAATAATAATGTACACATATACTTATCAATTCTAAGAAATAAAATTAATACACATATTTGAAAGACACATACACATCTTGAAAGAACATGTACACATATACATATTTTTTGATCTTTATACACATACATCTTTCAAGGACACATACACATATACATCTTTTTTCTGAATCTGCATGCTCCAGAATAATTTGACCATGAACACAAACATACACATACACATACACATACACATACACATACACATACACATACACATACACATACACATACACACACACACACACACACACACACACACATACACACATACACATACACATACACATACACATACACATACACATACACATACACATACACATACACATACACATACACATACACATACACACACACATACACACACATACACATACACATACACATACACATACACATACACATACACATACACATACACATACACATACACATACACATACACATACACAGGATATATACACATACAGGATACATACACATACATCTTTCAAGGATACATACACATGCATCTTTGGAGGATACATACACATACATCTTTGGAGGATACATACACATACATCTTTGGAGGATACATACACATACATCTTTGGAGCAAACAACAAGTAGCCTTATAGTATGATGTCAGAAAGTTAATTTTACTGCCAAGCATCATACTCCAAGCAAATTTAAGAGAATGTAAGACAATATGATAAAAAAACATAATTGATAATTGAATTCACTGTTATAATAGAATCTTAATGAACAGATTATACTATGTCCAATACCTCGAAAATCAGAGTAAAAGAAACAAAGCAATACTGATAGGTGCTAAACAATACAATATCAAGCTTGAATGGTTATCATAATTGAGCAACAGAAAGACTTATTAGCATAATTGAGCAACAGAAAGACTTATCTACTGGTTCAAGGCCAAACTCGCAAAATTAACTGTTATGATCATTTTTTCACCCATTGTCATCATCGAGCAACGTCAAGGCAGCAAGGTGAGTTTCCATGTCACAGACACATACTTATCTGTGTAAGATCTATTAATGCCAACATGATCATGATTTTGTGAAAGAGACATACGTCGATCAGGTTCTAACCTAGTCACACACCATCAATTTGAGCAAAGATCACAGCACACACACTTAGCTCAGTTCACAAATGATAAAAGTCATCAGTGGCCAAACACAATACTAAAACATGTGAGCGAAAGCACAAGAACTAAAATGCCCAGCATCAGTTTTTCCCATGCTTATGATATCTACAACACAGCAAGTACCAATCATGGGGCAAAACACAATCATTGAGCATAAAGGTTAAATCATAACTGAGTAGGAGCACATACTAACCACCATGCTTCATATCAAATAGACGTTTCAAGGCTAAGCATTTCTGTATACAACGATGACAGATTCGGTTGAATGGTAGCTATACGGGGGGCGAGCGAGCGGCGAGCGGCGACGGCGTGGGGAGGGATGCGATGGCGGCGGCGGCGAGGATCGACGGCGGCCTCGACTACGGGGATGCTCGAGGCGGCGACGGCAACGGCGGGGAGGCCCGAGGCGGCGACGGGGATGCTCGAGGCGACCGAAGGCGAGGAGGTCGGGGCTTGGGATGTGAAAGGTGGCGGAGATGCAATTGACAGGAGAGGGCTAGGGTTGGGCGCGACAGTGATATTTATAGGGGTGGACTATCACTGCCGGGTCAAAAAAGAACCGGCAGTGATATAATATCACTGCCGGGTCACAAAGAGAGCCGACAGTGATAGTGTATTATCACTGCCGGTTCTACTAAAACCCGACAGTGATAGTGGCTTATCACTGCCAGGTTTCAATAGAACCGGCAGTGATAAGGGAGCTATCACTATCGGTTCTCTTTAACCCGGCAGTGATACTTCGTATGGCTGCCGGGTTTTACTAGAACCGGCAGTGATAAGTCGCTATCACTGCCGGATCTATTTGTGAACCGGCAGTAGTTCGAAGTATCACTGCCGGGTTAAAGAGAACCGATAGTGATATTATATACAGTACAACTTCCAGTTTATTTCATTTCACAGTCCGACGAAATACTATCAAATTTGATCCAAATAATCTGAAATTTTTTTGAGGCATACTACAGGACATGTAATATGTTATATAAATATTTCCCCCTAATTTTGACTAAGTTCTAAAATTCAGAAACCCCAAATTGCTCACTGTTTTAATAGTTCATATATCAAATAGTGCTTAAAAAATTCATATTAAGGCTTACAAATTTCAAATTTTGAAATAATAAATAAATTGTAGATGGACCGAAGGAGGATGCATGACACGGACCGTTGCGGCGCAGAGTTCTTTAATGGTGTGACTTGTAACAATTCACACAAATGCAGTCAAATCCATTGCCTCATGTAATACATTAATTGTTACACAAGAGAAAATAAACATGTTGTTCGTACGAAAGAAAGTATTCAACATCAATTTTTCACCTCCAAATGACTTTGTGACCATTTTATTGCTTTTTATTATCCTGGTTTGCCTATAATTATGATTCCAGTATTTACATTGAGCCTCAACTTCTTCAAATGCTTAGTTTTAAATGCTCTAGGACATTAACGTTAGAAATGTAGATGACTTGGCAGACGAGCAAATGATAACTTGTCTGCCCAGTATGAGTGAATTTCCAGATATGAGAATAAAAAACACTACAGCAGATAATTAAAGCTGTGATTTCTATGGTCACTAACTATACATGCCGCGTGTTTATACGGATATTAATAGTTAAATCTGTTTAGATATCCACCTATTTAACTGTGATTTCTATGACTGTAAATGCTGCACGTTCACTGACAAAGACTTCATTTATTAGTAGCAAAGTTAAAATTTTAAATTGTCCACAGTTAATTGTTTTAGCTCCCGCACAAGTTCTAGAGAAGATCGGACGAACCTTAAAATTTAATAGACGTGTTGAAAATAATGTTTTGTTACATGCAAGACGCCATTTCTTCTATGACTCCTACATTTTCTTTGCATACAGCTAGATTTTCTTCCCCTTATTGCTAATTTTATGCCCCTTTTTGTTTCTTGCAGGTTATGATTCAACTGTCGCAGGACAACCTCATGACTCATTTGTCAACATTTCTTCATGCACTATTGGATGCCTTCGAAAACCATAGCCCATATGGTCGCAAGGTCGATTCATTCCCAGTTCCTTTTATTGATTGTGCTTAAGACCATCCTGTATTTTCTTAGAAACCTTGCTCTGTTTCTTTCGCCTCCCCCTGAATTCCTGATAAAGATCATGGGAATAGTAAGAGATCTAACAATTTAGCAAATAATTCTCAGTTCATCTTTAAATTGTCCAAAACTTGCATGCATGAACCACAGTGCCTAAAAATTGTGCAAGAAATCAGTTTAGAGTGCTCATATTTTTTTCAAAAACCTCACCTAATCAAGAGAAGGTCAACGGGTAATGGCCTTGTTGAGCTATACTGTCTAAAATTTGCGCACGAACTACTACTACAATGTTGAGCCATTGAGCATCTCCCAGTAGTACAATTCAATTTGTTCAAAAATTCAGAAGCATTTTGTTGATATATACTTGCGCTGCCCCCTTCAGTTATCTAGGCCATATTCCTACAAATAGCAATGCTAACATTTAAATAAATTCTGCTAATTAGGCGGATGTGATTGAGATGTCAAGGAGAGCAGCCATTCGATCGCGGGGCCTCGAGCCAAGCACACGCCTCCGTTGCCATGTTGGAAATCAGCACAGTGTTTTTTGTTATCTTTTCTGCTATTTGCTTTGGAATTGGTGGGGGATTGTTAGAAATTGGCCCATTGGGTGGTCCATTTCCTTTAATTCCAAAGCATGTATGGTTTAGTACCATATTGCCTAGCCAAGTGGAGGAAAGGCAATTTAAAAGGTGAATTCAAAGTGTCAGGATACACATTACGACGCGGCGCGGTCGCTCGTCGCAAATCACAAGTCACGCAAATTTTCACGTGAAAATACGTGAATGCGCGTGCGTGCGTGTGTGTTTAGCCACTATCCACCCTATGCCATTCTCATGCCAAGTGTAATTAATCAAGAGGTGGAAAGGACTCCACCTTTTAAATTGCCTTTCCTCCACTTGGCTAGGCAATATGGTACTAAACCATGCATACTTTGGAATTAAAGGAAATGGGCCACCCAATGGGCCAATTTCTAACAATCCCCCACCAATTCCAAAGCAAACAGCAGAAAAGATAACAAAAAACACTGTGCTGATGTGTTATTAATATACCAGTCTTTTTGGTGTAAGTCCCGTACGGGTTGAACTTGCACCTAGATTAGCAAGATTTATCCTCTCACAGCTGATGAATGTACTATGCCTTGAATTCATAGCTTTTCGTGATCAGACTTCACTTGAAAATCTCAACTGATATTAGGCTGCCAATAAACCACGCCTAAACGGAGCGTTAGATGGTCATGCTCCCTTATCTACTCATGAGCTTTCTAGAGAATGCCCTATTCTCGTGAACTGCGACCTCACAGTTAGGCTCAAGTAGGTGTATTCATTATAGGTACCCTGTAGGCCAATACCTTTTTCTTTTGACACTAGAATACATTAAGGCTTTAAGCCAGCCTTCCATACAGTTGAGAGTACTTTGTCTATTAGGACACAGGTACAAATTTAATAATATGTACTCTTTTGTTACAACATCAACTTGTTTTTTCCATTATCTAATTCACGGGATCTCCGATCAGGAAGATATGGGTTACCATTGTGGTGTAACTCAAGTGGGCCTCATACCCATGTCCATAGATGCAATGGAAATCGCCTTCCTTGCAAGTCCTTTTGTAAAAAAATCTGCCAGATTTTCCTCAGTACGAATATAATTCACAACAATAACTCTGGAGTTTCTCAATTTTCTGACAGTTTTAAGCCTACGCTTCACATGTCTGGAAGATTTCATGTTATCCTTAATACTCATAACCTTAGTCAACACTGTTCGGTTATCGCAGTACATTAAGATCTCCGGTATTGGTTTCTCAACCAATGGCAAGTCCAACAGTAGCTCTCTAAGCCATTCAGCCTCAACAGTGGTTGTGTCTAGTGCTACGAGTTCAGCTTCCATGGTTGACCTCGTCAATATGGTCTGTTTGCATGACCTTCATGAAACTGCAGCACCAGCTAAAGTAAAAATATAGCTACTTGTAGCTTTGATCTCGTCCGCATCAGAGATCCAATTGGAATCACTATATCCTTCTAAAACAGATGGATACCCAGTATAGTGTATTCCATAAGATGTTGTGCCTCTCAAGTAGCGCAACACTCTTTCGAGTGCCTCCCAATGATCATCTCCTGGGTTAGATGTAAACCGACTCAATTTGCTCACAACAAATGAGATATCAGTTCTTGTGGCACCAGCTAGATACATAAGGGACCCAATAATTTGTGAATATCTCAATTGATCTTTCCCTAAACCTTGATTTTTCCAAAGCTTAACACTCGGATCATAAGGTGTTGGGGAAATTTTGCAATTCTCAAAGCCGAATTGACTCAATATTTTCTCAGCATAATGGGATTGATGCAAAATGATCCCATCCTAATTGTTAATCAATTTAATATTCAGAATAACATTTGCCTCTCCCAATTGTTTCATATCAAAGCATCGAGATAAGAAAGTTTTGACCTCGTCAATTACAGCAGTGTTTGTTCCAAATATAAGTATGTCATCAATATACAAACACAAAATAACACCTTGACCCCCACCATAACGATAGTATACACACTTATCTGCCTCATTAACAGCAAAACCAGCAGATGTCAAAGTTTTATCAAACTTTTCATGCCATTGCTTAGGTGCTTGCTTTAGGCTATACAAGGATTTTAATAATTTGCACACTTTATTTTTCTGTCCAGTAATCACATAACCATCTGGTTGCTCCATATAGATTTCTTCCTCCAACTCTCCATTAAGGAAAGCTGTCTTTACATCCATTTGATGGACGTGTAGACCATGGGAAGCAGCTAATGCAATGAGCACTCTAATTGTGGTTAATCTGGCAACATGAGAATAAGTATCAAAATAATCCTCTCTTTTTTTCTGGGTATAGCCCTTGGCCACAAGTCTTGCCTTGTACTTATCAACAGTACCATCAGGCCTCATCTTCTTTTTGAAGATCCACTTGCATCCAACAGGTTTGCACCCACTAGGAAGATCAGTGATCTTCCAAGTCCCATTAGCCATGATGGAATCCATCTCACTACGAACCGCCTCTTTCCAATACTCAGCATCAGGAAGTGCATCAGCCTCTGAAAGAGATTTTGGCACATCATCCACGAGGTATACAATAAAGTCGTCACCAAAGGTTTTCTCAACCCTTTGTCTCTTGCTCCTACGAGGAGCCTCTGTGACTAAATTGTTATCCTCCTCAGAAATATCTTCTAATAGTAGTGTATCACTTATTGATTCAGAAATAGTGGTAGGTTCAACATTATTATTATTATTATTATCAGTTTGATTATTCTCAGTTTGTGAAGTACTACCTACTGGTCTCATAGGATACATATCCTCAAAAAATGAAGCATCTCTGGACTCCATTATTGTGTTAGCAATAATCTCAGGAGTTTCTGATTTTACTACTAAAAATCTATAGGCCGTGCTGTTATGTGCATATCCTAGAAAAATACAATCGACTGTTTTAGGTCCAAGCTTTCTCTTTTTCTGCAATGGTATATTGACTTTTGCCAAACACCCCCAAGTTCGCAGAAAATTAACATTGGGCTTTCTCCCCTTCCATCCCTCATACGAAGTAATCTCACACTTTTTAGTGATTGCTCTGTTTAGGACAAAATTTGCTGTTAATATAGCTTCCCCCCACCACATTTTAGGCATACCGGCACTCTCCAACATGGCATTCACCAAGTCTGTTAGTGTTCGGTTTTTCCTCTCAGCTACCCCATTTGATTGGGGAGAATATGGTGGTGTAACTTCATGGATTATACCATGCTCAGAACAGAACTGGGAGAATTCATAAGAGATATACTCTCCTCCACGATCAGACCTTAGTCTTTTAATTTTCTATTCTAGTTGGTTCTCAACCTCGACGTTATAAATTTTGAAGTAGTTTAAAGCTTCATCCTTTGTTTTCAACAAATACACATAACAATAACGTGTTGCATCATCTATAAAAGTTAGAAAATATCTTTTGCCTCCTTTTGTCAACAATCCATTCATCTCACACAGGTCAGAATAGACAAGATCTGGTGGTGCCAAGTTCTTTTCTTCCTCTAATCCCTTAAAGGGTTTTCTAGGTTTCTTTGCTTGCACACAAGAATGGCACTTTGATCCTTTGACAATATCACATTTTGGAATTAATTGTAATCTGGACATTCGAGCAATGCTATCAAAACCAATATGACAAAAACGAGAATGCCAAATATTGGCCTCACATTTATTCAAACTAGTTGCAATATTCATATTATAACAAGACTCTAGAGTACTGATGCGGAACAAGCCTCCACTCTCATAGCCTTTACCAACAAAGTTTCCATACTTTGATATTACAACTTTATTTGATTCAAATACTAGCTTATAACCATCCCTGCATAGGAGAGAACCACTAATGAGGTTCTTTTTTATTGTTGGCGCATGCTGCACGTTCTTCAAGTGGACAATCTTCCCTGAAGTAAGCCTCAGATCCACCGTGCCAACACCAAGAACAGAAGCATGCGACCCGTTCTCCATTAGGACGGAGGAAGCCCTGGCTGCCTGGTAAGAAGAAAATAAGAAAACATCAGAACACACATGAACATTAGCATCAGTATCAAACCACCAATCAGTGGATTGACATGCTGAAAAGACAACAGGAGAATTACCATACCCTCCTGAAGTCGAGGCCTCGCCTATGGTCACGTTGGTATTTTTCTTACCCGATTCATTTGTCTTGTTTTTGCGATAGCGACAGTCTTTTGCCATATGACCGTCCTTTCCGCACACGAAACAGGTGATGTTCTTCATGTCCCTTTTCTCAATTTTCTTCTTTTTAAAGCTAGTTGTCTTGTTTGGTTTATGGCCTTTGAAGTTTTTGCCATATGATTTCTTCTCAACGACATTGGCATTGTTCTGATTAGAGGTGCTTGGTGCATCTTTTGCTCTTGCCTTTTCTTCCACATCAAGGGCTGCAATGAGATCCTCAACAGAAATCTCTTCCCTCTTGTGCTTTAAGCTAGTGGCAAAATCCCTCCAAGTTGAGGGAAGTTTGGCAACAATACCCGCAGCCACAAACTTAGGAGGCAATGCACAACCCAAATGCGCAATCTCGCCAACTAGTAGCTGGAGTTCATGTGCTTGTGCAACAATCGACTTAGCATCATCCATGCTAAAATCAAAAAGTTGCTCACACACATTCAACCAGCGACTAGCTTCAGCTTCGGCATATTTCTGGTCAAGTGCATCCCACAACTCAGTGGCAGATGTGTAGTTCATATACACATCATAGAGCTGATATGCCAGAATAGTCAAAAGGCAGCCTAGTGCGGTGTTGTTCGCACTATCAAACTGCAAGTTCTGGTCAACCGTAAATGGATACTGTGAGTGGATCACCCACCACAGCCCCAATGACATGAGCCAAAACTTGGCTATTGTCTGCCATCTACGGAAGTTGACACCAGAAAACCTCTTAGGTTTCATTGCATCCGAAGCACCAGCCATTGCTAATTCACAAAAATATTCGCGATAAGGTTTCTGGAATGTTGGAAATCGGTGCAATGTTTTTATTCCAGATTTTAAATTGAGGCAAAAGTAACAAAAGACTAGAGATGCATAAAACAGCAGGTAACACATTGTACTTCACAATATGCTCAAGAATTGTATATTAACGTAGTTGATCTATCACACGAACTACTTACAGTGGGGCTTGATGAAGAAAAGGAAGCAGTGCAGTCGTGGAAGTCGTCGAGGATGACGCAAAGCGGTCACGCTGATGCACTGCTCAAAAACCTTATTGCCGCCCTCGTGTAGGTGAACTCTGCGGCAATGGTTCGGAGATACCGCTCACCCTCCTTCACGGTGCACGCCGAAGAGGAAGGTCGGCGCGGTTCAACAGCACAACACAATAGTACATCACTTAGAGTTGAGGAGGAAGAATGGAGGAGGAATATTGTGTTTCTGTCCTGGACATCTCCAGGAGTTTATATACACTCGCACAAGAAACTGACCTCATGATGTCAGTTAAATGCGGCAGTTACTAGTAACTGACAACATAATGTCAATTAACTCACTAGTAACTGACTGCATAATGACACAGAATTCAAATATATGTTTAAATCGCATTTAAATAGATTGAATGGAGAGATAAATGCAGGGTTCAGCAAAACAAAAAGGTGAATTCAAAGTGTCAGGATACACATTACGACGCGGCGCGGTCGCTCGTCGCAAATCACAAGTCACGCGAATTTTTACGCGAAAATACGCGAATGCGCACGTGCGTGTGTGTTTAGCCACTATCCACCCTACATTCTCATGCCAAGTGTAATTAATCAAGAGGTGGCAAGGACTCCACCTTTTAAATTGCCTTTCCTCTACTTGGCTAGGCAATATGCTACTAAACCATGCTTGCTTTGGAATTAAAGGAAATGGGCACCCAATGGGCCAATTTCTAACATGCCGTTGTGCGCCGTGGCGCCGCAAATAATACCATATCACAAAAATAGAGAAACGATTTATCTTATTACCGCATTTCATATATTGCTATATTATTCGCTTACACTTAACTTACGCGGCGTGCCGCCGCGTACACTTCTAGTTATGCATACGTATCATGGCTTTTTCCCGAGCTTAGATTACTTATGCCAATTTTGCCATGCTGCCTGAGGGCCTACGATCAAGGAGGACGGCTTCTTTGTTCTGCATGATGAGATAATGCCATGTTTTATTTTCCTGGTAAAAGGACCGAACCTCAATTAGGAGCTATACACACCCGCGCTTTTACCACTGAAAGGTGATATACAGTGCACTGTGCAACACATTGCAGTTAATTAATCCAGCATCTTAGCAAATTATCACACACGTTATTTTCTACCTATTGTTTTGGACATTGATTAATCCATCAACTTAGCACACTGCTACCTCGTTCCTAGGCACCATGAGAGAGAGACGTGTAGTCGACAAAATAGTGCTTACTTTTCTATAGTTTCGTATGCGTTATATTCTGTTTTGTTAAACAAATTGACATGCAACTTTTGTTTTCTTTCACAAGTAGAGTTTGCTCGTCGTTCACAAACTTCCTTTGTTGAATCCGCCCGGATATATATACCTTGAAATGGGGCTGTCTGGACATGTTGACACTTGTACGATATATAAATATAGGCAACATATCCGGTGAAAACCTTCTTGCCGTAAAAACTTCGTAAAACTCATGTGTACAAGTTTTGAAAAATTCTTAAAAAAATCACCATACGTAGAGAAGGTGAGCTTCTACAATCGTGCAAAATTTGAAGACCAAACTCAATCGCATTCTTAAAACTTGTACATTTGGGTTTTACAGAGTTTTCATGGTAAAAAGGTTTTTCACTGAATATGTTGCCATACATATATACATATGTACATATGTATATGTATATGTGTATATGTATATATATATGTATGCTATTTATCAAGTAGAATAGGGTATTCTACTCGCCAGCTATCTATGCAAACCCGACTGAATCCTCTTACCCTGTGCAACTGAGCCATGTCTGGTGTGGTTGGATTTATATGGACCACGAATGGACTATGATCGTAAAAGCCCATTTAGATAGCATGATTTTAATGCCTGAGTTGTATAGTATGTGAGGAATTTACAGGGATTACTACTGAATTTACATAATTTTTTTGAATTTTTTAGTGTTCAAGATCTTTTGAACGATGATTTTACGGATCTGGACACCGTGGCAAAAGATTTGTGTTTCTGGCCCTCTGACACGGTAATCGCGCGGACGGGAGGCACTGCACGCTTGATCGTGCGAACAGGACACGCTGCGCGTGGACGACGAGTGTTGCGAGGCGGCATGCAGCTCCTGGGAGGCGCTGCGAGGGGCATGCAGCGGCTGGGGAGCGCTGCAACTCGGAATACATTAAGGTATAACCAACCTGCCATACACTGTATAGGTGTATTCCTCATATAGGTGTATTCCTCATATAGGTGTATTCACCCAATCTCATAGACTGTGACTAGCAGTCGAACTCATATAGGTGTATTCCTCATAAGATGTTCTGTAGGATAACATCTCTGCTTATCAAAGTCACTCGGAATACATTAAGGTATAACCAACCTACCATACAGACTAGGAGAGTTATTGCATCTCAAACGGAGTGGGCTAAGTACAGAAGTACTCTCTCAGCCAGTCACTAGCTTGTCTCAACATCCTAATTTACGGGATCTTCGATCAAATAGGATGAGTTACCACTAAGACATGACTTTATATGGGTCTCAAACCCATCTCCCTCGATGCTTCATCTATCACATTCCGTGATAGTCCCTTTGTAAAAGGATCTACCAAGTTTTTAGCCGTTTGGACATAATCCAATGCTATAACTCCGGAGTTTCTCATTTTCTTGACAGACTTCAACCGCCTCTTAACATGCCTTGATGACTTCATGTTATCCTTAGAACTGTTCACCTTGACAATCACCGTCTGATTGTCACAGTTCAAAAGAATAGCAGGCACTGGTTTCTCAACCACCGGTAAGTCCTTCACAAGTTCACGCAGCCAGTCGGCTTCTACAGATGCGGTATCTAATGCTGTGAGTTCTGCTTCCATTGTAGACCTCGTTAAGATGGTCTGCTTGCAAGACTTCAGGAGACACCTCCACCACCCAATATGAACACATATCCACTTGTGGCTTTTATTTCATCAGCATCATATATCCAATTTGAATCACTATAACCCTCTAGTACCCTAGGGTACCCGGTGTAGTGAATTCCATAACTTGATGTCCCTTTTAGATAGCGCATTACTCTCTCAAGAGCATGCCAATGATCATCTCCCGGGTTTGAAACAAACCGGCTTAGTTTGCTCACAGCAAACGAGATATCAGGCCTCGTTGCACTGCCTAAATACATCAGTGAACTAATGATTTGGGAATATCTCAATTGATCCTTTGCTATACGTTGGTTCTTTCGTAATAGCACACTTGGATCATACGGCGTTGGAGCAGGTTTGCAATCGCTATAGCCAAAGCGACTCAACACCTTTTCCACATAATGGGACTGCTCAAGAGTAATCCCAGTTTCACCTTCTCTTAACAATTTAATGTTTAAGATGACATCCGCTACTCCCAAATCTTTCATTTCAAAGTTTTCGGATAAAAAGTCCTTGACTTCCTTAATCACATTAAGGTTCGTCCCAAAGATCAGTATGTCATCAACATACAGACACATAATCACTCCTTCACCCCCACCACAGTGGTAATACACACATTTGTCAGCTTCATTCACAACAAAGCCGGCAGATGTTAAAGTTCTGTCGAACTTCTCGTGCCACTGCTTAGGTGTTTGCTTAAGGCCATACAAAGACTTCAACAATCTACACACTTTTCCTTCATGATCCTTTACTACAAATCCATCAGGCTGATCCATATAGATTTCCTCTTCCAACTCTCCATTAAGGAAAGCTGTCTTTACGTCCATTTGATGAACGATCAGACCGTAGGAGGCAGCCAAAGATAGTAGTATTCTAATAGTGGTCAATCTAGCAACAGGTGAGTAAGTATCAAAGAAGTCCTCGCCTTCTTTCTGGGTATAGCCCTTGGCCACAAGCCTTGCCTTGTACTTTTCAATCGTACCATCAGGCCTCAGCTTTTTCTTGAACACCCACGTACATCCTACAGGTTTACACCCATATGGACGATCAACAACTTCCCAAATTCCATTGCTCAAGATGGAATTCATCTCACTCTGGACCGCTTCCTTCCAATAGTCAACGTCCTGAGATGAATAAGCCTCCTCAATGGTTCTTGGAGTATCATCCACTAGATATACAATGAAGTCATCACCAAAAGACTTTGTAGTCCTTAGTCTCTTACTCTTACGAGTTACTTCATTGTCCTCATCTATTGTATTTTCTTCAAATATGGGCTCAATTTGTATAGGAGTGGAAGGTTTAGGAGAGAAGATAGATTCTTGGCCAGATGAGCTAAGTGTCTCTTTCATAGGAAATAAGTCCTCAAAGAATGTGGCATCATTGGACTCAAAAATTGTATCTTCACTCATATCAGGTACTCCAGATTTCACTATTAAGAACCTATATCCAACACTGTGAAAAGCATAACCAATAAAAACACAATCAACGGTTTTTGGTCCAAGTTTACGCTTCTTTGGGATAGGCACATTGACTTTAGCCAAACATCCCCAAGTACGTAAATAAGAGAAATTTAATCTTTTCCTCTCCCATTCCTCGAATGGTGTGATTTCTTTATTCTTTGTAGGAACCTGTTTAGGACATGACAAGCATCAATATAGCCTCACCTCACCATTCCTTGGAAAGTCCGTTGTTTCTAACATGGCGTTAACCATCTCGTTAGAGTACGGTTCTTTCTTTCGCAACCCGCTTGATGGGGCGAATAGGAGGCGTCCTCTCATGGATTATTCCATGTTCCTCATGAGAATAAATTAAACTCACTAGAAAAGTATTCTCCACCACGATCTGACCTAACCCGTTTGATTTTTCTCTCAAGTTGGTTCTCAGCTTTAGCTTTATAGATCTTAAAATAGTGAAAAGCCTCATCTTTTGACTTTAATAAATACACATAGCAATATCTAGTAGAATCATCAATCAAAGTCATGAAATACCTCTTACGACCCTTTGTCAACTCCCCGTTCATCTCGCATAAATCGGTATGAACTAGTTCTAATGGTGCCAAGTTTCTCACCTCAGCTACCTTGTGAGGCTTGCGAGATTGCTTAGATTGTATACACACTTAACACTTAGAACCTTTGACTTAGGTAAATTTTGGGATTAAATTCATACTGGCTAACCGCATCATGCAACCAAGATTAATATGACAAAGTCGTGAATGCCAAACATCAGTCTCATGATTACAAACATGATTCACAATTTTATTCATGTCCGTCAAAAACAAGCGGAACAAGCCTCCACTCTCATAGTCTTTTCCAATAAAAGTTCTAATTTTAGAAACAACACATTTATTGGATTCAAAAACTAGCTTAAAACCTTCTCTACACAATACTGATCCGCTCACAAGGTTTTTATTTATCACGGGCACGTGATGCACGTTCCTCAGTCGCACAACTTTTCCTGAAGTAAACTTCAAGTCAACTGTGCGGACTCCACGTACAAATGCCTGCGACCCATTCCCCATCAACACGGAGGAAGCCCCTGTGACCTGGTAAGAAGAGAATAAGGATCTGTCAGCACAAACATGTATATTGGCCCCCGTGTCAATCCACCAATCAGGTGAACGACATACTGATAGAACGGTAGGTATTGAAACATACCCAGATGTTCTCTCCTCAGTATTGCCAATAATAACGTTGGCGGACTTTTTCTGCTTATTGTCTTTACGATCAGGGCAATACTTTGCCCAATGATCAGTACCATTACAGACAAAGCAGTTTCCCTTTCCTTTATTCTTCTTCTTCTTGAAGCTAGTAGTTTGAGCGGCCTTGTTCTTGTTCTCAGGCATTTTAGACTTATTTTTATTCTTCTTGTTGAATTGAAAGGTTTTCTTTTGTACCACATTGGCACTAGAACTTTCTTTCCCACGTATATCTTTTGCCCTTGCTTTCTCCTCAACATCTAGAGACCCAATGAGACCAGCAATGCTGAACTCTTGTGTCTTGTGTTTTAGAGTAGTGGCAAAATCCCTCCAAGAAGGTGGCAGCTTTGCAATGATGTATCCCGCCACAAACTTGTCGGGCAATGCACATGTAAAATTCTCAAGTTCTTTCGCAAAGGCTTGAACCTCATGAGCCTATTCTACTACAGAATGGTCATCAACCATCTTGTAGTCATGAAACTGCTCCATGACATAGAGTTCACTACCCGCGTCAAAGACTCCGAATTTTGCCTCAACTGCATCCCACATTTCTTTACCACTTGGCAAAATCATATATACATCAAAAAGATTTTCTCCCAAAACGCTAATCACGGCGCCTTTAAACAAGTTATCCGCAGTCGTGAAGGCACTCTCCTACTCAGGAGAGAGCCCACCCTCAGGCTGTGGCTTGCCTTGTGCAACGTGATACACGTTCATGGCAGTCAACCACAGAATCATCTTGGCGCGCCAACGCTTGTAATTTGCGCTGTCAAAAACAGTTGGCTTAAGCGCGGCAGCGAAACCAGTAGTTGTAAAATTCCTAGTATAAGGTTTTTGGATTGTTGGAAAAATTAGGAATTTTCTCAATATTTTAATCCACAGAATTATGTAAATCATGATTAAACTATGACGCAATTCTAGTTCAAAGCCAAAGGTACTAGATAACAAATTATCTATCTCATACGCAAAGACTAATGAACAAGAAATCAACATGATTAAAACACGGTATAAGTTAATATACCCTTGAGCCGGTGCCACCATAGGCACAGGCGCAGGCAGAACATTCTCGTTCGCCATGACGGTTGGAGTAAACGATCACAAGTTGTTGCAGTGAAGCCTTGGTGCAGTGAAGAGGTTGATGCAGTGTAGATACGCTTCCAGGAACACCTTTCGAGCAGTCGCGTGGTACGCTCCCCAAAAACCTTATCGACCTTCTATCTCGAGCAAGATCTCAAGAAGGGCGAGGTTCCGGAGGCCTGCTCCCTTCGCTACTTGTGCGCGCAAGAAAACGGAGTCGGGAATGCAAAAGACAACAGCAGCACACTCGCACACGCCACGCCACGGCTCGGCTCGGCGCGCGCGCGCGTGTGTGGCACAACCTTTACCCTTTTCCATCTTGCTAATTGAGAGACACACAACTCAACTATTTAAGTTGATCAAACCTTCTCTGAATTACCTATATGGTACTGAACCAATTTCATAACTCCTAGTATTTAATGGGTCTTTTGGAATTTCTATTAAATTAATTATGGACCATCCCATAATAATCTAACAGGTCTTGCTAGGTTTCGACGTAGTAACATTTTATTGCAGGGGAACTATGCAGTTTCCGGTGGTGTGAAGGGTATTGAAGCAGTTGAAGCCAAAGCAAAGTCCTTTAAGGCCAGAATGACGGTTAGTGTTTCCATGTATGTATATTTGACGGATGCTTATGTGTGTAAATATTTGTGACACCTACCATGAAATATGTAATCTGGTTATCATAATTCGAAGTAGTTTTGAAACCTCTTAAGGTATTCTACCGAACAGTGCTTCCTCTGTTAAAAATCATATGCCATTTTGGACACTGACATAGTCTCTGATATGTGTGACAATGACCATAAATTTTCATATTAACATGTTAGCAAAAAATTATGAAGATATTATATTACGATAGTACATTGGATGACAAATCTAATGGTTTCATTTTCACATGGTCAATTTAAATAGTTTTTGTTTGTTCTAGTGATAACAGCTAAGAAAGTACGACTACATGCATTCTAAAAGGTTTTTACAAGCACATAACTTGATAGGTGTAACATTCTGTCTTATCTGCAAGGCTATCATGGAAAAGTGATTGCCTTGTTGCAGTCTTGGTTTCACAGAAAGAAGATTTCCTCGTTGCATCATCAAGAATGTTAAGTTACACATTAAGTTGCTATTATCTTGCCAGGTTTGCCTAGCCGTTGCTGGTGCTTTTCATACAAGCTTCATGCAACCTGCTGTTTCAAGATTGGAATCTGCATTGGCTGATACAGAGATTAGAACACCAATAATTCCAGTCATCTCCAATGTTGACGCATAGCCCCACTCAGATCCTGACACAATCAAGAAGATTTTGGCACAGCAGGTATTTAATTTACACTAAACTTGAATTTGTATTGCAGCTTTCTAGGGTACAATGACTTGTGTGCCTGACCTATTGGAGAAGCAGGTAACCTCTCCTGTACAGTGGGAGACTACTGTGAAGACTCTTGTGGGTAAGGGCTTGAGAAAAACTATGAACTCGGACCTGGAAAGGTAAGAGATTTATTGATAATTTCGGAATCAAGACTCGTCTAATGTTTAATGTTGTTAATGATGTTCTTGTACCATTCTTCTGGCACAACCAGGTTATAGCAGGAATAATTAAAAGGATCAACAAAGGTGCCACCATTGAGAATATTGGCGCTTCAGATAAAAAGTGTCAAAGACAGGGGTTAATAAGGTTAGGGGTCTGCTCAGATTTAAGCGGTACTCCTGATGGTACCAACTTTTACAGCACAAGAGGGATTTTGGCAGTTGCCAATTGCTCTCATTTACGAGGAACTGATATCGATCATTGTAGAATAAAATTTCAATGCAGAGAGTATGGGGATTATTCGGTGGTGTATTATCTCCCGTGGTTCAGTTTTGACCTTGTTGTTTGATGTACACTATGAATCTATGATCGTTTGACATTATGAATCTATGATCATCTGAACTAGCATGTGCTCGTTACAATATTTGATTTAGGTTTGGTAGTGGTTCCATGCAATGAGGTGCAAATTAGATAACCATCGGATCGAAGACATGCAAAGCTGGACATGCTGACACATAAAAACCGTCAATTATCAATCGGTCAATGGGCATCAGATACATTATGTTTACATGAATGGTCGAGTAATTGACACAGGATAGATACCGAAATTTAACACAATGCCCGGTTAAGGGTCTGTTTGAGGGAGCTGTGCTTCAGCTTTACTTCAGCTTTGGGCTAAAAGCTCCCCCAAACAGCATGGCTGCAAAGCAACTGGGAAGCTAAGCCACAGCAGAAGCACCTCCAAAAGCTGCAATCACGAGGAGGAGCTTTTCGGTGTGGCTTCGCTTGAACTCCTCCTAACTCGCCGCTCCATCTTCCCAACCTTTGTCACCCGCCTCCGCCTCCACATCACCTCCCCACTCGGATGTCTTCAGACTTCACTATGTTGCTACCTTCCATTTCAATTAGCCCTCAAAAGCTACAGCTACAGTAGGCAGTTTGCCAAACAGCATAACAAGAAAAGCCACAACCGCCAGCTATAGCTGCTTTACAACCCAGCAAACCAAAAGCAGCTTTTCAGCCCAGCCACAGCTCTCCCAAACAGGCTCTAAAATGACTCCAAAGAAATAACTAACCGGTGATAATGAAAGATCTAAATGAAATGGGATAAATAGCAAATAACGGCCGATAGCAACACAACCAAACTGCCCACGGTTTCGAAAAGGGCCGATGTTCGCCAACGGCATCACGTTCGCCAGGAAAAAGCGCCTCCCGTCCACGCGATCGAGTGTGCAGCGCCTCCTGTCCGCGCGATTGCCGTGTCAGAGGGTCAGAAACGCAAATATTTCACCACGGCATCTAGATCCGTAAAATCTTCGATCAAAAGAGCTAGAACACTAAAAAATTCAATTTTTTTGAACTTCAATATTACTTGCAATTTTTTTCAGTTTTCTTCTTCTTTGTGTTTTGTAGCATGATATGACGATTGATTTGTGACCAATTAAAAAAATCTCGTGCTCGAATGGACTTTGGACAACAGGCATAGGTGTGATAACCATGTAGTAAACAGAAGTTATGTATTTAGTAATTTTGCATGTTCAAAATAGTAAAAAATGTTCTAATGTATTTATTTGAATATTAAGATAGTAACTTTGAAGGTACGTAGTAGTAAACAGAAGTTATATAGATAGTAAGGTAATCTTTTCATAAGGTAGACAATTTCTCAAATAGTAATATTTCTGTTTTAAATAGTATAATGATTTTAAAAAACAAATATTGTCGTAACATTTCGGAAAGTTGCCTTGGGTTTCGACAAACGTCGTGTTGTTTCCTATTCCTTCATCTAATACATATTCTCTAAATTGATTACATCTAGATACGTAGTAAACAGAAGTTATGTAGATAGTAATTTTTGATATACACAGTAGTAAAATGTGAATTTCTACGTAATGTTGTAAAACTAATTTATACATACAGTCACATTAGACTAGGTTAATAGTAATTTTTTATCGTTCGATATTTTTGGTCGTGACAGTAATGATTAAACTGACGTCATATTATTCCTCACGTAAGCGGTTCGCGGTTTGTCTGTGCGGTTAATTTTTATTTTTTTTCAAAAACAAATCTTATCTCTCTGTTTTCGAAACTTGCCTTGGTTTACGACAAAGGAAAAAGAAAAACTAGGATGCGGATGTGCACTCTTCTTTTTTACTATCAGTACTTAATCTTGGTTTAAAAAAATCTGGACTTTGTATTTCTTTTTTGAAGGCAGTGCGCTAATGGGTTTGATCTTTCATCCTCCTGAATCTTAAAAAAATTCTGGACTTAACCTCAATTTGATATAGACTTGGTCTACTGAAAGAAATCAAACAACCTTAAAGCAATTTGTAAGCTTCTAAATACACTAGCTTTATGGTATTTCATTTCAAAACATAAAAAATGTTTTGAGAGATGCTTCCATACTTTTCTTTTTGATAGTTGCACAGATATTAAAGCATGAATGAAGAGTAGATAGTGATTATTTACTTCTTTGTTTGCTTTAAGAGTTTTGCAACTTGTACTAAGAGAAAAAACATTAAAGCACTGATCGTTGATAATTTGTCACTCTGTATAGTAGAATTCATAATTTACCACTCCGTAGAGTGAATAATTTATCTTTCGTCACTTTGAATAACTTTACCCCTCGTCCTTTTTCTTCTTCTTCTTGCTTGATCACGACCTTCGCTGAGAGGCTGATCAATCACACCTAAGTCCATAGAAATCAACGACGCGTCCATGGATACCGAGCAGACGGAGAGTAAATCACCACCTTGCTGCACCGTCTCTCCCCGTTCACTGCCCCTCCTCCGCCGGTGGCCGTCGTGGTCGTCACGTGTAGCAATACAATGCGTCACGTGTAGCACCCTCCTATGCCATACGCCGAGAGAAGCGGGCCACACCCGTTGTGGGTTCTGAAAGACGGCCAGGGCGTGGCTGAGTTGGTGCAGCTAGCCGGTAATGATGCATGGACTGGTTCAGTATGGCTCTGTCTAACATCATCTCGCTAAACGCAGCTATGGATTCCATAGCCGCAGCGGCAGCCATGATAGCCGCCAGCTGTGGAATATAAGAACCCAGGTGTCCTCATGACCGGCCCAGAAGTGCCTAAAGAAGAGACAGGGCCGAATGGAAGGCCCATAGGATAAACTCCGCGCAAAGCCTTGCTGCCGTACGCAAGGGGATATATCCCAGAGACAGTCGAACAAATATTTAGATATAAGAGATATGGTTGTAATCCGAGTTGTTAGCAAGGTAGGATAAAGATGTAAATTCTATCCTATAATCGATTAGAATCCAATAACCGATCGGAATCCCTTAACCGATCGGGACTCTGTAAACCGCCCCCCCATTATATAAGGGAGAGGGCGGGCAACAACAAGAAGACGAGCAATCTTAGATCCAAGAGATCCTAATAATCCCAGCACATAGGACTAGGGTATTACCTCCTCCGTCGAGGGCTTGAACCTATCTAAACCTTTGTCTTGTGTGACCTTCGAGTTTTCGATATAGCGCCTGCCCCATAATTTCATTGCCGACCACAAAAGTCGATAGTTGGCGCGCCAGGTAGGGGAAGCGCTATAATCTTTTCCTACAAACTCGGTGTCAGCAATCAGCGGAATCATCACCACCTTCATCTCCGGCCAGGCTTTCCGCTTCGGAAATCTAGACTTCGTCACAGATGCACTCGGAGAACTGGTTTTCCTAGACCTAAACCAGATCCAATCTGGTAAAGATCAGGCAGACCCATCTCAGGTGTGCCACACCGACTCGGTCAGCGAACCAGTCGGCATCGCGAGGAATTGCTACAATCTTCGTGGCATCTTCGCAATAGAAGAGCAGAAGACCGATCTCCAACGCCAACAAGAGATTCAAGAAGCCGCAGAGTAAGATCGCTTTCTTCGTAAGGCTAAGGAGGCACAGGCGCGATCGCTTCGATCTCGCGGCCGCGATGTCCACGAGGACATCCTACAATCAAAATTGGGAGACCAAGTTGTCTTCCATACACCGCTGTAGAACGTCGTCACCTCCAAGATGCTTCTCAACATGCTGGACCCGATGATTGCATCTGATAGCCCGGCGGCCCTGATCGTGGCCCAGATCAAGGCCATGGTGACGGTGGCTGCAATTCAGCGGAATCAGGAAAAGCCAATAGGAGGAGCGCACTCACGCTCCCACGCGGTTACTCGCGTCGCTAGCAGTCAGAGTACCGGCAGTCGGTGCCCCACACAACCAGTCGCAGACGCCCGTAGGAATCTCAACCGCGACCTCCGCCAAGACATCACCACCATATGGCAAGAGCGGGACGAGGAAGAACGACGCTGGCGCTATGACGACCACGAACGTTTCGGTACCGGCCATGATCGACGAAGTGATAAACGGTACGACGATTGCAACGACCATAGAGACCATCATCGCCAGGGTTGGAACGACAACGACGATCACCGAGTCATGGGATCGCCACGCCGAACTCCACCCCGACTCGTTGATGACAATCGCCGAGCCAGAGGCTCACCACGCCGGACTCCCCCTCATCATGACGACAGATACATCGACGGAATCCGGGCGTTTACCTCTCGGTTACACCGAGTAGTATGGCCCGAAGGTTTCAACCCTAAGGGCATCGTTAAGTTTGATGGGGATCGAGATCCGGAAGCTTGGCTGCAGGTCTATGCCTTGGCGGTTAAGGCAGCTAGGGGCAATCAAACGTGATGGCGAATTATCTCCCAGTCAATCTCACCCCTTCAACTCAATCATGGCTCACAGGACTTCCTGCGAATTCGGTGGACTCCTGGAGCGATCTTTGTGATCAATTTATTGTGAACTTTCAGGGAACCTATGAGAGACCTGGCACCCCATGTGACCTATATCAGCTTCACTAGAAGAAAGACGAAACGCTGAGGGATTTCATCCGACGTTTTATGCAGAAGAAAAACACCATCAGGGATGTATCTGACGCAATGGTGGTAGCAGCCTTTCAGAAAGGGGTCAGCGATCTTGATCTGATCAAGAAAATGTCCAGGAAACCACCAACCTCCGTAAAGGAGATGTTTGCATTGGCCGACCGCTATGTCACGACCTCAGACGCCTTGGCCGAGCGCCAAGAAGATCGCCCGCAACAGAAGAACAAAGGCGACAAGGCCGAGTCCTCCAAGCACAAAGATAAAAAACGGAAAGGCGAGGAGCTAGTTACGGTAGCAGAAAGCGACTGGCCCCGAGCCACTCGGAGGGAGGCGCCTGATTACAATACGGTCATGTATGCGATCTGTCCTTTCCACCCAAAGGGAAAGCACGCCGTGAAAGACTGCTTTACCCTGAAGCGTTTTGCACGTGAAAGCAACAAGCAACCGACTCCAGTGAAGGATGAGGCTGCCAAGAAGAAAGACCCTCCCGGCGAGGACGATTACCAAGAACCCGATCACGAGCTGAACTACAATACGGGGGCTCCACCGGATACGAGTTCAAGTGGAAGCAAAAGCTTACCGCTCGGGAGATCAATGCGGTGGAACTGGCAACCCCCCAGTATCTAAAGTGGTCCGAAGTCCCGATCACCTTTGACCGCTCGGATCACCCCAACCGAGTTTTACATCCGGGTAAGTATCCTCTAGTGCTCGACCCTGTTATTCGCAATGTAAAACTCAAGAAAGTCTTGATTGATGGAGGGAGTGGACTCAACGTCTTGTTCGCCAAAACCTTCGATGACATGAACGTCCCCCGCTCCGAGCTAAGGCCGAGCTCACAGCCGTTCCACAGGGTGATCCCTAGGGCGTCTTCGTTTCCACTCGGGCAGATTGCTTTGCCCATCACCTTCGGTACCAAAAACAACTATCGGACCGAGTATATAAATTTTGAGGTAGCGGATTTCGAAACAACGTATCACGCTATCTTGGGAAGGCCCGGTCTGGCTCGGTTCATGGCCGTTCCGCACTACACCTATTTGGTGATGAAGATGCCGGGACCCAAAAGCGTCATCACGGTTCGCAGTGACATCAAGCGATCTTTGGAATGCGACCGAGAGAACTACGAACTTGCTGAGCTGCAGGAGGCAACCGTCGAGGGGAAGAATATCCAAATAGAGGCTACCACGTTGCAGGAAGAAGGCGACATCCCATCTAGGAAGAAGGGATAAAGCCTGGTGAAGGAACCAAGAGAATTATTCTCGACCCATCTGACCCTTCCAAAATGATTCTGATCGGGATAGGGCTCGAGGATAAATAGGAAGGCATGCACGTCACCTTCCTCCAGGCTAACAAGGACATCTTTGCCTGGAAACCATCCGACATGCCGGGTGTTCCTAGGGAAGTGATCGAGCATTCTTTACACGTCGATGAAAAGGCAAAGCCAATCAAGCAAAGACTCCGGCGGTTCGCTCCAGATCGTCGAAACGCAATCAAGCAGGAGATCACCAAGCTATTAGCTGCAGGTTTTATCAAAGAATTGTATCATCCCGACTAGTTGGCGAACCCTGTACTAGTTCAAAAGAAGAATAAAACTTGGTGCATGTGCGTCCACTATACTGATCTCAACAAGGCATGTCCGAAGGATCCATTCGGGCTACCTCGAATTGATTAGGTGGTTGATTCAACCGCCGGGTGTGAGATCCTGAGTTTCCTCGATGCCTACTCAGGGTACCACCAGATTCGCCTAAAGGCGGAAGATCATATCAAGACTTCATTCATCACGCCCTTTGGGGCCTTTTGCTATACCACGATGGCGTTCGGGTTGAAAAATGCTGGTGCAACGTATCAACGCGCAATACAGCGGTGTTTTCATGCCCAACTCGGACGCAATGTGGAGGCATATGTGGACGATGTCGTGGTAAAGACTCGGGAGAGGAAGGACCTTATCGTCGACCTAACCGAGACGTTCGAAAGTCTAAGGACTTTCAGTATGAAGTTTAATCCCGAGAAGTGTGTTTTCGGAGTATCTTCGGGAAAATTGCTCGGGTTCATCGTATCTCAATGAGGCATTGAGGCCAACCCAGAAAAGATCAAGGCTATATCAAATATGGAACCGCCGACTTGCCAAAAGGATGTCCAGAAGCTTATAGGGTGCATGGCAGCACTCAGCAGGTTTATTTCCCGACTGGGTATGCGAGGTATGCCATTCTTTAAACTCCTCAAGAAGTAGGACAAGTTCCAATGGATGCTTGAGGCACAACAAGCGTTTGAAGATTTGAAGACCTTCTTGACGTCACCCCCGGTCTTGGTTTCACAAATGCCAGGGGAACCTCTGTTACTTTACATTGCGACAACGACTCGCGTAGTCAGCGCTGCAATCATCGTAGAAAGGGAGGAGCCGGGTCACGTGCAGAAGATCCAACACCCGGTCTATTTCATCAGCGAGGTCCTGAGTGAATCTAAGGTGTGGTATCCACAAGTACAGAAATTATTATACGTCGTACTTCTTACATCTCGCAAACTCAAGCACTACATCCAAGAGCATATTGTTTTGGTGGTCACTTCCTTCCCAATAGGAGATATACTTTACAACCAGGAGGCCACCGGGAGAATTGCAAAGTGGGCAGTCGAGCTTGGAGCTTTTGATATCCTATTCAAGCCTCGCCAGCCATAAAGTCTCAAGCGCTCGCCGACTTTACTGCCAAGTGGACAGAACTTCAAAACTTGCCGGACGTCAAGGAACTCGAGTATTGGACGATGTACTTCGATGGTTCCCTCATGCTCAGCGGCGCGGGGGCTGGTATAGTGCTCATATCACCAAGTGGAGAACGGTTGAGGTACGTTTGAAGTCGAACAATGCCGCCGAGTACGAGGCATTCATTCATGGGCTCCGTATCGCCATATCACTGGGTATCCCACGTTTGACGCGGTTCGTAGAGATTTAATGCTCGTGGTCAATCAGGTGCAAAAAGAATGGTCCTGCATCGAAGACAACATGGCTGCCTATTGCCAGGAGGTACGCAAGCTAGAAGGCAACTTTGACGGCTTGGAACTTGTTTATGTGCTCCGTCGGGACAATGAAGCGGCCGACGAGCTAGCAAAAATGGGATCCGGTCGGACCACAGTGCCCATGGGAGTATTCGTCGAAGAAATTCATAAGCCCACAATAAGCACTCGGCCAAAGTCGGACGTCCCAGTGGAGAAGAACGTAGAGGCAGAAGTCCTGGTCATTACCCCCGATTGGACAGCTCCGTATCTGGACTATTTGACGAAGGACGAGCTACCCAAAGACCGCATGCAGGCCGAACGAATAATGCGTTGAAGCAAGAGCTATGTGGTAATTAAGGGAGAACTCTATCGCAAGAGCTCCTCTAGTGTACTACGACGGTGCATATCAGAACAAGAAGGAATAGATCTTCTCAAAGAAATCCACTCGGGATTTTGTGGGAATCACGCGGCGTCAACAACCCTAGTCGGCAAGGCTTATCGTCAGGGATTTTTCTGGCTGACTACTGTCACTGATGCAGAGGACATCGTCCGAACATGCGAAGGATGTCAATTCTTTGTGCGACAGGTGAACAAACCGACACAGGAACTACAGACCATCCCAATCACATGGCCATTTGCGGTCTGGAGGCTTGACATGGTGGGACCTTTAAAGAAGGCTCAAGGCGGTTATACTCATCTCTTCGTGGCCGTCGATAAATTCACCAAATGGATTGAGGCCAAGCCAGTCGCCACAATCATAGCTGCAAAGCCAAAGAATTCTTCCATGAAATCGTGGTTAGATTCGACGTACCAAACCAAATCATCGCGGATAACGGCACCCAATTCAGAGGTGGCATATTTCAAGACTGGTGCGGTGAAATCGGCATAAAAATTTGCTTCGCATCAGTAGCCCACCCTCGAAGTAACGGGCAGGTTGAACGAGCCAACGACATGGTGCTACAAGGCCTAAAGACAAGGATTTTTTATCGTCTCAAACCATACGCCACTCAGTGGGTCAAAGAATTGCCTTTGGTACTCTTGGGGCTACGAACCACCCCCAGCAAAGCAACCGGGTAGTCACCTTTCTTCCTGGTGTATGGCACAGAGGCGGTCTTCCCCACTGAGTTAGAATTCGGATCCCCGCGGGTTCAGAGATATGAGGAGGTCGCTTCGGAAGAAAGCCGGCTAGAAGACCTGGACCGACTGGAAGAAGCCAGGGACGTTGCAACAATTCAGTCGGCAAAGTACCTTCAGGGCTTACATCGCTATCACGGTCGCAATGTAAGGAGCCGTGCATTCTCCAAAGGAGATCTGGTCCTTAGAAAGAATCATAAATGCGAGCATAAGCTCTCCCCAAGCTGGGAAGGCCCTTACATCATTGATGAGGTGATACGTCCTGGGGCTTATAAGCTCAAGCGCGAAGATGGCACAATTATCAACAACACCTGGAACATAGAACAACTACGTCGTTTTTTCACTTGATCTCTGTAATTCAATTACTTCTTTATGAATGAATGTTCACTCTTAAAGTTGTTCTCATATAATCTTCTCGAAAATTATGCGTCTGAGTGCTTCGCTCATTTAATTTTAAGACTCGAGACATGCGTCATGAACTATGCCCCGAGCACGGAAATGAACTAGTCGGACATGATATTTAAGATGTCAAAACTACTCGGATGGCCTCATCAAGCATAGCAGCATAATTTAAAGAAAAAATTCAAGGTCAAAGAAACACTTTCAAATATCTGTTCACAGGTCCAAAGTTTCTGCGACAGCCGAAGAAGCATCCTTAACTTCCTCCCAGAGTTCGGCAGCCCGGTCTTCATCCACATTGCAGGCATAGCCATCTTTAATAGCTTCAAGATCCACTCGGGGATAAAGCGACTTGGTGATCGCCAGAGCCTGGCTAGCACCATTGGTCGATGTTTCCTTCAAGAGTCTCTTAAGCTCCTTGGGGGCTTCCTCCAGTTGGGAGATAACGTGGTCCCTACTGAGCGGCCTCTCGCCTCCGGGATGAAGCAACCTCAACAATGGCTCAAAGGCCTCGCGAAGCTTAGCACAAGACGTTTCAAGGGCCTCGACTCTCTCGTTATAAGCGGCGTATTGCGCCCGCGTCCTGAACTTGTAGTCTGCAAGCAAAACAGATTATTAAGAAATACTAAGAAGACAACGAAGGCAAGGGAGGGCCAAGCTACTGGACGTACCTTCTAACTCCTCCGATTTCAAGTTGGAGGCCTCCGAGGCCTTAAGTTGCTCTTGGAGCTTTGCAATAGCAGAATCCCGAACTGACACAGAGATAAGGAAATCAAAAGACCAGACGATTAAATGAGAGCCGGGATGGTCCAGGAAATATTTACCTCGAAGGGAGCCAACAACATCTAGCTTCTCCTACCATAGGATTTTCTTCTCTTCCCACAAGGCCTGGACTTCTGACCGAAGATCTTGCAGCTCGGCTGCATGTCTAGCTTTGATCCGCTCCAAGTCGGCCAGATATTCCAGGTGCGTCCTGACCTCCGGGAGCATCTTTTGGAGGTGTTCGGACTTCTTCGCAGAGCGTTCTCCCAATTTCTGTAACCATCACAAGGAAAGGTGACAACATGATAACCATTACAAGCAAGAAGGTGACAAGAGTAGTGAAAATATTACTCGGGCCAGACTGTAACATCCCAAAAATTGGAGTTTTGGAATGTTTAAATTTGAAAATTCACCATTTGCATTTTTATTGAATTAATTTCAACTTAATATGAATTTTCTATTTATGAAATGATTTAATTTGACTAATCTATTCATCAAACAAAAGATTTTTCTGTATTTTTGGAGATTTTTATGAATTTATTTGATATTGATTTCAATTTATTTGTTTTTATTTGAATTTTTGGAATTATGTTAATTCGGAAAATGTTTTATTTTCGAAAATCCTCCTAGGCCGAATCTCGTTGGTCCGCCTCGCTTTACTACTCGGCTGCGTCGCCAAGGCCGCGTCGCCGGCCTGATCTTCGCCCACCAGCTCGCTCGCCCGCCGCGCCACGACGCTGCTGGCCCACTGTCGGCCGAAGCGGCGCCGTTGTCCCCGAGCTGGACACTCGCCGTCCGTTTTGCCCTCACCCACCGTCGCAATTTCGGGCGATTTGCCGCCAGATTCACAGAGGTCTCCTTCGGCCTGCGCCTTATTTAAAGCGCCGTCGCTCCTCTCTCTTAACCCGAAGTTTAAATGCCTGCAAGGCCGCCAAAATCCAAACCCTAGCCGCTGTTATTCTCCGCCGTGCCTGAGTTCTTCTCTGCCGTCTTCTTTTGCCTCCGGTGAGCCTCTGCCGCTGACTTTGGTCGCATTGAGTTTGCCGCGCCGCCCTCTTTCTTTTGCCCCTAGCCCCGTGCCGTTTCATTGCGTTTTTGGTGCTCGACCGAGGTCTTCTTCTTCGCCACATCTCCTCCTCTATGGACGCTGTTCACCGTGGACCGAGTCTCTGACTCGTGGGTCCTGCTTGTCAGCCAAATTCTTTTTCTTTTTATTCTTTTCCAGAAAATCCCGAAAATCCAACCAATCACATGTTGCCACGTGTCAGCCTCTCTGATTTTTTTGATTTTCTGATCTGGGAATCTTTCAGGAGCCCGTTCGAGCTCCGATTCCATTGATTCAAATTTCTAAATTCATCTAAATTCAAGGTCTATCTTCCAGTACCATTATTTTCAATTTTTGAATTTTATTTGAATTTATTTTATTTATTTTCTCTCGTTTCACGTGTAGATGACGCAGTCGAAGTTCAAGCAAATCAATAGTCAGAGGTATATCTAGCAGGAGGCATCGAAGGCAAGTCTTCCTTGACCATGTTGATCCCAAATTTTATGAAAATGTTATGTTGTTTTTAAATTATGCATGCTTACTTTTACGCGAAGTACTTTAAATGTAGTCTTAAGGTTTAGTTAAATTCCAGTTTGTTATACCCTCATTGGTATTGATCATGTCGAACCTTTGACACCATAGATGATATATACTGGCTATTTTATTTGGTGATATCCAGGAGATTAGCATGGAACGGTAGAATTGCTTAGTCCAGCTTAAGCGTTTCGGTATTGGGCCATTATGGGAATCATTTCAAATGTTGTTTAAACTTATTTATGAAATCGCGACAATTGGTGTTGCTGCTGTGATTTAAGTAAAATAAAGTGGAAATGGTTTAGACCGGGGCGGATGGATGTTTGGCGGGTGCAGAAAGCACGAGACCTTGGTATGTGAATGTTCCGCCCTAGTCAATTAAGGACCGAAGCGTGTGTTACCATGGACCGAGCACTACCGTACAACCACAAGTCTATATGGGTACGACCTGGCTAAATAATTTGTACATCTTATAATTAGCTTCGCTAGTTGGTGAGTGCCAGATGTTGGCAGGCGCAAGAGGGGGCTTCTGTACTGGGCAGCTAGAACACTAACAGCGGTGAAACCTTAGCGGGCGAGGTTAATAGTGGGGTTGTGCATTGTAAAGGCCTTGTTATGATCTCTCTGTCGACACACCAAAGGAAGTGTGTTGATAGCTTGGCAACAAGAGTCGATCATATCTTGTGGGTAAAGTGTACACACTCTGCAGAATTAAAACTACTTAAGTAGCCGTGCCCACGGTCAAGGGCAGGCGAGGTATGCTTGCACATTGTAGATTTCATGGTTTTGTTTTAAAGAAAAATGGTGGTTTGGGAATCCGAAAGCAGATGGAACTCTCGGGTTATGGTTTGGCGGATGGAGCCAGTCAGGTAGATGGAACCTGCTTTAATTGTCATATCACATTCAATTACTATTCAATTACATTTTGTTCAAATGATACTTTATGAAATTACTATTGGTATTTACAGTTAAACTTTGCTTTATGCTAAAAGAGCCATATTATGCCTTCAATTGTTTAGCCTTGCATATAGTTATCATGCATTATGTTTCCAAGACTTGCGGAGTACATTTTGTCCTCACCCTTGCAACATCCCCAACCTTTCACATAAGAGTTCGCAGAAGCTGAAGGTGACTACGATTTCTACACTTGTGGTTACGACGAAGGTGATCTGGAATGCTAGGACGCGAACCCCAGTCGATTGCCTGTTGGGCAAATGGATGGGCTTACTTTGCTTTTGTTATTTCGTTTCCGCTGTTTCTTATTGAACTCAAGCTATGATGCTGCTTATTTGTAATAATTGGCCATAAGGCTAATACTCTTTTGCTTAATTAATATTATGTGCTTCGTGATAGGGATGTGTTGTCATCACTGTTTCCACTGTGTGTGCTAGCTTTTCCTGGACTATTACAGGTTATACACAGAGGGTTCGGATTTTGAAATCCGGTCCTGATAGAGGTGGTATCAGAGCCATATCGACTGTAGGTCACATCCCTAGTTAGTCTGGTCTTCTTAGGAAGAACTTCAAAATTATTTTCTAAATCAAACCAACGAATTGCTGTGAATAGATTATCTCATCTCATCTTATTCTGATGGTTCTTACTCATTTCCTTTGCTGAAATATTATTTTAAAATTTTAATTTGATCTTATCTCTTGAAACTTCACAAAGTCTCGAGCCTTCTGCAAGAATCCAGATCAAGGAAGAAGATGATCAAGCCGTCAAAGAGTATATCCAGAAGACTACCATATAAGATAGGTTATGCTCAGCAGTGTTGGAGCATATCACCCTTTTTAGTTTAGCAACATGTAGTCCGAGTGTATTAGGATTTTTGTTACCTGTTTGTTGGGTGTGTTGTACACTTGCCCTAGCTCTGTGTTGCAGCCACCTTTCATTTGGAGTTTTATAGCTTGTTAGGTCTTGGAATGGCTACCTCCCTAGTCTTCTCATCTTTTGCTCTTTCCCTCTCATCTATTGCTAACCTATCCCTGGCCGTTGCTTCAGATGGAAGGTCAAGGAAGAGGTCGTGGAGCTGGTCGCAGAGGAGGTCGTGGTCGTGGTCGTGGCCAGGCAGAGCCACAAGAGCAGCAGGATGTTCAAGATCAGCAAGAGCAGCAAGTGCCACCGCCGCCGCCGCCAGTCCAACCCCCAGTCGCAGATATCCAGCAGATGATGGCAATGCAGCTTTAGTTGTTGCAGGCCCTTGCTTAGAATTTGGTAAACAATCCTCACCATTTTCACCGTGCTTTGATGATGCCGCCTACCAAAGCTTGAGAATTTATGAGAACTGGACCGCCTACCTTACGGGAGCAGGTGAACCCTTGGAGGCAGATGATTGGTTGAGAGATGTGGAGAAAAAGCTCCAGTTGGCACAGTGTGATGACCGTGAAAAGGTTCTCTACGCGAGTCATCAGTTAAAAGTAGTAGCTGCTACTTGGTGGGATAATTTCTGTGCTGCCCATCAGAATGCTCAATCTATAACTTGGGAGGAATTCTCTGAAGCTTTCCGTACTGCTCATGTGCCTGCCGGCATTATTGAAATGAAGAAAAGAGAATTTTGCAAGTTGCATCAGGGAAACCAAAGTGTTTCTGAATATCTGAATAGGTTCACCCAACTGTCAAGGTATGCACCAGAAGATGTGGCTACTGAAAGTGCCAAGATCTGGAGGTTCATGGAAGGACTTGATCGTGACATCAAGGTGCAGCTAGTTGCTTTGGATTTTCCAAACTTTCAACATATGGTGAACAAGGCACTAGTGCAAGAGGATGCCTAGCGCCAACAGCAGGAGTCCCGCAAGAGAAGGATGGCATTCAAGGCTCAGCATGGAGCGAGTGGTTCTCGACAGCGCTTCCAATCTCATCAGGTCAGCATGACACCTGTTCAAGGAGCACCCCGTACTCCTAACTCTGGACCGCGCTCAATCGCTCAAGGACCCCAGCAAAACAGCGCCAGTGGTCAACCGCAGAAAGGGAATTCAAATGATGCAGGAATTCAGTGTTTTCATTGTCACCAGATGGGACATTATGCCAGTAACTGTCCCTAGAAGCGTCAGTAAGTGACCCCAGTGCCGTTCAACTTGGGATCCAATTCCGCCAGAGCTCCTACGCAAGGACAAGGTCGTGGAACACCCTAGACGCCAAGAGCTCCGCAATCCTTTGGAAGAGGACGTATCAACCATGTGACCGCCGAAGAAGCTCATGAGGCATCAGATGTGGTTTTGGGTAAGTTCCTTGTTAACTCAATACCTGCCTCAGCATTATTTGATTCTGGAGCATCGCATTCTTTTATATCGAAGAATTTTGTTGAACAATTTGGTTGGGAAACCTTTACCCTTAAGAGCCCCATGATAGTTCAATCACCGGCAAAAGAATTGAGAACTAGTTCAATATGCCCAAGTGCAACCATAAAAATCAATGGGGTAGAATTCCTAGCGAATCTTATCATCTTGGATTCAAAAGGAATAGATGTCATCCTAGGGATGGATTGGTTAACCAAGTATAAAGGTCAAATAGATTGTGCCAGTAGAGCCATCACCCTTACCAATTCAGAAGGCATTCGAGTGGAGTATATGCCTGATGAGTCTGCAAGTAAGAAGAGCACTTTGAATAGTTTGAAAGAATCAACTTTGGAAAGTATGCATGTGGTGCAAAAATATCCAAATGTATTTCCTGAAGATTTGCCAGGTATGCCGCCTGATCGAGATGTAGACTTCGTCATAGAGCTAGTCCCTGGTACGGCTCCTATTTCTAAGAGACCCTACCGCATGCCAGCCAATGAACTCGCCGAGATGAAGAAACAGATTGAGGAGTTGCAAGAAAAAGGAAACGTTCGTCCAAGTTCGTCACCTAGGGGAGCGCCAGTTCTTTTTGTAAAGAAAAAGGATAATAGTTTGCGCTTGTACGTGGACTATAGAGCTCTGAATGAAGTCACAATCAAGAACAAGTATCCGTTGCCCAGGATTGATGACCTGTTTGATCAGTTAAAAGGAGCATGTATTTTCTCCAAGATCGATCTTCGATCTGGATACCATCAGTTGAAAATAAGGTCACAAGATATTCTGAAGACAGCTTTTGCTACCCGATATGGATTATATGAGTTCACAGTTATGTCATTTGGTTTGACCAATGCACTAGCCTATTTCATGAATTTGATGAATAAAGTGTTTATGGAATACCTGGACAAGTTTGTGGTGGTATTCATAGATGATATTCTTATCTATTCCAAAGATGAAACAGAACATGAAGGTCATTTGAGGATGGTGTAATTAGAAAAGCTCAGAAACCATCAGTTGTATGCCAAGTTTAGTAAGTGTGTGTTTTGGTTAAAAGAAATTGCTTTCTTAGGGCATATAATTTCTGTTGGAGGTGTCTCTGTAGACCCTGAAAAAGTAAAAGGTGTACTTGATTGGAGGCAACCCAAGTCAGTGCCTGATATCAGAAGTTTTCTTGATTTAGCGGGATACTACCAAAGATTCATAGAAGGATTTTCAAAGATTGCAAGACCGCTTACCCAGTTGCTGAAGAAGGAAAAGAAGTTTGAATGGTCTGAAGCTTGTGAGCAAAGTTTTCAGGAATTAAATAAAAGACTGACCTCAGCCCCAGTGCTCATTTTACCAGATATTCGGAAGAACTTTGAGATTTTCTGTGATGCTTCAAGACAGGGACTTGGATGTGTCTTGATGCAAGAAGGTAAAGTAGTTGCATACGCCTCACGGCATTTGCGACCACATGAGGAAAACTATCCAACCCATGACTTGGAAATGGCTACAGTTGTGCATGCATTAAAGTTGTGGAGGCATTATCTCATCGGGAATCGATGCGAAATTTTCACAGATCATAAGAGTTTGAAGTATATCTTCACTCAAGCAGACCTCAACCTAAGACAAATAAGATGGTTGGAGTTAATTAAGGATTATGATGTGGGAATACATTATCATCCTGGCAAGGCTAATGTAGTTGCCGATGCCTTAAGCCAGAAGAGCTACTGTAATAATGTGATGATTCAAGAAGGTCAACCTGCTCTTCACAAGGAGTTTCAGCGTTTGAATTTGGAACTAGTGGATGACGGTTTCGTCGCTGCATTAGAGATTCTGCCAACCTTGACAGATCAGATCAAAAAGATGCAAAAGTCAGATAAAGAAGCTGCTAAGATCAAAGATAGAATAAAGGAAGGTAAAGCCCCAGGATTTTCAGAGGATAAAGAAGGAACAGTTTGGCTTGGAAAAAGTATATATGTGCCGAATCAAAAAGAGATCAAGAAGTTGATATTAAAGGAGGCGCATGAGTCAGTGTACTCAATTCATCCAGGTAATACTAAGATGTATCAGGATCTTCGTGGTATATATTGGTGGCCAAGGATGAGAAAGGAAATCGCAGAGTACATAGCTATGTGTGATGTATGCCAGCGAGTTAAAGCTGAACATCAAAGACCCGCAGGATTGCTAAAGCCGTTAAAGGTGCCTGAATGGAAGTGGGAAGAAATTGGAATGGATTTCATTACAGGACTTTCGAGAACCAGATTAGGTTATGATTCAATATCGGTTGTAGTGGATCGATTGACAAAAGTTGCACATTTCATTCCTGTGAGAACAACTTACCAGGGAGATCAACTTGCAGAGTTGTATATGTCAAGAATCGTGTGTTTGCATGGTGTGACAAAGAGAATTGTATCAGATCGAGGCACTCAATTCACTTCAAGGTTCTGGCAAAAGTTACAAGAAGCATTGGGTACCAACCTGAATTTCAGCACAGCTTATCATCCTCAGACTGATGGAGAAACTGAGCGAGTAAACCAAATCCTTGAAGATATGTTAAGGTCTTGTGCATTGTCTAATGCGGCAAGTTGGGATCAAAGTTTACCTTATGCAGAATTCTCATACAACAACAGTTATCAAGCAAGTTTGCAGATGTCGCCATTTGAAGCCTTGTATGGAAGAAAGTGCAGAACACCTCTCTGTTGGAATGAAACAGGAGATCGCCAAGTCTTTGGTCCTGATATGTTGCAAAAGGCTGAAGAATGAAGGACCGAGATGGCGAACAGAGGGGGGGTGAATGGTCGCAAATAAATTTTCCCCCAAAATACTCCAACAAAAACCTCGACAAGATCGCTCAAATGAAATCGTGAAAAACCCGAAAAACTAGACAACTATGTGTACCCCAAGCTTGTATGGATAAGTACCATAAAATATGTGGGGATTTTTGAGTCAAAATCCTGGTTGTCTAGTGTCCAAGATAAAGAGGAATCAATCCAACTCTTGCTTTTAGAAAGAACATCAATTCAAATAAAAAAGTCACTTTCGTAAAAGCAAAAGTAATTTTAACTTGTCCTCAATTTGAACAGGAGGTTGGTGGGTTTCTGCAGCTCACAAAATTTTGAGAATGTTTCTCCCTATGAGCAGAAGAGTCGTGAAGAACTCCACCAAATTTATCCTCAAAAAGCCTTACAGAAAAATAGGAGAAATCGAAGAACACAGTCAGTCAAGAACTTCGAGCAGAAAGTTTGTGGCTCGGTTTCACCTCATGCCGCCCAAACGGTGCAACAAGTGAACTCCAAAATTTTTCTGCAGGTGGATATCAGAGTCCCGCACCTCCTCCAACAAGAATCACTTAAAAAGGATTTTTCTATATGTTTATAACAATCAAATAATAAATACTGTGCAAAGAACAAGTTCTGAACAAAGTTGGAACTTGAAAGAAAAGATGTTCTCTACTCAATCCAAGAGTGCAAAAGAGATGTAAAACCATATGAACACACTCAAAACATCCAAGACCAACAGCATTTAGAAGGAGGGGAGGCAAACCCAAATTGCATGAATGTAAATTGCGAGAATGTAATTGCGGGAAAGTAAATGCTGAATTTAAATTGCGTAAAGTAAAGACATAACGTAAATGCGCAAAATAAATTCAGAGATGGATGGATAAAACTTTCATTTCTGGAAGGAGAGGTTACAAAGCCTCACTTTCATGTGGGCAAAGCTCAAAGGAGCATTCACAAACCTCAAAACCTTCAAGGGGAGGAGGCTACCCCTCCACCCCTATTTATACTACTCTTGGGCCACCTACCACCCTTGGATGAGTCCCTCAACCCTAGAGCACTCATCTAAGGGCTAGGATTAACCCACACACACAGCCATGCAAGGGCTAACCCAAAACCCACACGCATACCGGGTTTTCTTGCACGGTTTTCAAAGCATACTACCTAGACCCGCTAACCTATCAACTAGACCTCAATCCGACGGCCCTCATTGATCCACGCGGCATCTAGCTAGCATCATCTCCTTTCCTTGTCTTCTTGACTAGCCCGAACTCCTTCTCCGATCATCTTCCGGCGATCTCCCAACCGTCTGGACCTCCGACGCTCCTCGCCTAGTCCCGGTCATCCTCCGCCTCACCATGACCTAGCACCGTTGCCCTGCAACCATCAAAGACAAGGAAACACATCACATAGCAATGCCCACAATGATGTGCAATAAACCATCCAACTCATCACTACCGCGCCCATACGGCCGGTACTGCCACTCCAAGCAGAGACAACTCAAATTGCTTCATTCTGAAAATTAATCCAAATCAAACTCAAACTTGAGCACACCTTGCTCAAATAAAGTCAAATACTCATCACAAACATGGATGGACCTCCACATGGTCCTTCAATCTCCCCCTTGATGAGTATATTGACAAACCACACAACAGGCATAAATTTGAGTTTGAATGAGTGAAGAAGAAAGCAATTTGATTGCAAAGCCAAACTTGGTCCAGAGAGAAAGATATAAAATCATGACCAAGTTGGCAGAAAGAATTTAGAGCAAGACCATGAAAAGAGCAAGTTTTCCACAAAAGCTCTAAAAACCAATCGTAAGTGCCAAATGTGATTATGATCCATAAAAAATAGCAAAGATTGACAAAGATCATAAGAACCAACAAGCTTTCACATTTTTATCTCTCTCTCTCTTTTTTTAATGATGCCTTTTCTACATTTTCTCCCCCTTTTGGCAATATAGGCATCAAAATGGAATTTTCTCCCTCTTTTTATGTATGCTAGAAATGCAATCGAAAGAGCTTTGAAGATTATCCAATTGATCAAAATGGAAGGGTATTACACCAAGCTTGTCAATTTCAGAAGATGACTAAACTAAGACATGTCCAAGTGCAAATACGAGATTAGTTTTGAATATATCATTTTTAGCAAGATTTGACAAGTGCAATACTTAGCTTTAGTTTCAAAAATAGAAGAATAGCCACTCTAAGGATCAAAAGGAAAACCTAGAGTTCAACCTACTCAACACTTTGGGGAATCTAGAAGAGCATACAAGGTCCTTCGGGCTCATTTATCACTTAATGCAAATTTTGATTCATCATCATACAAGACATAGTGGGGTGCAAATGTTTGACATTATTTGCATTCTTTAGCCACATATGTCTTTGTTTTTAATTTATTTGCATTTTCTTTTGACAACTAATTGACTCAAGCCGTATGCGACCATCTCAAGATGAACTCTTAAGAGGATGGTCTAGGTCAAACACGATGTATTCCAAGTTCATCCCAAGTGCAATGGGAAGCGGTCTTGTGAATGCAAGGTGTTGAGTCGTATATGCACAAGAAGAGTAAATTTTGTTTAATTTTTATTTTTAGCACAATGATTTATGAGCAATTGAAGCGGTTTTGTGAATGCAAGGTGTTGGTTTTATTTTTAGCACAATGATTTATGAGTTATTATTAAGATTAGGCATAAATAAAACCCAAATAAACTCAATAACAACCAGAAAAACAGAATGAGGAGAAGAAGTCGAGAAACTGCAAAACTGGATGGCTATTGAGCATAGATAAGACAGACGAGACTCACTACGGCTCAGACTCACTCTTATCTTCCCCAGTAACTGACATAGGGAAGCTGACTCTAGATCCCAACTAAGGAGTGCACACAGACCCTGTCAACCTAAGAGGCCTAATACCTGCTAGACTTATAAGACTGTGAGGGAACTCAATCTAGAGAGAAGAGAGAACATGTAACACCCTAATTTTTGCTCTAATTTAAATTTTGGAGTATTTCTATTTTTTTTTAATTTTTGGGAATTTATTTAAGTTTATTTGGATTTATTCAAATAGGACTTTTCTTGAAAACAATTAAATAATGGAAAAGTTTTTGCAAAGTTTTATTGCAAATATTTTAATGGAATTCCAAACATCTCAAAGTAATTTCTGGAATTTTTCTGGAATTTTTCTGCTATTTTAAAAGCTCCAAATGATTTAATTGAATTTCTAGAATTATTTTAAATGTGAAATGATTTAAAAATCAGATGAACAGTAATGGGCCGAGCCCATTACTGTGCGTGTCGCCGGCCCAACCGCGCCGAAACCCTAGCGCCGCCCCAGCCCAAGTCGTCCGATCCGGATCGAACGCCTGTGAGTGCGCCACGTCGCCTGCATGCGTGAGCCTTCGGATCGTCGCCGCACGGACGCGCAGGATTGCGCCACGTCACTTCGTCCCCGCGAGATCGCCGGAGAGACGTGGGCTTTGATGGCCGTGATTTCCGCCGGCAGTTTCGCGCACGTCGAGGCAGCCCTTAAGTCCCCGTTGATGGCGTCGTGCAGAGACCTTCACGCCGCGTCTTTTGACTCCTCGCACGCACGCCGAGACCCTCTCTAGCGCCTGAGCGAGCTCGCCGTAGTTGCGTCTTTGTGCCGCCGCGGTTTTTCGCCGCTTTCTTCGTTGCGGTTTCTCTCCGCCGCCAAGGTCACCAGAGTAATCCTTCCGCCAAGCCGCGTCGAACGAGCCACTTCATCACGCCGAGAAGCCCCGTAGCGCCGTGGGTCGCGCCATCTTCCTCAACTCCGGCACCTTTTCTTCTGCGCGCGCCGCTTTCACCGAAGCTTCGTCGTCCGTCCGATCTTCATCGCACGCTCGTTCATCCACGTCTCTTTTCTTTGTGTTCTTCTAGAGTAGATCTGCATCTGCTAGATCCGGATTGAACGGTAGAGATTAAATCTAGTCTCAGAACTTGGTTACATCTCACCGATTGGATCGTTAGTGTACGCGTAGGATTGAGCCACGTCGCGCCATGTATAGTAAACAGCTCCGTAACTCGAGCCGTTGGATCGGATCCGAACGGTTGAGTTCGATCCGTTTTGCCCTAGGATCCGCGCTGCTCAAATTTGAACGCGCGGTGATACTCTCCAACCAATCGCGTGCGCCGCATGTTTCCTTTGACCGAAGCGACCAATTTCGCCGTTGATTTCAAACGAGCCGTTGCGATTGCGCCGCGTGTCGCCGCGATCCGAGCGCCGCCGAGTTTGCGCGGCGCTGGCCGTTGGATCCGAGGGGACCGCTCGATGCGTGACGCGTGGTCGGGCGGAAATCGAGGCGTCCGCCGAGCCGAGCAGATTGATCCGACCGCCGATTTTAGCAACGGTTCGATTTTGCGCGTGGTGCACTGTTTCAGGAACCAAGTCCACGGTGGACCGAGCCGAACCGTGGACCCATCCATAGACGAACGACGTGGCGACCTCGGGCGTACACGCGTGTCGAAATGACGTCACGATGACGCCATAAATATTTTTATATATAAAAATATTTTGACCAAAATTCATTTCTGTGCTGACGTCATCATGACGCGGTGCTGACGTCATAAAAGCGAATTTCCAATATAAAAATAATTCAGAAAAATCGGATTTTCTTAATTTCTGTATTTTCAGATTTTATTCAAACTTCAAATGACTATAACTTTGGCATTTTAACTCAGATTTGGGTGATTCAAATTTCCAAAAATTCATAAAATTGTGAGCTATTTAATGGTGAATTTTATTTTAAATTTTGTGGTCATTTACTCTTCTGTATTAGCTATTTAATGCATATTTTGTTTGTACGCGTAGACGCAAATTTGCCGGAAAGTTTCGAGGAAGAATTCATCACTCAAGACCAAGTTTCAGAACAAGACCAGCAACTCTTTGAAGGCAAGTGATGCTTTGATCATTTTGATCCCAGGTTTTTAAAATGTAGTTTATGCTTTGAAACTATGCATGCTTATTTATTTAAAATGAATTTAAATTGATTCGGGATAATGTAGTTAATCAACCCATTTTGTTATGCCACCTTGAATTATTAATTGTATGCCCTAAATCATTGTCACCCTAAGTTTGATTATATTAGTTGGATGTTAATATTGTGCCAACACGGGAGGCTAGACCGTGAGTAGATGCTAAGCCTTGCAACGAATCATGAGTGATCTTTTGGAAAAATGCTACAATACTGATTAGAGACTTTGAATGTATTTTGAAAAGTGGTGTGATGATGCCACATGATGAGATTGAGGTACAACGACCTATGTGGTTCCGTACCGATGTTGAGTTATTGATGGCATGTGTTGCACAATAATCAACTGGATGGGAAATGATTTAGACTGGGGCAAGTGGCAAGAGGCTGTGTGCCTGGTGGGCCTGTGTGGCTTTGGGATGATGAGTGATGTGAGTCTGTGTGCCACATTGGGCTGTGTGCCACTGTTGAGTGTTGGAAGTCTTGCCTTGGTCAGTTAAGGACTTCACCTTGCAAGCCTTTAATCTGAGTCACCCGCACAACCACATGTCGATATGGGATGACCTAGTTGACTACGGTTCGATATCTTTCCTCCGATACCTCGGGGTGACAAGACACGTGGGTGTATCTGTATGGGGAGCGCACGTGCTACGGCTTGGTGCCCATCCAACGGTGATTGATCGGTCCTATACTTGCCTGTGAGGGAAGTGATAGTGAAGGCAACACCGAGAGGTTCTTTGGTTAAGGTAGAAGTTCTGAAAAGCTTTGTTGCGACAATCACCGTGGTGGTGAGCGGCCGATCTTGTGGGTAAAGTGTACAACCTCCGCAGAGTGTCAAACTATTGAATAGCCGTGCTCACGGTATTGAGCATTGCTCGGGATTACATCAAGGGGTAGATTTTCATAAACAAAATGTGGGAAGGGTGGCTGTGTGCCAAGTGTTAAAATGAACTGTTAAGGGTGTGCCGAGAATCTTCAAGAAAACCATTTGAAGAAATTAGTATTACTTATAACTGTTCCAATGCTTTAATCTAATTAAAATATTGGTTTAAAATTGCTGTTTGATGCAAAAGAACCATTTAAGCCAACCTTTGGAATAAGCTTTGCATGTAGTAATAGCACCGCATTCATGCATTACTTGTTGAGTGCCTTGTGTACTCACCCCACCTTGCTTATCAACCCCAACATCGGTGGAGGAGACTACACCGGTTTGGGAGGAGGAGTACATCGAGGATACGAACAACTAGGGGGCAAGCCCAGTTGGTTGCCTGTGGCAAGATGAAGGCTTCCACGACCTTTACTTATGTTCCATTGTTATTTCTTTACTTTGAATAATGTAAGCCCTGTGGTGATTTATCTGTAAGGAGACCATAAGGTCGCATAACTCGACTTATATACATGTTTGCACTATTTATTCTTATATCTTTGTGAATGTTTGTAATGTGCAACCTGTATGATGTGTGTGCTAGCGTGATCTCGGATCGCACAGAATACACAGAGGGTCCTGATTTGCGATTCGGTCCCGGCAGAGGTGGTATCGAGCCAGCCGATCAGTAGGTCTTGACCCTAGTTTGGTCGTGCCTAGGAGGGTAAAACTATTTTCTAAAGACCTAATCAACTTGAGCAAGAATATCAATGAAATCTTGACTTATCTCTTCTCTCTTGTTTCATACCTATGCTGAATTTTTATTATTCTCTGTTTAATTTAAACAAGGTTTTTTTGTCAGATGAGGATGATCCACACTATGGAGAGCGCACGGAGGATACGCTGCGGAGTTATGGCGTATGATGCGCTTGTTCGGAGGTTTTGATGCACCACCGACGAGGGACTTCGGTGGTACGGGCAGGACTTGACGTCGCCTGGGATGTCAAGATCACAGTGTATGCTCGAGAGAGAACGAGGGAGAGCCGTCCTATCTACATCACGGTCAGGAGGTCTTCTTTTGAGGCCGGAATCCAGGAGTCGGCGCGTCAGGCGATGCGGCAGATTGCCCGCACTTACTCCGCAGAGTTGGAGGGCACCGTCTTTCGTCACCATCCGCGTCGAGACAATCGTTTGGAGAGGATGGAGCTTGTAGAGGAGGACGCCACTATCACCCACCTGGCGAGGTACGTCATCGCCCAGGAGGACGCCTTGGACGAGACAGTCCGGGAATTGCAGAGGACCTGCGCCGAGGTCGCAGAGGCAAAGATCCAGCTACGGGAGGGCTTAGCTCACTCCATGCAGAAGATCCAGGAGTTGGAGATGGCTTTGTATGCACCCGAGCCTGATCCAGTTCTGGAGTTACACGATCTAGATCTGGAGGAGCCATAGCAGGAGGCACCAGTGCAGGAGCAGGCAGCCCCGGGACCAGCGGAGTCGATGGGGTCATTTGCACCAGCCGTAGTAGGTCACCAGGACCAGTTTGCCCCGATTCCGGAGCACCCACCGGTGTATGCTCCGAGGGAGCCGCAGCCGGGTTGGCTCGATGAGTGATCGAGTCTAGTAGAGTGTAGTGTCGAGACTCGAATGTCTGAGTCGTGTCTTTTTCTTCAGAGTCACCATTAGGTGTGAGTCGTCATGGATTCCTATGTTTGCTTACTTGTTTTTGGTTGTGAGTGTCTCGTATGTGTTGCATTGCCCTTAGGCACTTGTGAGCAAACTGCATCGCTTTATATTATATCAATAAAGTGGCTAAATAATTTAAGTTACACTGTTTTCCCACATGAATTCTTTTACTTGTCTATGCTTTCTTCTTCTCTTAACCTTGGAAGTCGGCAATGATGGTGAGGACTCGTGAAAATGTTCGAGCGGAAGTGGAGCTAACCAAAGCGGACAACCGTAATGAAGAGCCGATCCTCAACCGCCGCAGTCGATATGCGTAACACAGGAGCCTTCTTGATCGCCTGGACTCAACTTATGAACACGATGGTTCAAACCATGCAGCAGATATCCAATCAAGCTGCTGTGAATGTTCAACCAGGGGTAACCATGGACCACACCCTACTCCAGTTGTCGGAGTTTATGAGGACTCGCCCACCCACTTTTCGTAACGCCATCCACTAGAAGCGGACGATTGGCTAAGGACAATTGAAAGGAAGTCGCACATTACCCAGTGTGTAGGTCATGAGAGGGTACTCTATGCCTCTCATCAACTCGAAGGGACTGCCGCAGAATGGTGGGAAAACTTCTGCGCAGCTCATGAGGACCCACAGAGTATCACGTGGGAGGAATTCACCTCAGCCTTCCGCCAGTACCATGTACCCGAGGGTATCATGGATCTTAAAAAGGAGGAATTCCGGAGCCTCAAGTAGGGCGGCCAGTCAGTGGCCGATTACCTGAACAAGTTCACCCAACTGGCACGCTACGCACCGGAGGACGTGGCTACGGATAAGGCCAGACAATCCCGCTTCATGAAGGGATTGAATGCAGGGTTGCAGGTGGGACTGATCACCCACACATTCCCCGACTTCCAAGAGCTAGTTAACAAAGCTCTTATCTTAGAGGACAAGCGCCGAGAGTTGGATGACAACAGGAAGCGCAGAATGGCGCAACAAGGAGGTCGTCAGGGGCAGAGGGCAGAGGACGGCACCTCAATAGTTCATCCGCACCAGCCCGGAGGCAATGATAGGGCACCACCGCCGCAAATCTCCGATGGGTGGGTCGAATGTTCGCACTCACCAGAATCGTGGCATGCATCGAGGAACCTCTCAGCGGTGGGAAGACGTTGCTATCATTGCAATGAAATGGGACATTTTGCCAAGAATCGCCCTAAGAAGGAGGTGTCACCCGGTCCGCTTTAACCTAGGGAACACACCGCAAGGACTCGCGCCAATCGTGGAACCGTGGGGCATCAACAAAGAGAACTCCATCCCAAGGAACTGCACGAGGCCGAGTCAACCACATTACAACGGATGAAGTTCGTAACGCCACGGACATTGTAATCGGGTAAGTTCCTAGTAAACTCAAGACTAGCTACCATTTTATTTGATTCCGAGCTTAGATTCTTTTATTTCCGAGATTTTGCTGTTCAAAATGATATGGAAATAGTGAATCTTAAATGTGTGCTCATAGTCCAATCCTCGGATCGTAACTCCGATCTAAAGTAGGATGTTCGGGTAAGACTAATAATTAATGGAGTTGAGTTCCTAGCTAACTTAATCGTCCTTAATACCCAAACCTTGGATGTTATCCTGGGAATGGATTGGTTAACCAATCACAAGGCGATTGGATTGCGGAAAAGAGTCATATCGGTACGAGAGCCCGGATGGAAAGAAGATTGAGTTTGAAGCAAAACCAAGGGATGGACAATTAATGGTCAACAGCATGAAGACTGTCAGCTTAGAGGAAGTTTCCATAGTCAATGAATATCCGGATGTTTTCCCGGAAGATTTACCTGGAATGCCGCCAGATAGAGATATCGAGTTCGTGATAGAGCTGGTTCCAGGGACAGCTCCCATAGCTAAGAGACCTTACAGGATGTCCACAGAGGAATTGGTGGAAATGAAGAAGCAAATTGAAGAACTGCTGGAAAAAGGATTTATAAGACCTAGTTCATCGCCATGGGGAGCACCTGTCTTATTCGTCAAGAAGAAGGACGGAAGTTTCAGGATGTGTATAGACTATCGTGCACTCAATGATGTGACGATAAAGAATAAGTATCCGCTACCCAGGATCGATGATTTGTTTGACCAGTTGAGAGGAGCAGGAGTCTTCTCCAAAATTGATCTCCGATCAGGATACCATCAATTGAAGATCCGATCAGAGGATATCCCGAAGACTGCATTTTCGTCAAGATATGGACACTACGAGTTTACAGTGATGTCTTTTGGTTTGACAAATGCACCAGCATATTTCATGAACTTAATGAATAAGGTTTTTATGGAATATTTGGATAAGTTCGTCGTCGTATTCATAGATGATATCCTTATCTATTCCAAGACGAGAGAAGAGCACGCCGAGCATTTGAGGCTAGTCCTTGAAAAGTTGAGAGAGCAACAGTTGTTTGCAAAATTTAGCAAATGTGATTTCTGGAAGAATAAGGTTGAATTTCTTGGACACATAATGACTACAGCAGGAGTTGCGGTAGATTCAAAGAAAGTGGAGACAGTTCTACATTGGGAACAACCCAAGTCGGTAACCCAAACCGTAGTTTCCTTGGAATGGCGGGTATTACCGTCGATTCATCGAAGGATTCTCTACGATTGCGTAGACCTCTTACGCAATTGTTGAAAAAGGAAAGGAAATTCCTATGGACACCTGAGTGTGAGAAGAGTTTTCAGGAGTTGAAGAGAAGATTAACATCGGCACCTGTACTAGTTTTACCTGACGTTCATCAAGACTTCGACATCTATTGTGATGCATCGCGTTAGGGATTGGGATGCGTGTTGATGCAAAATAGGAAGGTAATTGCCTATGCATCAAGGCAATTGAGACCACATGAGGAGAACTATCCGACTCATGATTTGGAATTAGCCGAGTGCATGCACTAAAGATATGGCGTCATCATCTCATCGGGAATAGATGTGAAGTGTATACTGATCATAAAAGTCTTAAGTATATCTTCACACAAGCTGACCTAAATATGAGGCAAAGAAGATGGTTAGAGTTAATTAAGGATTATAATGTGGGAATTCACTACCATCCGGGTAAAGCCAACGTGGTGGCAGACGCCTTGAGCAGAAAGAACCACAATGTAAATATGCTGTTGGAAACAAGTCAGCAGAATGTGTAAGGATTTTAAATTAGAACTCGAAATGGTACCGTATGATTCCTAGCAACTTTGAAGTAAGACCTACCCCGAAGATCGATCGGGGAAGGGCAAAAGATGATGATAAGATCAATAGAATTAAGGGCAAAATGGATGAAGGCAAAGCAAAAGATTTCAAACTGGATGAACAAGGTACTATGTGGTTTAAAGAGCGCATTTGTGTGCCGAACAAAAAGGAGTTGAAGCAGTTAATTCTGGGGGAGGCCCATGACTCCAAGCACTCAATTCATCCAGAAGTGCGAAATGTATCAAGATTTAAAGGAGAGATTTTGGTGGCCAAGCATGAAGCGAGAAGTCGCGAATACGTTGCAATATGTGACATATGCCAAAGAGTCAAAGCTATGCACCAAAGACCAGCAGGGCTATTACAACCCCTAAAGATACCTTAATGGAAATGGGAAGAAATTGGTATGGATTTCATAACCGGATTGCCTAGAACGCAAAGTGGATATGATTCCATATGGGTCATAGTAGATCGCTTAACTAAAGTGGCACATTTCATACCCGTGAAGACCACTTATTCCGAGACCGTTAGCGTAACTTTATATGTCAAGAATTGTTTGTTTGCATGGAGTACCAAAAATTAGTGTCGCATGAGGTACCCAATTTACCTCCAGATTTTGGGGTAAGCTACATGAAACGATGGGAACTCGTTTGAACTTCAAGACAAAGATACCATCCGCAGACAGATGGACAAACTGAGAGAGTCAATCAGATATTAGAGGATATGTTGAGGGCATGTGCCTTAGCATATTCCACCTCATGGGACAAGTGTTTGCCTTATGCTGAGTTTAGTTACAACAACAGTTATCAGGCGAGTTTACAAATGTCTCCATTTGAAGCTTTGTATGGTCGGTCCTGTCGAACACCATTGAATTGGAATGAGACAGGCGAGCGACATGTTTTTGGACCAGACATTCTTCAGGAAGCGGAAGAACAGATCGCCCAGATCAGGGAAAGATTGAAGATTGCACAATCAAGGCAGAAGAGTTATGCTGACAACCGTCGCAGGGGACTGAGCTTTGAACCCAAAGATTTTGTGTACCTTAGAGCCACGCCTCTCAAAGGAGTTAGAAGGTTCCATGCAAAAGGAAAGCTCGCACCCAGATATATCGGACCATTCAAGATCTTGAGCCGCAGAGGTGAAGTTGCTTATCGCTTGAGTTACTGCTGCCTTTGGCAGGAGTGCATGATGTATTCCATGTATCACAATCAAGAAGTGTCTTCGAGCACCGAAAGAGCAAACACCTTTGGAGGCAATTGAGCCGCAAGAAGATCGACTTACAAAGAACATCCGATGAAGATTCGGACGAATGGACAGAGAGACAAGGAACAAGTCAACACGTTTTCGCAGAATTCAATGGAGCAACCATTCGGAAAGTGAAGCAACGTGGGAACGTGAAGAAGATCTCAAGAAGGAGTTCCTAACCTATTTACGTCAGATGTACTCAATCTCGGGAACGAGATTCTCTTAAGGGGAGGTTTGTAACACCCTAATTTTTGCTCTAATTTAAATTTTGGAGTATTTTGTTTTTTTAATTTTGGGAATTTATTTAAGTTTATTTGGATTTATTCAAATAGGACTTTTCTTGAAAACAATTAAATAATGGAAAAGTTTTTGCAAAGTTTTATTGCAAATATTTTAATGGAATTCCAAACATCTCAAAGTAATTTCGAATTTTTCCGAATTTTTCTCGCTATTTTAAAAGCTCCAAATGATTTAATTGAATTTCTAGAATTATTTTAAATGTGAAATGATTTAAAATCAGTTGAGCGAAGAATGGGCCGAGCCCATTATCGCGGCGTGTCGCCGCCCAACCGCGCGAAACCCTAGCGCCGCCTTCACCAAGTCGTCCGATCCGGATCGAACGCTGTGAGTGCGCCACGTCGCCGCATGCGTGAGCCTTCGGATCGCCGCCACGGACGCCAGAGGATTGCGCCACGTCACTTCGTCCCCGCGAGATCGCCGGAGAGACGTGGGCTTTGATGGCCGTGATTTCCGCCGACCGTTTCGCGCACGTCGAGGCAGCCCTTAAGTCCCCGTTGATGGCGTTGTGCAGAGACCTTCACGCCGCGTCTTTTGACTCCTCGCACGCACGTCGAGACCCTCTCTAGCGCCTGAGCGAGCTCGCCGTAGTTGCGTCTTTGTGCCGCCGCTGTTTTTCGTCGTTTTCTTCGTCGCCGGTTTCTCTCCGCCGTCGCCAAGGTGACCGGAGTAATCCTTCCGCCAAGCCGCGTCGAACGAGCCACTTCATCACGCCGGAGAAGCCCCGTAGCGCTGTGGGCTGCGTCATCTTCCTCAACTCCGGCAGCCTTTTCTTCTGCGCTGCCGTCGCCTTCACCGAGCTTCGTCGTCCGTCCGATCTTCATCGCACGCTTCTGGTTCGTCCACGTCTCTTTTCTTTGTGTTCTCCTAGAGTAGATCTGTACCGTTAGATCTGGATTGAACGGTAGAGATTAAATCTAGTCTCTGTAACTTGGTTACATCTCAGCCGTTGGATCGTTAGTGTACGCGTAGGATTGAGCCACGTCGCGCCAAGTATAGTAAACAACTCCGGTAACCTGAGCCGTTAGATCGGATCTGAACGGTTGAGTTCAGATCTGGTTTTGCCCTAGGATCCGCGCCGTTCAAATTTGAACGTGCGGCGGTGATAGCGCCGCACCTCCAACCAATCGCGTGCGGCCGCGTGTTTCCTTTGACCGAAGCGTGACCAATCTCGGCCGTTGATTTCAAACGAGCCGTTGCGATTGCGCCGCGTGTCGCTGCGTATCCGAAGCGTCGCCGAGTCCACGCGTGCGTTGGCTGTTGGATCCGTGGGGACCGTTCGATGCGTGACGCGTGGCCGTGCGGAAATCGAGGCGTCGCCGAGCCGCGCAGGCATAGGATCTGACCGTAGATTTTAGCGAACGGTCTGGATTTTGCCGCGTGGCTGCACTATTCTGTGAACCAAGTCCACGGTGGACCAGAGCCGAGCCGTGGACCCAGTCCATAGACCAGAACGATGTGGCAGCCTCTGGGCGTGCCACGTGTCGAGCTAACGTCAGCGATGACGTCATAAATATTTTTTATATATAAAAATATTTTGACCAAAATTCATTTCTGTGCTGACGTCATCATGACGTGGTGCTGACGTCATAAAAGCGAATTTCCAGTATAAAAATAATTCAGAAAATTGGATTTTCTTAATTTCTGTATTTTTAGATTTTATTCAAACTTCAAATGACTATAACTTTGGCATTTTAACTCGGATTTGGGTGATTAAAATTTCTAAAAATTCATAAAATTGTGAGATATTTAATGGTGAATTTTATTTTAATTTTTGAGGTTATTTAGTCTTCTATATTAGCTATTTATTGCATATTTTGTTTGTACGCGTAGACGCAAATTTGCCGAAAAGTTTCGAGGAAGAATTCGTCGCTCAAGACCAAGTTTCGGAACAAGACTAGCAACTCTTTGAAGGCAAGTGATGCTTTGATCATTTTGATCCCAGGTTTTTAAAATGTAGTTTATGCTTTGAAACTATGCATGGTTATTTATTTAAAATGAATTTAAATTGATTCGGGATAATGTAGTTAATCAACCCATTTTGTTATGCCACCTTGAATTATTAATTGTATGCCCTAAATCATTGTCACCCTAAGTTTGATTATATTAGTTGGATGTTAATATTGTGCCAACACGGGAGGCTAGACCGTGAGTAGATGCTTAGCCTTGCAACGAATCATGTGTGATCTTTCAAAAATGCTACAATATCGATTAAAGACTTTGAATGTATTTTGAAAAGTGGTGTGATGATGCCACATGATGAGATTGAGGTACAATGACTGTGTGGTTCCAGATCGATGTTGAGTTATTGCTGGCATGTGTTGCACAATAATCAACTGGGTGGGAAATGATTTAGACTGGGGCAAGTGGCAAGAGGCTGTGTGCCTGGTGGGCCTGTGTGGCTTTGGTTTGATGAGTGATGTGAGTCTGTGGTCACATTGGGCTATGTGCCACTGTTGAGTGTTGGAAGTCTTGCCTTGGTCAGTTAAGGACTTCACCTTGCAAGCCTTTGATCTGAGTCACCCGTACAACCACATGTCTGATATAGGACAGACCTAGTTGACTAGGGTTTCGATATCTTTCCTCCGATACCTCGGGGTGACAAGATACAGTGGGTGTATCTGTATGGGGAGCGCACGTGCTACGGCTTGGTGCCCAACCAACGGTGATTGGCCGGTCCTATACTTCGCCTGTGTGAGGGAAGTGATAGTGAAGGCAATCTGGGAGAGGTTCTTTGGTTAAGGTAGAAGTTCTGAAAAGCTTTGTTGCGACAATCACCTGTGTGGTGAGCGGTCAGATCTTGTGGGTAAAGTGTACAACCTCTGCAGTGTCAAACTATTCGAATAGCCATGCTCACGGTATTGAGCATTGCTCGGGATTACAATCAAGGGGTAGATTTTCATAAACAAAATGTGGGAAGGGTGGCTGTGTGCCAAGTGTTAAAATGAAGCTCATAAGGTGTGTGCCGAGAATCTTCAAGAAAAACCATTTGAAGAAATTAGTATTACTTATAACTGTTCCAATGCTTTAATCTAATTAAGTATTGGTTTAAAATTGCTGTTTGATGCAAAAGAACCATTTAAGCCAACCCTTTGGAATAAGCTTTGCATGTAGTAATAGCACTGCATTCTGTGCATTACTTGTTGAGTGCCTTGTGTACTCACCCCACCTTGCTTATCAACCCCAACATCAGTGGAGGAGACTACACCAGTTTGGGAGGAGGAGTACATCGAGGATACGAACAACTAGGGGGCAAGCCCAGTTGGTTGCCTGTGGCAAGATGAAGGCTTCCACGACCTTTACTTATGTTCCGCTGCTATTTCCTTACTTTGAATGATGTAAGCCCTGTGTGGCTGACTTATCTGTAAGGAGACCATAAGGTCGTACAACTCGACTTATATACATGTTTGCACTATTTATTCTTATATCTTTGTGAATATCTGTAATGTGCAACCCTGTATGATTGTGTGTGCTAGCGTGATCCTGGACTGGCACAGAATACACAGAGGGTCCGGATTTGCAGATTCGGGTCCCGACAGAACAGCTAATCACGCATGATAGCAACCTAAAGCACAAGATAAGAGGTCCATGCAAGGCATACCAGAAGTCTAAGTGAGTGAACTCAACTCAAGAAAACAAGCCCAAAGTCACCCAGAAGAAGCACAAAGAAAGGAAAAGCCGGAAGAAAACATATAATACATAATATACAAACCAGCTCCCCCACACGAAAGGCCGTAAGGACTCACGACTCCAAGCTCACTCCTCAAGGCAAGAAATCTGGAGCTATCCAAAGGCTTGGTGAAGATATCAGCTAACTGAAGGTCACTCTCTACGAACTGAAGCGCGATATCTCCCGTCTCCACATGGTCTCTAAGGAAGTGATAACTAATATCAATGTGCTTGGTCCGGGAATGTTGCACTGGGTTTTTAGCAATGCAAATAGCGAAGTGTTGTCACGGAAAAGTGGCACACTCTCTATCTCTAACCCAAAGTCCCGCAAGGTCGATCTCATCCAGAGAACTCAGCTCTGAAAGAATCGGGTCGCAAAGAACATACTCGGCCTCGGTGGTGGTGTGCAACCCTGCATCGCTTCCTAGATGACCAAGAAACAAGAGAAGTGCCAATGAATTGGCAAGTGCCAGAAGTGCTCTTCCTATCTATCCTACAGCCAGCAAAGTCGGCATCGGAAAAGGCTCTAAGAGATAGACAAGAAGAAGAAGAGTACCAAATACCATAATCAGTGGTAGCACGAAGGTACCTGAAGATGCGCTTGACCGCCTGGCGGTGAGAGGCGCAAGGAGAAGCTTGAAATCGAGCGCACAGACACACAGCGAAATGTATGTCCGACCTCGAAGCAGTAAGGTACAAGAGGGAGCCGATCATGCTCTGAAACTCCTTTTGATCAGCAGGCTCGACATCCTCATCGGGCTCGAGGACAGCAGTGGTGGCAATAGGAGTCATCACCGGCTTCCCATCAGACATATCGAAGCGCCTCAGGAGGTCACGGGTATACTTGCCTTGATGTAAGAAAGTACCCTCCCGATTCTGCTTGATTTGGAAGCCAAGAAAGTAGCTCAACTCGCCCATCATACTCATCTCAAACTCTGTGCTCATCACCTCAGAAAACTGAGACACAAACGAATGAGACGAGCCACCAAAAATGATATCGTCCACATAAATCTGGACGAGAAGAAAATGCGACTCATAGTGTCTGATGAACAGAGTCTTGTCTACTACGCCCATTTTGAAGTCATGGCTGAGAAGATAAGACTTGAGCCTCTCATACCATACTCTGGGGGCCTGCTTGTGTCCATACAGAGCTTTGGAGAGCTTGTATACATGACTCGAAAACTTGGGGTTCTCGAATCCTGGAGGTTGTTTGACATAAACCTCTTCCTCAATATAGCCATTGAGGAATGCACTCTTGACATCCATTTGATAGAGCTTGAAGCCCCGGGATGCAGAAAATGCAAGCAGGATCCTAATAGCCTCTAGCATAGCTACAGGGGCAAAGGTCTCCTCAAAGTCAAGACCCTCAACCTGAGAAAAGCCCTGTGCAACTAGCCTAGCCTTGTTGCGAATGACAACCCCATCCTCACTCTGCTTGTTTTTGACCACCCACTTGGTCCCAATGACATTATGACCAGATGGACATTCTACAAGCTGCTAGACTTTTTTCCTCTCGAGGTTTTCAAGTTTCTCATGCATAGCATTAGTCCAAGACACGTCAGATAATGCATTAGTCACATCCTTCGGCTCAAACGAGGCAACAAAGGCAGAGTGAAGGCAGAAACTGGACAAACCTGATTTTGAGCGAGTGACTCGCTCAAACAGATCGCCGATGATCTAATCAGGTGGATGAGAACGCTGAATATGACGGGGAGGTCCAGAAGCAGAAGTGGCCTCTACCTCATGCACAGAAGAGGTAGGAGCAGAGCCACTAGCTGAATGAGAGTCAGAAGGCAAGGGCTGGCCTTCCTGAGGTGCAGAAATGGAAACAGGAGGCACCTCAGGTGTAGAGGGGACTGGATCAGGTGGAACACCATCATCTCCATCATCCTCATCCTTTACAAAGATGATCTTGGAGGAAGAAGAAGAGCCTGAAATATCGGGTCTAGCTCCTGGGCTAGCCTCATCAAAGGTCACTTCACAGGTCTCTTTGATCCTATGCGCATCGCAACTCCAGACCCTATAGCTACGAGAAGAAGTCGAATAACCCAGAAAGATACCATCAGAAGAACGAGACTCAAACTTATCCAGGTTACCAGACTTCAAAAAAAAACATTTCCAACCAAACACACGAAAATGAGAAACACTGGGCTTTCGCCCATACCTCAACTCGTAAGAAGTGTGGTGCAAATGTGCTCTCAAGAATACACGATTAGAAACATGGAAAGCAATAGCTATAGCCTCAGCCCAAAACTTCCTAGGAGTACTGTACTCGTCTAGCATCGTCCTGGCCATTTCTACCAGGGACCTGTTCTTCCTTTCCACTACGCCATTTTGTTGAGGGATGTATGGAGAGGAGAATTGATGCTCCAAACCAGACTCCACACAGAAACTCTCAAAATAGGAGTTCTTGAATTCCGTGCCATTGTCACTACGTATAGCTCGTAGGGCACTAGGGAGTTTAAAAGACAACCTATGAACCAAACCCCTAAAATGGGTAAAAGTCTCATCCTTCAAGGACATGAAAAACACCCAAGAATACCTCGAAAAGTCATCAACAATGACAAGAACATACCACTTCCCACCCACTGACTGCACTCTAGCTGGACCAACAGTGCCCATATGTAAAAGCTGTCCTGGTCATCAGTCATCACAACAGTGACTGGGGGAAGAGAAATAGCAACCATCTTGCCATGTCGGCAGGGAGAGCAAACTAAGTCTTTGACCATTTTGAGTTTGGGCAAACCACGAATGAGATCGTGGCTGCTAACTCGGGTCAAATGATCAAATCCAATGTGACCAAGTCTCCTATGCCAGAAGGAGAGATCACGGGACTCAGAATCAATCAAACACCGAAGAGAGTCTCCAGAAGAAACAGAAAAATCAGCACAGAAGACTCCCAAATGTAGAAATCCCGCAAACTAACCCTCCTGATGAATCGAGGATTCTACAGGCATTACTCTTAAAACTCACCTCGAAAGAGTCATCAATAAGCTGAGAAACAGAAAGCAAATTGTATTGCAGCTTACTTACTAAGGCAACATTTTTAAGAATGAAATTGTCATTAATGCAAATGGTACCTTTAGCGATGACTCTACCTGAAGAAGCATCCCCGAAAGTGATTAACTCATCACCGGGGGCTCGAACTAGGGAAGAGAACCATCGAGAATCTCCGGTCATATGACGAGAACAACCGGAGACGACAATCCAAACATCTCCCTTCCCCATCCGACGAACCTGATCAAGACACAAGAGAGAAAGATGACTCAGTACTGGGACAGAGTGAAGACTTAGGAACCCAATACTGAACCATACGACACCTTAGAGTACCAGTCACAGAAGAAGACTGGACTCGAGTGTCTCTCTGACGTTTAACCCGAACAGGATCAGTAGCAACTCTAGTAGATGATCTAGGAGCTGAAACTGGGTTAGCATGCCATGGTGCAAAAGCCGAACCACCCAAGTGAAGCTGCCTGAAACACGTACCAGAAAACACCTCACGCCGCTGATATCTACCTCGTTGAGAAAAATGAGGAATATCAAGAGGACGGCGGAAATACTGACTACGAATAGCTCTAGGACTAAAACTCAAATACTAGCATGAAAACTGAGTCCTGGATGCTGCCCAAAAACAGGCGACTCTCTAACCTGTCTAGAAGCAGTGTGTGCCTTACGAGCACTTAAAGTCTAGGGATGACCCTGAATACCCCTAAGAGCAGCAACACGCTCACGCCGAGTGATCTTGGCGTGCCTAAAGCAGAAATCTACTAAGTGACCATCCTTCTTACAGAAGGTGCATGTGTACTTCGCCTTGCTAGAGGCAGAAGCAATAAGAGTAACAACTTTCTGGTCAGAAGTCCTATGGACAACCCCAGCAGACCTAAACACGGTGGTACTCACTCTGGGAGCTACCACAATTTCACTACTCTTAGAGCTGCGCACAATGGTGGGAGGATGCGCCCGAGCGTGCTCGAAGGGATCAAATCCTAGACCTTGATTGAATCTACTAATCTTGGATTGGTCTAGAATAATATTGAGCTTTTTCTTGCCTCCAACAAACTTCTCGAGAGTGCTCATAAGATACTGGCAATCTCAAAAGAAAGAGGCACAAGAAGAGCAGGGGGAAGAAGAAGAAGAAGAACCAGAAAGATGAGCTCTCTCAGCACGTGCATTTTTCTCCCTCAGCACGGCTACCTCAATCTTGAGGGCCTCACAAGAAATGCAAGACGCATTTCTAATTCTATGAGCTTGGTCTTCTAATTTCTTCCTAAGCTCGACATGGATTTTATCCAAGTCCCCCTAATCACAGAACATCGCAAGCAACTTTCTTGTGACTTATCTAGTAAGTCCTTAGCAAGTTTAGCACACTTGACATTTAAGGATTCATTGTCATGTTTTAGTTGCCTACAGCCCTCACATGAGCTGACTGGGTCCTTAGAAGCGTGCAATTCAAGTTCATCGTTTCTAGAAGAAAGCTTTCTAAGGTGATCGCTCATGGCATCAATTTCGGCAAGCAATTTAGGGCAATTAGCACAAGAAGGAGTAGAGTGAGCATGAAGAAAACTAGCATCTAGTGGAATAGCATCAACAGAATTATCGCTAGCATTCTTCAACTTAAGACTTTCTAATTCAGTCAACACACTATCATGCATAGTCCTTAAGTTCTCCAACTCCACAAGAATAGCATCACACAAAGAGCAATCATCAGTGACTCGGGAGGGAGAAAATCTAAGAGAAGCTAACTCTCGAGTCAAGGTACCTACTTCCTTCTCAAGCTCCGTACACCTAGCTCTAGCTCTAGCATGAAATTTTCCTAGTTTACAGAAGGCTTCATTGAGCTAGTCATAGGAGGGTACCTCGTCCGAGTCGCTGTAGAGCTCGGAGTCGCTGATGCCATTGGCGTCGGCCATGAAGCACATGCTGGAGAAGTTGTCGCCGCCCTTCTTCTCTTGCGGTTCATCCTCGCCCTCGTCGCTCCATGTCTCCGTGTCGGAGAGGTTGATGTCGTCAAGCGCGGCGAGGACGCGGTGGAAGAGCTTCTTGTTCTTGGAGAAGTTGCGGTACTTCTTCTCACGCGTCGGCTCACGAACTGGAGGCTTCTTGTTGCGGTTCTTATCGATGTAGTCGTTCTTTGCCAAACCGCCAGCATCGTTCTTAGCCTTCTCCAGTTTGGGGCAATTAGCCCGAATGTGGTTGGGGCCACCACACTCGAAGCATGTGATCATGCCACCTCTCTTTCTCTCTCTCACCCTCTTGTATGCATAAGAAAACTTGCGAGCGAGAAGAGCAAGCTCATTTTCTGAAATTTTTTTCAGTTGGTCATCGCTTAGCTCACAAAGGGCGGAAAGAGAGAAACCAATAGAAGGATCAGAAGAAGAAGATCCAATGGGATTGGTGACCAAGGCCATCGACTGAGATTTCGTCTTCCGTGAGACGACATCGATCTCATGAGTCTTGAGGCGGGAATAAAGCCCGTCAAGAGTCAGAGTTGACAAGTCAGTGGTGTCCTTGATGGTGGTCACCTTCATCTCCCAAACACGCAAATCGAGTGCGGTCAAGAAATGTCGAGCATTATCCGAGTCAGGGTATATGCAACCAACTGCTCGAAGATCGCTCAAGATCTTGGTAAAATGACCGAAGCACTCATCAAGGCTCTCACCAGCGTGCTGTTCAAACTTGTTGAACTCACGTTTGAATTGGGCCTGTCGAACCGTCTTGATTTTGGTAGTGACCTCATGGTAAGCATCGAGGGTCTCCCAAATCTCATGAGCAGAACGAAGGTGAGAAATCCTGTCATACTCACTGCGGCTAAGACCCTGTATGAGGATGTTCCTTGCCTTAGCATTCACCTCAACGTCAGCCATATTGCCGGCCGTGACGTTTTCATCGGCAGGAACCTCATATGGGAGTTTCACCTTCTGCCATATCAGGAAGCCCTGGGCAGTGATGTATGACTCCATGCGCGACTTCCAGAATGGAAAATCGACTCCAGAAAAAATGGGAGGCTTGGTGGAATACTTGTCCATCACCATGGCTCTTGAGACCGGTCAAGATCTATGGAAGAGCAAAACCAACTCTGATACCAATTGAAGGACCGAGATGGCGAACAGAGGGGGGGTGAATGGTCGCAAATAAATTTTCCCCCAAAATACTCCAACAAAAACCTCGACAAGATCGCTCAAAGGAAATCGTGAAAAACCCGAAAAACTAGACAACTATGTGTACCCCAAGCTTGCATGGATAAGTACCATAAAATATGTGGGGATTTTTGAGTCACAATCCTGGTTGTCTAGTGTCCAAGATAAAGAGGAATCAATCCAACTCTTGCTTTTAGAAAGAACATCAATTCAAATCAAAAAAGTCACTTTTAGAAAAGCAAAAGCAGAATTTCCAGAACTTGTCCTCAATTTGAACAGGAGGTTGGTGGGTTTTTGCAGCTCACAAAATTTTGAGAATTTTTCTCCCTATGAGCAGAAGAGTCATGAAGAACTCCACCAAATTTATCCTCAAAAAGCCTTACATAAAAAATAGAAGAAATCGAAGAACACAGTCAGTCAAGAACTTCGAGCAGAAAGTTTGTGGCTCGGTTTTCACCTCATGGCGCCCAAACGGTGCAACAAGTGAACTCCAAAATTTTTCTATAGGTGGATATCAGAGTACCGCACCTCCTCCAACAAGAATCACTTAAAAAGGATTTTTCTATATGTTTATAACAATCAAATAATAAATATTGTGCAAAGAACAAGTTCTGAACAAAGTTGGAACTTGAAAGAAAAGATGTTCTCTACTCAATCCAAGAGTGCAAAAGAGATGTAAAACCATATGAACACACTCAAAACATCCAAGATCAACAGCATTTAGAAGGAGGGGAGGCAAACCCAAATTGCGTGAAAGTAAATTGCGAGAATGTAATTGCGGGAAAGTAAATGCTGAATTTAAATTGCGTAAAGTAAAGACATAATGTAAATGTGCAAAATAAATTCAGAGATGGATGGATAAAACTTTCATTTCTGGAAGGAGAGGTTACAAAGCCTCACTTTCATGTGGGCAAAGCTCAAAGGAGCATTCACAAACCTCAAAACCTTCAAGGGGAGTAGGCTACCCCTCCACCCCTATTTATACTACTCTTGGGCCACCTACCACCCTTGGATGAGTCCCTCAACCCTAGAGCACTCATCTAAGGGCTAGGATTAACCGACACACACAGCCATGCAAGGGCTAACCCAAAACCCACCAGCATACCGGGTTTTCTTGCACGGTTTTCAAAGCATACTACCTAGACCCGCTAACCTATCAACTAGACCTCAATCCGACGGCCCTCATTGATCCACGCGGCATCTAGCTAGCATCATCTCCTTTCCTTGTCTTCTTGACTTGCCCGGACTCCTTCTCCTATCATCTTTCGGTGATCTCCCAACCGTCTGGACCTCCGACGCTCCTCGCCTAGTCCCGGTCATCCTCCGCCTCACCATGACCTAGCACCGTCGCCCTGCAACCATCAAAGACAAGGAAACACATCACATAGCAATGCACCACTACAAGAAATAAAGAAAAATTCGTGGGCCAGAAACCCATGAATTTAGGCCAAAACCCACGAATTTAATTTAAATTCGTGAGCAAACCGTCGAATTTAGTGCACGAATTTAACTCGACGAAATTAATCAATTAAATTCATGGGTACCCACGAATTTAAGTTAAATTCGTGGGTTTATGCCAAGCCCACGAACTTAACTGGGATTCTGAGTTAAATTCATGGGTTTATTAAACCCACGAATTTAACAGGTTAAATTCATGCGCCAATGTGGCCCACGAATTTAATCTGTTAAATTCGTGGGGGTACAAAACCCACGAATTTAATCTGTTAAATTCGTGGGCTTAATAAACCCACGAATTTAATTTTTAAATTCGTGGGCACAAGGAACCGACGAATTTATCTGGAGCAGCCAGATGAATTCGTGGGTTTTTAATGGCTCACGAATTTATCAGTCATTTATACACAAATGTATATATATATATATATATCCATATGCATCGCACTCAATACATATAACAACTAAAGAAGAAAAGAAAAGGCAAAAAGAAAATTGAAACTAAAAATTGCTAAGCGAAGAATAAGAAGGATCATCTATTTTGTTCAAATCTGATTAGAAACACTAACACAAAAGAACTAACTGCACAATGAAGTTCAAGCGAATGAAGAATTAACAAACGAGACACCAAACCTATTACCTCTACTAAAATACTGAAACCAACCTTTTAACTCTTCAAAACCGGCTTAAAACTAAGTCACCGAAATGTACAAAATTTCGGCATGACCTCTCTAGTAAATAGGACATCCACTCAGTAGAGAAAAAAACATTTGCAGTTATAATATATATATCAATCTCTCAAACCAGAAGGAGACATTCTAGCAGATCCTTAGATAATCCAATCACACATCCAATATCAATTTGTAAACTACGCAATGACGTACAACACATTACAACCGCAATAGATACAATCCACATTCTATTACAATAAGTCCATCACAATAAGTCGATCACAATGTATCCATAACAACAAGTCATAAAGTACAACAGTAATACACCAATCGAGCTCACAATGGAATTCATGCCTCGGGGTTGTTGGAGTTGTGGGCGCTACCACCACCGTCGGCACTGTTGAAGATGTCTTCTATGATGTCGTCGTTAGTATGTGCTGGAGGGCGTGACCTAGAAACCTGTAAGTTCAAGATTAACTTAGGTTGTGTTACAAGTAACATTATGCTAATTCACATGAAACAAGGTCAGAATAGTACTATTCAACCAAGACACAATATGAGAATATCAATATGATAGGTCAAGCTAAACAAGAATAGATACTATATATAAGAACTACACCTACAAGCTAGTCAAGATATGCTATAATAATCATATGAACATCAATCTCATATTCAATGAAGCATGAAACTAATACTCTCTAGTATTAACAGAAGTTAACCATCTAGTTCAAGGCCAAGATTACAACTAAAATTATTTAATTCAACTTCTAAAGACCCTAATTGCATCACTGAGTATTCAAAAGATAACAAAAAGTGAAAATAGTTCAAAGAAGCAATTAAGAGTTTTGGTAGTCATTTTAAGAGTTCAATATTCAAAGTACAAATATAAAGCATTCTACAAAGATAAACAATCAGATTGTACATGGGCAAACAACACATTCTACAAGGATGCCATATAAAGCATTTAAAACATAAGTTTACAATTGAACAAGTTGTCTTAAGATAACTTTTCAATTCCAACAAGTCAGCACAATATAAGGTTCCAAATCAAAAGTTATTGATGTAAAGAAAAATCAAATAGCACGTAATGGGTTAATAATTTGGTAAACCATCACATATCTACAGAGCACAAAGAATGAACTTTCATAAGCACACAAGTATACCTTTTCAAGTATGAACATTGAGATGATTTGTGCAAGGTTTAAGAAAGAGTTGCCTAAATGTCCTAAAATCGACTAAGTTATGCATTTCAACTGAAATTATCACTATTGCAACAGATTACTCAGATTGATATATACTAAAAGAATGAACTAAATTTCCTCCGAACATATGTCCATCCGCTGCACATCGACTAAATTGCAACTAATGTTCCTAAATTTGAGCAAGAGAAAGGAAGGGAGGGGGCAGGTAGCTCACCAAGGTCATCAAACTCCACAACAAAGTTCAAGCGAACGAAGAATTAACAAACGAGACACCAAACCTATTACCTCTACTAAAAGACCGAAACCAACCTTTTAACTCTTTAAAACCGGCTTAAAACTAAGTCATTGAAATGTACAAAATTTCGGCATGACCTCTCTAGTAAATAGGACATCCACTCAGCAGACAAAAAAACATTTGCAGTTATAATATATATATCAATCTCTCAAACCAGAAGGAGACATTCTAGCAGATCCTTAGATAATCAATCACACATCCAAAACGGCAATTTGTAAACTACGTACGCAATGACCACCACCACCGCCGGTGCTGTTGAAGATGTCTTCTATGATGTCGTCATTAGTACGTCGGAGGGCGTGACCGTAAACCCGTAAGTTCAAGAATTGACAAACTTAGCTCGTGTCGCAAACTTAGAATGTTTTCGACATCCATACCTGTGGTGTCGTCTGAGGTGGCTGCAGGGCCCTCGGGTTGAAGTACATAGGCATTCCTTGGCCTAGCATAGGTGGTGGGTACATGTAGAACGGGTTTGGAGGTCGGGAGCCTGTAAGGCATAGACAGGTACATTATGCCACATATAAATCATTCATTCAAATTTTGAATAACGAATTGAACCGATCCGTCTTTACTGTGGTGCCTCTCCTGCGGAAGGTGTGTCGCATCGTGGAGTGAACATGTAGAAAGGAGGAGGTGGCTGGGAGCTCTGTGGATCATAGTTTGTGATATAAAGTATACATAATAGAGTTTTTTAAAAATAAAGAATGCATGAGAATATCATATAACCTGAGGTGCATCTCCTAGGGGTGGTGCCTGCATCCCAGTAGGGTTTATGAAAGACGCCGGGGGAGGCTGAGCACCCTGTGATGCTTCTCCTTGTGGTGGTGGCTGCATGTGCGGAGAAAACATGTAGAATGGAGGTGGCTGGGAGCCCTATGACATAATAGTCAAGTTTGTGAATTCTTGATTTTATGAGCTAAGTGAATTAGAGAGTAATGAACTCAAGTATCTTTACCTGCGGAACAGGAGGGCGAAACACTGGCACATTAGGTCCAAGAGATTGTGATAGTTGCTGCATATAGATTGTTTGTTAGATTTTAATCCCAAATGTACAATTGAGCGTTTTGTTCAAAGTTGAGATTGTACCTGCAGATACATTTTCATGTATTCTGAGTCTTCTCGGCTTCTGTGAGCTTCCTCTCGTGCTTGACGAGACTCTTCTCGTGCTTGACGAGCCTCCTCTCGCGCTTCACGAGCCTCCTCGTGCGCTTGTGCTTCCCGTGCAGACCTCGACGAGCGAGCACTCCCCTGTGAGGAAACCGAGCCTCATGGAAGACGATCGCAGTCCACAACTCCATCCCCCATGGCCCACCTACAAACGATATATACTGAAATGTGACCATGCAACATTTTTTTTCGTTAGTAGAGCGAAAACAATTAAAATCAGTTTTATTAACGAACCTCCCATGCTTTAGGCCCCCTCCAGCGTGGTACAACGCTTCCACATCGGCCGTGCGCCCTCCAATCAACCTTCGCCCATGACGTTGTGTCATTTGTTACGCATATGGCCTTTGCAAAACAACATTTTGGTGCTCTGGATGTAAATTTGCACAAAACATATCGTGTCATTTATACTTACCATCCTCTCACTAGCCCCGTCGTCGCACAACACATCCGGGTTCTGTGGATCCTCGCCTTGGTGCCTCCGGATGTAAACCTCCACAAAAGTGGGAGTACTCCCACTTTCAGCCTCCTACGATGCAAAGTTATAAACATAGTGACAAATTCACTAACAATTATAATACCGATACTTACCATGCGTTGCTCTAGGCCAATGTGTCCGTCTGCGCCATACTTGTGCTTCCCCAATCTACTTCTTCTGTTCCCTCGATTTCTATTTGATTTTTCTTGAAAATCCTCCGACCCCCAGTACCGACACATCCACCTCCAAGCCTCCATGTCCTTCATTATCCAATCGACCGAGCTCTGGAGATACTCTTGTTCTGTTAGGTGTATCCTCCTCACCTCTGGTCCTCTTCTCACGTTCACCTTCTTCACCCTCTTGTAAAAATTGATGACAGCTTGAATCCGTGCATTCTTTGAGCGAATCTCAGACAACCTTTGTGCCGCTCGTTAAAGACGCTTTTGGCCTTCTTCAAAGCGTTGTAATCGTCTTCGTTCTCAAGCCGGAACCTCTCCTGCATATAATCACACACTGTCAAATTGTATTTACATTTAAAGCAATACTGAAATAGAGTAAATACATAACGCAAACTCACCCAGAAGCCAGCCCACACTGGGCCTGAAATGTTTGGTTATCTTCGCCTCCTTCCACGTTCTCCTTCAACGCCCAGTGCTTCCAGTTGTGGGCCGCGAATCTTTCCTCGCCTGACTCAACCATGCCAGGGTAGTAGTACCGGCCAAGGGCTCCCAGCACGGCATTAAACTTTGTAATGTGGCCCGTCCCAGTCCAACCCGGCTCTTTCCAGTGCCTACAACAAAATACAAGACAAAGATGCATCAAAACAATAAGTTGTCACTTAGCTAATGCTAAAAGAAAAGACATGAAAGATATAATTGTTACCTGCTCCCGTGTACCTCTATCAACCTCCTATCGGCCGGGTTGCATCTCGGACGAACTGAGACGGTTTTACGAAACCTAAAATGCAAATAATTAGTTCATAGACATTACAATGTAAATATGGAGATTAAATGATAATCCAATACTACACATATACTGATGGTACCGAAGAAGACACGCCTCTTCAAGCGGCTCTAAGGTCGCCTCCAACTCTGCATCTGCATTGCCTCGGCCTCGGCGTCAGCATCTCAGATGTCTGTCGCCCCACCGCCACCACCCCCAACGACCTCCTCGTCGTCCGCCTCGCCATGTCCTCATGCTCACATCCCAACTGCCCCTCCTCTGCAACCCCTACCTGCCCCTCGTCCTCCTGTGGCTGCTCTCGCGCCTGTTCTCGTGCCTGCTCATCGAAGCACCTCTGAGCTGCTCTCGCCGCTCTCTAATCTGCGCCGCCCAGCAAATATGGCGCGCTGCCGCCGAGTCGAGTCGACCATCGTAACCCTTGCTCCTCAACCTTACGGAGGACGACCACGAACTTGCCTTTAAGCTTGTCAACGATGCCTAAACATACTCATCATTCAAATTTGACAAGAGTTAGTATCTGAGTTTACAAATAATTTTCAATAACTTGCAAAAATGAAGGAGACAACAATGACTTGTAGAAATGAACGAGGCAACAATAATCTTACAAAATATACATATCAAAAGTCGTCGGCGTCAGAATCTGCTTCTGCGACTCGTATTTCATTGAGACGTGCTTGAAGACGTGCAATCCTTACTGACTTTTGAGGGCGTTTCCTTGACAGGCCTGGTTCATCTGTTATTACGTCTGTGGCATCGGTAGGTAATTGATCGAGTCCTACCTCGTCGGAGACAAGGAAAGAATCCCCCATAGCTTCTTCTTGATATACATCACCCACATCATCCTCTACGTTACTTGCCACATACGAAACATCCCCAGGAGTATATACGTCAGGGTTAACTTTAAATACAACCCACCAAGCCTTCAAGTACGGTGAGGATAGCTCAGGTAGTACACCTGCTCAACCTGATGTGCAAGCACAATGTTATTGATGTGGCCCTGAAGCCGCGAACTGTGCTTCACCTCCACCATCCCAAAGTCATCGACACGTGTGCCGTTGTGTGGATCGAACCAATGGCAATCAAAAAACACAACCTTCAGTTCTTTGGCACCCCCAAAGGTATACTCAATTATGTTTTGTACAACACCGTAGTAGTCTAATATATCACCGCTGGAATCGGATACGTTGTGACTACTCCACTGTTTGAAGTGGCCGCAAGTGGACGGCTAGCTTCTAATTTCACTGTTCAAAAACGGAACCCGTTCACATCACAGCGACTATAGCTCCTTGCCGTCACATCACCATGTGAGAGCTGTCGGAGATCCTCAGAGATGGAGGCATCACGCATACACTATATAGCAACATGCATCACTGTTAGTCTAATATTAAGTTACTACAACAATTCATTTTAGGAAAATGAATAAATAGTCAAATTACATGCTGACGGAACCATTGCACGAAGCTTGGGCCGCCTTTCAACCCATCACGATGTAGGTTATCCAATTGCTTAGTTGTGGGTTGTTGAGTTGACTTCCAATTTTCTTTGTCAAATACTCTGCGTCATTTATTCTCGGGTTAAAAAGGACACTACACTGAAATGTTGAAAACATAATTCAGAAAGTCACTTACTCAAAATATTTTTCAACTTCTACCATGTTAGTGAACATGTAAAGCATGGCCAGGTTCCACTCCTCATACTCAACATGGTGTGTAGTGTACGACCCAACAGGTTGACCCTTGCATTGAAAAAGCTTAAGTTTGCTCAACGGTTCTTCTTCCGCAGCACGGTACCGATTCCTAGGGGCATTCACATTGTGCTTGAGTGCGAAATACTTTGTTGAGAAGTTTGTGATCTCTTTACTTGCATAAGCCTCTGCGATACACCCCTCTACCCTTGCCTTGTTGCGCACTGCAGCTCTAAGCTTTTTCAACTCCCTTCCCTGACTATACATCCATCCGAATCAGCAGACCTCCAACCTTCGCTTCCCATGGTAGATGCACCAGCAGATGTTGCATCACATTCATAAAACCAGGTGGGAAAGTTTTTTCCAACTTGCATACAAGCAATGGAATTCCCTTCTCTAACTTCTGCATCAACGTCATCGAGATTTCCTTAGCGCATATCTGCCTATAGAAGTAACTGAGCTTGGCTAACATCCTCCACAACTCATTATCAAAATAGCCACGAAACATTACCGGAACAAGTCTTTCCATGATAATATGGTAATCATGACTCTTTAGCCCGTTTAGCTTACCGGTGCTGACATTCACAGCCCATTTTATGTTAGATGCATAGCGATCAGGAAACTTTAGAGTTTTCAACCACCTCAAAATTTGTTTATGGTCTTCTGGCTTCACAAAGTATGGAGCTCGTGGCCGGCTCTCATTTCCATTTAAACCAACTTTAACCTCGAGCCACGGCCTAGCACAATGATCACCCATGTCTTTCCTAGCACTCACGTTATCCTTTGTTTTGTCGGTTACATCAAACACCATGCTTATGATGCTTTCTGCCACATTGCGCTCTTGGTGCATCAAATCTATGTTATGCGGCAGAATCAAAGCTTTCGCGTAAGGCAGCTCCCAAAGAAAAGAAATATGAGTCGGTTGTGCTCCTTTCCATAGCCGATGAAACCCACTTAGTAGATCGTAGAAGTCGACTATGCCATTCAGCTATCTCCTCTCCTGTGAGTCGCTTCGGCGGCCCTTTTTTAACTTTCTGTCCTTTTCGAAATGCTTTGGCGTCGTTCCTAAAAGGGTGCCTCGCCGGAAGCCATCGTCGATGGCAATCGAAGAATGTGATCTTTTTACCGTGCGTGAGCCTGAATGCATCAGAGTCAGCCATACAAATTGGACAACACAGGCGACCATGAACACACCAGCCGGCCCAAATGCCATATGCCAACAAATCATGGACCGACCACAGGTATGCGGCTCGTAAGGTAAATTCTCTACCACCAACACTGTCGTATGCCTTTTCCCCTCGCCACAACTTCTTCAGCTCATCAATTAAGGGCCGAATGAACACATTGAGATCCTTCCCTGGATGCTTAGGACCTGGAATGACAAGAGCAAGGAATATGAACCCCTCTTTCAAGCAAATCTTAGGTGGAAGATTGTATGGCATGATGAAGACCGGCCAACAAGAGTAGGGGCTAGCGCTTGTGCTGAAAGGTGTGAAACCGTCCGTGGACAAACCAAGACGGACACTCCTAGGGTCGCTTGCAAATGAAGGATCGAATCGGTCCAATGCCTGCCATGCCTCGCCATCAGACGGATTCACCATCATATCCGGGTCTTGGTCCTCACGTTTACCTTCTTTGTGCCACCGCATATGTTTCGCTGTTTCTTTTAACATGTAGAGCCGTTTAAGCCTATCCGTGATCGGCATGTACCGAAGCTGTTTAGTCGCGACCTTTGTAGTCACTGATACCCCTTCCTCATCTACCACCTCAACGAATCTACACTTACCGCAATGCATACAATGGGTATCCTTGTCATGATCCTTCCAGAACAGCATGCAATTATTCTCGCACACATCAATCTTCTGGTAATTCATCCCGAGGCAGGCCATCAACTTTTTCGATTGGTACAAATCCTTTGGCATCTTGTGGTTAGGCGGAAGGACATCATTCATAAGTTCAAGCAAAGCGTTGAAGCATTTGTTCGAAAAGTTGAACTTCGACTTCATCGACATAAGCCGTGTAACCGCCTGTAGGTCGGTCACATTGGTCAAGTCATCCAGCTTTTCGTCCGAGGCGTCAAGTAGCCTATAGAATTCCTTAACATCCTCCGGCTGTTACCCCTCCTCGGAGTTAAATTCAGTCCCCTTGCCAAGATCATCCAGCATCTCTTCCATCCGGTCGTGATCCTCCCCATGGTCCAGCATCTCTTCCATCTCAATGGCCTGCCCTACGGCCTCTCCATGACGGTGCCACACCAAATAGTTAGGCATGAACCCATTTTTGCAAATGTGATATTGCACTATATCCTTGTTGTAGTAGCTGTTATTCTCGTAGAGGGTACACGGGCAATACACATATTCAGCTCCTCCAGAGAATGCTTGCTTCAAGAAAGCATCCGTGATCTGCCCCCATTCCCTTGAGTGTCCCTCATCACTCCTCCATCCGTCATACATCGCCCTTCGATCGTCACCCATTATAAAAGCTAAACAAATGAAACGATGTCAACGTACGACCGTGGATTAGGTGACAAAGACAACCCTATTAGGAAAGATGTGTTCTAAACCCACCCAAGAATGGAGGCTATTGCATGCGACACGTGACGTGCGCTCTGACGAAGGAAATTTCGGAAGATAACCCATTTGTTCTCCAAGCGCGCGCCGATCTTTGGTGCGTCCGAGAACAACAGGTTATGCGGCCGAAATCACGTTCGGATCGCCGCACGCCACAGCCCTATGCAACAACCAACATTCTCGCCGTCCAAAATGTTGGACAATTCCGAACCGCGCACCTCACAAGCAAATGTGAGATGCGCCGTTCAACAGTGATGCCTAGGCTCTCTCTGTTCGACACAAACCCTAAACTCTAACGTTATATACAACGGCAATGAAAAAAAATATATATATCATATGCAATGAACATAAAATGAGATGAAATAACTTCAAACGAATATAAAAGAGATGAAATATACCTTCTCCAACGCCGGTGGGCGTCGTGGAGGGTCCGGGAGGGCGGCGTGGCGCCGGCGACGGCGATCTTGGCGCCGATGGGCGGCGCCGCGGCGATGGCCGGGCGGGCGAGCGAAGCGCGGCGGGAGGGCGGAGGCGGCGGCGGCGGCGGCGGCGGACGCAGCGGGTGGCGTGGTGGACGGCGGCGGCGGTCGGCAGCGGTGGCGTCTCGGCGGCAGCGGCGGCGCGGCGGGAGGGCAGCGGGCGGCGGCGGCAGCGGTGGTGAAGCGGCGGCGCGGGTGGCTAGCCGGCGGCGCGCGGCGGCGGCCGGGAGGCGTCTCGCGGCGAAGCGAAGCGACGCGTGGCGGCGGGAGGGCGGCCGAGGCGGTGGTGGCACGCGGCAGCAGAAGCGCATCTTGGCGAAGCGGGCGGGCGGGCGCGCTTCGGCGGCGGCAGACGCCGGGCAGACGACGCGGGACGGCGACGGCAAGCAGAAGCGTAGTGGGCGGTGGGGCGCGAGGCGAGAGGGCGGCGCGCGGCGGCGGCGGCAGGCGGCGGCGGCAGTCTTCGAGCGGGGAGAGCGGTAAGCTAGACTGCTGGCGTGCGGGCCGATGGCCTTTTTTTATTTGGGTTAAATTCGTGGGGATTTGGTGGCCCACGAATTTAAATGAGTAAATTCGTGGGTAATTGGTGGCTCACGAATTTAAATGAGTAAATTCGTGGGTGTATTGTGGCCCACGTATTTAAATAAACAAATTCGTGGGTGTTATTGTGGCCCACGAATTTAAATAAATAAATTCGTGGGTTTTATTTTGGCCCACGAATTTAATTAAAAACGTGGGTTTTATAGAAACCAACGAATTTAAATAAATAAATTCATGGGTTTTTTTTGGCCCACGAATTTAAAAAACCCACGAATTTTTCTCTGTTTCTTGTAGTGCCCACAATGATATGCAATAAACCATCCAACTCATCACTACCGCGCCCATACGGCCGGTACTGCCACTCTTGGCAGTGACAACTCAAATTGCTTCATTTTGAAAATTAATCCAAATCAAACTCAAACTTGAGCACACCTTGCTCAAATAAAGTCAAATACTCATCACAAACATGGATGGACCTCCACATGGTCCTTCAATCTCCCCCTTAATGAGTATATTGACAAACCACACAAAAGCCATAAATTTGAGTTTGAATGAGAGAAGAAGAAAGCAATTTGATTCCAAAGTCAAACTTGGTCCAGAGAGAAAGATATAAAATCATGACTAAGTTGGCAGAAAGAATTTAGAGCAAGACCATGAAAAGAGCAAGTTTTCCACAAAAGCTCTAAAAACCAATCGTAAGTGCCAAATGTGATTATGATCCATAAAAAATAGCAAAGATTTACAAAGATCATAAGAACCAACAAGCTTTCACATTTTTATCTCTCTCTCTCTCTTTTAATGATGCATTTTCTACATTTTCTCCCCCTTTTGGCAATATAGGCATCAAAATGGAATTTTCTCCCTCTTTTTATGTATGCTAGAAATGCAATCGAAAGAGCTTTGAAGATTATCCAATTGATCAAAATGGAAGGATATTACACCGAGCTTGTCAATTTCAGAAGATGACTAAACTAAGACATGTCCAAGTGCAAATACGAGCTTAGTTTTGAATATATCATTTTTAGCAAGATTTGACAAGTGCAATACTTAGCTTTAGTTTCAAAAATAGAAGAATAGCCACTCTAAGGATCAAAAGGAAAACCTAGAGTTCAACCTACTCAACACTTTGGGGAATCTAGAAGAGCATACAAGGTCCTTCGGGCTCATTTATCACTTAATGCAAATTTTGATTCATCATCATACAAGACATAGCAGTGTGCAAATGTTTGACATTATTTGCATTCTTTACCCACATATGTCTTTGTTTTTAATTTATTTGCATTTTCTTTTGACAACCAATTGACTCAAGCCGTATGCGACCATCTCAAGATGAACTCTTAAGAGGATGGTCTAGGTCAAACACGATGTATTCCAAGTTTATCCCAAGTGCAATGGGAAGTGGTCTTGTGAATGCAAGGTGTTGAGTCGTATGTGCTCAAGAAGAGTCAATTTTGTTTAATTTTCATTTTTAGCACAATGATTTTTGAGCAATTGAAGGACTCTAGCATGGATCAAACTAGTTTCACCCAAGTTGCTATAGGGACTCTAGAGAACTCCAAAATTTCTCAAATTATGGCACAAACCTCTAGAGAAGAAACCTAGCAAGTAAAAGCAACAAGTTTCATCAAGTTTTTCATTTAAGGCTTATTTTATTTTTTTAGCTTAGCAAGTTAAATGAACTTGGACATATCTAAGCTAGTAATTTCCTCCATATGATGTAGCATGGTGTATAGCATGAAGAAGAAATCAATTGCATAATAGACAAAGCTCATTAAACAGTAAATGCAGTCTATATGCAATGCACGAACAGATTCCCAAACTCCCATCAACAAATGAATCAATTTTAAGCTCAAATCTGGTTAAAGTTGAGTTATTATCAAGATTAGGCATAAAGAAAAACCGAATGAACTCAATAATAACCAGATAAACAGAATGAGGAGAAGAAGTCGAGAAACTGCAAAACTAGATGGCTATTGAGCATAGATAAGATAGAAGAGACTCACTACGGCTCGGACTCGCTCTTATCTTCCCAGAGATGACATAGGAAGGCGACTCTAGATCCCAACTAAGGAGTGCACACAGACCCTGTCTACCCAAGAGGCCTAATACCTGCTAGACTTATAAGACTGTGAGGGAACTCAACCTAGAGTGAAGAGAGAACAGCTAATCACGCATGATAGCAACCTAAAGCACAAGATAAGAGGTCCATGCAAGGCATGCCAGAAGTCTAAGTGAGTGAACTCAACTCAAGAAAATAAGCCCAAAGTCACCCAGAAGAAGCACAATGAAAAGAAAAGCAGGAAGAAAACATATAATACAAAATATACAAACCAGCTTCCCCTCACGAAAGGTCGTAAGGGCTCACGACTCCAAGCTCACTCCTCAAGGCAACAAATCGGGAGCTATCCAAAGGCTTGGTGAAGATATCGGCTAACAGAAGGTCACTCTCTACGAACTGAACCGCGATATCTCCCTTCTCCAAATGGTCTCTATGGAAGTGATATCTAATATCAATGTGCTTGGTCCGGGAATGTTGCACTGGGTTTTTAGCAATGCAAATAGCAGAAGTGTTGTCACAGAAAAGTGGCAAACTCTCTATCTCTAACCCAAAGTCCTGCAAGGTCGATCTCATCCAGAGAACACAGCTCTGACAAAGAATCGGTCAGCAAACAACATACTCGTCCTCGGTGTGGATCATGCAACCCTGCATCGCTTCTAGATGACCAAGAAACAAGAGAAGTGCCAATGAATTGGCAAGTGCCAGAAGTGCTCTTCCTATCTATCCTATAGCCAGCAAAGTCGGTATCGGAAAAGGCTCTAAGAGATAGACAAGAAGAAGAAGAGTACCAAATACTATAATCAGTGGTAGCACGAAGGTACCTGAAGATGCGCTTGACCGCCTGGCGGTGAGAGGCGCGAGGAGAAGTGTCGGGACCCGAATATGCAAATCCGGACCCTCTGTGTATTCAGCACTAGTCCAGGATCATGCTAGTGCACACAGTCTCAACATAGATGAAATATCACAATCATACACAGCGGAATAATAAATAAAGACTTCATCTATTGATATAGAACTATTGAACGACCTTAAGGTCAAACTTACACTTGTGAGGCCTTGGTGGCTTCAACTCAAAATAAATAAACAACAGCGGAATGAAGAACGTCGACGAATCCCATCAATATACCACAAGGCAACGGACAAGGTTCAACTCCTAAAATTCGCCTCCTCGTGGAACTTCTCCTCCTTCGAAGTTGTAGTCTTCTCCTCAACTGATGATTTTGTGTTGCAAGGGGTGAGTACATAAAGCACTCAACAAGTTGTGCATGAATGCAATTCTATGTAACTATATGTAGGGCTTATTCCAAGGAAAAGGCTATTATGGCTATTTTGCAATAAGCGGCATTTATGAACAAATACAATAAATAGATTGTAAAGGCAGTAAAACAAATAACAAAGACAATAGATAGATTCAGCATTTCTGAAGTAAACCAAGTTTCCAATCCTATGTCAAGTTCCAACCTTTCATGGCAATCCTGCCATCCTATTCCAAGTTTTCATTTCAAAAGTCTAACCCTTAACTGTAATTCCTAAGCTTTGCTCAATACCGTGAGCACGGCTATTCGAATAGGTTTACACTCTGCAGAGGTTATGCACTTTACCCACACGACGTGATATTCTCTTGGTGCCTGGCCATTAGCACACTTCCTTTGGTGTACCGGCAGAGAATTCACGACAAAGCCTTTCAGGAACCTCTACCTTAACCAAAGAACCTCTCCGGTGTTGCCTTCGCTATCACTCCTCTCACATGATGCGGTACCAAGTATAGGATAGGCCAACACCGTTGGATGGGTACCAAGCCGCGGCAGTGCGCCCCGTCTGAATACACCCCGTGTCTTTGTCACCCTAAGGTATCAGAGGAAAGATATCAGAACCCTAATCAACTAGGTCTATCCCATTCCAGACGTGTGGTCGCATGATTGACTCAGGTCAAAGACTTGCAAGGTTAAGTCCTTAAGATGATCGAGGCAAGACTTCCACATACCCCCTGCCCATCGGGCCCACCTTGGCATTCTCGCCCCTTGCCACTTGCCCCAATCTAAATCATAACCACCCTAGTTGATTACCAAGCACCACGTGCCATCAGCAATTTAACCTCGTTGCGTGACATCCTCTCGCCACCGCAACTCAATCTCATCGTGTGACCACACATGACACACAAGTTCATAACATCGTTCCATATTCCATTAGTCAAGATTATTTATCAAAGACTAAAGTACATGTGATGACATGGCATGGCTAAGCAACTAATACGGTCTAACCATCCCCTGTTGATTATTATTACTAACCAACTATAATGAACCAATCTAGGGTGACAATATATCATGGTATACAAATGGCAAGGTAGGGTATAGATCAATTGGGGTATAATAGCTAAGTCCCAAATTTAATTGAAGACATTTGTACATGTCAAATAATATGCAATAAAGTAAAACAATATAGCAGTTTTTGTAATCGTAGGTTCAACATGATCAAAGCACAACTTGCCTGGCACTTGCTATAAACGCTCTTTACTCTTTTAATTGATCTTGGGTTCCTCAACCTTTGGCTCTTCAATCGAATGCTTGACTTCCTCGTCCTTGACTACTTCGGGTAACTTCGACGACCGCCTAACGACAAAGAAGCACAAATACAACAAAACTCAAAAGCAATTCAAATAAACTCCAATTTAATATTAGATTGGTACTGAACGGAAGGGATTGAATTTAGGAACTTAGATTTGATCGAAGATCGGATGAAAGAGAAAAGGCTTTCAGAAGATTTATCGAGAAGGTTACGATTGATAATTAGGGAAAGACGGAGTATATTCCAGGGGATATCCTTCGAGATTAATTAACTCGATTGGACAGATATTGACATATGGGCTCTTGATCTATAGATCGGGTCCATAAAGATATGTTAGTTCATGATGAACTAAACTGATGCTTAATGTTGACTTTTGTTGACTAAACAAATACACAGTCAAACAAAAGAAAGATAGACTAATAGAATAGATATGGCACCAGGATATGACATATGGCCAATGGTCTATCGACCAAGTCCACGAATGAATTCTAGGTTAATGGCAGATTAGATTTTCAGGGATAAGACAAGGACGGATGGAATCGACATTCAGTGCGATCCGATCTGGGGTTCCGTCATACATCAAAGAAGAGACTTGACGATAACAGGGCGATGACGATATGTAGTAAGACAGTACAAAATCTTACTACGGTGGACACAACGAGGAAAATCGCACATCTTGGCGGTAGCTCACGATGAACTCAGTCCATCGAACCGGTCTTAAGTTAGGTTTTGGTCCGGCTTTGCAGATGATCAAAAGATAAAGCCAGACTCACAAGGAATGGGGTTAGATCACGATAGGACGATAGAAAGGATAATGACATCGTGCTACGCTCTTGTCAGAATAATCGGCGTATGCGATGATAGCGGCGAGCAAAGCGTTAACGGCGAACGTTAACGAAGAAACGTTAGCGGCGGGCGTTAACGGCGGGCGTTAACGACTTTAACGTTAACGATGAAGGTGAAGCGTTAATAGAACACTTATGAGATTATAAGGTGGCAACCCTCGGTTGAAAGATAGGGCAACGAGATCATGACATAGCTCCAATTTGGTTTGAGATCTGCGGGGTACACATATCGTGACGCAACGACAAATTGGACCAAGGGTTAAGTCCGGGTTTGAGCGAAACGATTCAAGGATGAATACACTTGGCATAGGGTAGGCTGGTAGGGTTGGCTCTGCGATTAAAGGTTACCAAAGATGGCGAACCGAAATGCGCACCGACACGAAGGACTAGGCCAAAAGACGTCGGGTAGATTCTAGAACATGGCTTTGACGGCAACCGGGGATCAATGAACTTCAACGGTGGGAAAGACAGGGGATAATGATCTTCTGGACACAATGACATGGCCACGACAAACCAAAATGGTTGGCGGCACAAGACGACGCGCGGCGGTGGCAAAAAAGCGACGGTAACGAATATTAAAATTTTTAGTGGATGGAACAGCAGAGGGGAAGTGAGCACCATGTAGAACGCGGCGACACGAACTCAACGGTATATCCAGATTTGGCGGCAACCCAACAGACAAATCACAAACTACCGATGAACGGCTGCCGGAGCCAATAGATCAAACGATCATAACTATTAAAATAATAGATGAAACCTAACCAAAATTTACATACAGCTATCTGGGATCATTTGGCACAATATGACGCGACGAAGTTTTCTGCCGTTGGAACGCAGTCTGATCGGGAAGGATTGATTTTTCTGCACAAACCCAGCGGGCCAAACCTTGAGTTAGGGTGATCACCATGTAGAGGACATCAAGAGGAGTCTACAGAAAAAATTTCACGGTCAAACTCGCAAAAACCGAGGAGAATGGGCAGCAGCAAGATTTGAGATAGGAACGGCCATAACTTTTGATTTCCTAGATGAAACTGCACCAAATTTGGTGGAGAGATAGATCTGACCATATGGCACGAGATGACGTGAGCGGATTTCAGAAAAACTCATGGGTATGACAGGGAACGCGATGCCAAGATCGGCCGGCGATGGCGGCGCACCGGAAGAGCTCGTCGACGTTTTAGGAGAAAAAGGGTCGCCGGCGGTGCTCTGTTTTGAATTTTCCAAAACTGTTTCACAGAGGTGTTGCAACCTTCATGGGGGTGCTCCACAAAACATTTGAGGATGAACGGAGTTCGGGAGCGCCCGGCAGAGCTCGCCGAAGTTCTCACCGGAGTTGGGGAAAAAGGCTTGCCGAGGGAGCTCCGTTGCGATTCTGATGCTGATCGTTTAGTATGATGTGGGGAATGAGGAGAGGCGTCTAGGGTTCAATTTTCAGCTACAAAAGAGCAATGGATCAACGGGAAAAGCTCGCCGGAGTTGGGGAAGAAATCGCTGGCCGGAGGTGCTCCGTTAGGCATTTGCAAAATCTGATTTTTCTGGATGTAGAGGACAGCAAGAGGAAGCTCTAGTAAAAATTTCAGATCAAAATAAGATCGGGAGTGACCAGGAGAGCTCGCCGGAGTTATGGATGGAAACCGCCGTAATTACTTTAGCAGTTACTGATTATTTAATCCGAAATATTAAATATCACCCATAAAATCGAAATAAATATCAATCAACCGTTTAAAAATCAGCGAAAAATCTGGAACGTGACCCACAGCCCTAGTAACACAAATAAAATATTATTACATAAAATAATAATTTTATTTGTGTACAGTAAGTACTTTTATATTGTTTTTAATATCTTTTTAATTTGGAGAAAACTTAAACTACCCCAAAAATTCTAAGAAAATTCAGGGAGTTTAATTAGGACGTTTTGAGATCAAATAAAATATTTTGGAACCACCAATTATTTTATTTTTATATCCACATATATTTTTATTTTGTTAAAGCTTTCGGAAAGGCTTTAGAAAATATATAATTTGACAAATGTAGGAAATTTCGCAGAAATTCCCTTAGGTTTATTTATATTAAATAAGATAGTTTTAGCAAAACCAAATCTTTTATTTTGTCTCCAAACTGTATTTTTAATTGATGAGACTTTTGGAAAGATTTTGAATTGAACTCTAGAGAATCCAGAAAATAAAGAGGAGACAAATAAACTTGAGGCAACCGATAAAAATAATAATTTAAAAAAAAATTATCCTATGCTTGAGATGAAATTTTGGGATGTTACAAGAAGCTTGAAATTGAGTGCACAGACACACAGCGAAATGTATGTCCGGCCTCGAAGCAGTGAGGTATAAGAGGGACCCGATCATTCTCCGAAACTCCTTTTGATCAGTAGGCTCACCATCCTCATCGGGCTCGAGGACAGCAGTGGTGGCAATAGAAGTCATCACTGGCTTCCCATCAGACATGTCGAAGCGCCTCAGGAGGTCACGGGTATACTTGCCTTGATGCAAGAAAGTACCCTCCCGAGTCTGCTTGATTTGGAAGCCAAGAAAGTAGCTCAACTCGCCCATCATACTCATCTCAAACTCTGTGCTCATCACCTCAGAAAGCTGAGACACAAGCGAATGAGACGAGCCACCAAAAATGATATCGTCCACATAAATCTGGACGAGAAGAAATGCGACTCATGGTGTCTGATGAACAGAGTCTTGTCTACTACACCCATTTTGAAGTCATGGCTGAGAAGATAAGACTTGAGCCTCTCATACCATGCTCTGGGGGCCTGCTTGAGTCCATACAGAGCTTTGGAGAGCTTGTATACATGACTCGGAAACTTGGGGTTCTCGAATCCTGGAGGTTGTTTGACATAAACCTTTTCCTCAATATAGCCATTGAGGAATGCACTCTTGACATCCATTTGATAGAGCTTGAAGCCCGGGATGCGAGAAAATGCAAGCGGGATCCTAATAGCCTCTAGCCTAGCTACGAGGGCAAAGGTCTCCTCAAAGTCAAGACCCTCAACTCGAGAAAAGCCCCGTGCAACTAGCCTAGCCTTGTTGCGAGTGACAACCCCATCCTCACTCTGCTTGTTTTTGAACACCCACTTGGTCCCAATGACATTATGACCAGATGGACATTCTACAAGCTGCTAGACTTTGTTCCTCTCGAAGTTTTCAAGTTCCTCATGCATAGCATTAGTCCAAGACTCGTCAGATAATGCATGAGTCACATCCTTCGGCTCAAACGAGGCAACAAAGGCAGAGTGAATGCAGAAACTGGACAAACCTGATTTTGAGTGAGTGACTCGCTCAAACAGATCGCCGATGATCTAATCAGGTGGATGAGAACGCTGAATATGGCGGGGAGGTCCAGAAGTAGAAGTGGCCTCTACCTCATGCACAGAAGAGGTAGGAGCAGAGCCACTAGCTGAATGAGAGTCAGAAGGCAAGGGCTGACCTTCCTGAGGTGCAGAAATGGAAACAGGAGGCACCTCAGGTGTAGAGGGGACTGGATCAGGTGGAACACCATCATCTCCATCATCCTCATCCTCTACAAAGATGATCTTGGAGGTAGAAGAAGAGCTTGAAATATCGGGTCTAGCTCCTGGGCTGGCCTCATCAAAGGTCACTTCACAGGTCTCTATGATCCTATGCGCATCGCAACTCCAGACCCTATAGCTACGAGAAGAAGTCGAATAACCTAGAAAGATACCATCAGAAGAATGAAACTCAAACTTATCCAGGTTACCAGACTTCAAAAAAAAACACTTGCAACCAAACACACGAAAATGAGAAACACTGGGCTTTCGCCCATGCCTCAACTCGTAAGAAGTGCGGTGCAAATGTGCTCTCAAGAATACACGATTAGAAACTTGGCAAGCAATAGCTATAGCCTCAGCCCAAAACTTACTAGGAGTACTGTACTCGTCTATCATCATCCTGGCCATTTCTACCAGGGACCTGTTCTTCCTTTCCACTACGCCAGTTTGTTGAGGGATGTAGGGAGAGGAGAATTGATGCTCCAAACCAGACTCCACACAGAAACTCTCAAAATAGGAGTTCTTGAATTCCGTGCCATTGTCACTACGTATAGCTCGTAGGGCACCAGGGAGTTCAAAAGACAACCTATGAACCTGTTGGCGTCAAAAACATGATGTAGGGTTTCTAACAACAAGACACCGCATTTAACACCGTTCAGAGGCGTGCGGTCGATTTGACACAGAATCGACAAGGTAAAAATATGAAATTCACTCAAAGCCGATCGTGAAGATCAATCGGCTTAAACTCAATCAGCTTGAAGCCGATCAAGATCAATGTAACAGGATAAATCTAACTAGCCGATCGTGAAGATCAATCGGCTTAAATTCAATCAGCTCAAAGCCGATTAAATCAAGATAAAAAAGGGTAAATCTAACTAGCCGATTAAGGCTAATCAGAGAATAAAGGTAAAAGATATAAAGTTCACTCGAAGCCGATCGTAATGATCAATCAGCTTAAACTAAATCAGCTTGAAGCCGATCAAAATCAATGTATCAGAATAGATCTAATTAGCCGATTAAGGCTAATCAGAGGATAAAGGCAGATCGATTCTGAAGAAGGCGATACGCAACAAAATCAGAATAAATCAAACCTGGGCGTAATTTGAAGGAGATCAATGTAAGGACCCGAATCCACTGATTCGAACCCACTGTGTTTACTGCACTATTCCCAGGATCAACGCTAGTGCACACAGCTTAACATTGGTACATATCACATCATACACAACGATAATAGAATAATAGTTCATTTATTGATATAACTAAATGTATGATCTTATGACCAACTTACATTATTAAGCCACGCAGGCAAGGCGAAAATATAAGCTAATAATTAAGCAAATGGAAAGTAGAAACGTAGATAGCTCATCAGTTCACCACAGCAACCGACAAGGCTCGGACCCTAATGACTCGTGTCTTCATGGACTTCATCTTCCAACACAGTGTAGATTCTTCAACTGTTGATTATTGTTGTTTGGCAAGGGTGAGTACTTAAAGCACTCAACAAGTTGTGCATGAATGCAATTCCATGTATCTATATGCAAGGCTTATTCCAATGGATAGGCTATCATGGCTATTTTGCAATAAGCGACATTTATGAACGAATACAGATATATAGATTGTAAAGGATGTAAAACAAATAACGATAATAAATAAATTCAAGATTTCTCAAGTAAACCAAGTTTCCAATCCTAAGTTAAATTTCCATCTTCCACATGGCATTCCGCCATCCCAACCAAGTTGTCCAATTAATTAAGCTAACCCTTAATCGTAATTCCCGAGCATTGCTCAATACATGCGAGCACGGCTATCAGAATAGTTTCACACTCTGCAGAGGTTATGCACTTTACCCACGTGATACAACCAAACACCACAAAGGCGAGAGATTATAACAAAGCCTTTACAATGCTCTATCTTAACCCGATACTACCCGCTAAGGTTTCAACACCGCGGTCTCAAACCACATCCGGGCCCCCTCTTGCGCCATGTGAATTACACCGACAGGAACTCACACCGACCACGATAGTATCAAAATTAAGACTTTGCAAATTACTCAGCTAGGCTGGCCCATACCAGACATGTGGTTGCATGATTGACTCAGGTCAAAGGCTTGCAAGGTTAAGTCCTTAGTGTGATCAAGGCAAGACATCCACATACCATCTCGCCCATCGGGCCCACCTTGGCCTCCTCGCCTTGCCACTTGCCCCAATCTAAGTTATCATCACCCGGTTGATTACCAAGCACCACGTGCCATCAACAATTCAACATCGTTGCGTGACATGACTCGCCACAACAACTCAATCTCATCGTGTGATCCCACATGACACACAAGTTCATAATATTGTCCCATATTCCATTAATCAAGATTAACTATCAATGATTCTGACACATGTGATGACGTGGCATGGCTAAGCAACTAATACGAACTAATCCTCCAATGTTGATTATAATTATTAACCAACTATATTAAACCAATCTAGGGTGACAATGGATCATGGCATACAATGACAAGGTAGGGTATAGATCAATCGGTATTTTAGCTAAGCCCAAACTAATTTGAAACAATTGTATAATTGAAATATATGCAATAGTGTAAATCAAACATAGCAATTTTACAAACATGGGTTCAACATGATCAAAGCACAACTTGCCTTGGAATAGGTCCTGATCTTGATCTGGAGTTTGCTCTTGAGTTCTGGTCTTCCTCAAGCGTCGCACAATTCAACGCCTACGCTGCATCAAAGAGAAAAGCAAATAAATGCCAAAACAGAGAGCAATTGAACTCCAAAATCAATTAAAATTCACCATTAAATAGATCTCAATTTTACAAATTTTTAGAAACTGGAATCACTCAATTCCGAGTTACAATGCAAAAGATATAGCCTTTTGAAGTTTGAAATAAATCAAATCGGAAAATCAGATTTAATGATTTATTTTTATCTTGAAAAGCGATTTATGACATCAGCGTGACGTCAGCCATGGACCGAACCGCTCGGTCGACACGCGTGCCCTTCGGTCCATGGATCGCGTCCATGATTCCTTCGAGTTCACGGTGGATCCGGCCCACCCGAGTCAAGCTCCTCGCGCTGGCGCCCTCTGCCGATGGATCACCACGCGCGTGACGCCGACGGCACAACCACCTCATCGCCACGCAAGCCGTGAGGCTGATCTCGGCGCCACGCCGGATCCACGGGTCACCGCGAGTTCGCCACGTCACTCATCGGCGCACACGGCCCTACGGTCATCGCCGGCGACCAAGATGGTTACCCGGGTTAGGCTCGACGCAAGGAGTTCGATGACGCGAACGGATCTCGCGATTTCTTCACGGAACCGAGTCGGCAAGGCCTTCTTCAACGGCGGCGACCTCCACGACGATCTTCTCCTCCGACGGTGCTCGACGGCCCGAAGCGCCGCGGGTTTCCCTCGACGAGGCGAATCTAATGGCCCCGGTTGCGTGCCTCAAACTCCACGGATGACGGCGGAATCGACGAAACCAAAGCGGCGGCGCGACTTCGAAAACTCGATTGCGGCGCACGAGAGCCACTTTCACGGCGAGCTTAGGGCTTAAGTGGATATGATCTCGTGCCCTCGTGCGCACCTATTTATAGCACTTAGGAGACCAGTCACGACAAGCGGAAAGAATCCATGGCGGCGCCGAGGCGGACACGGAGCGAGTCCACGCCGGTCACGCGAAGACGACGACGCTCCACCCTACACGTGGCACGATGCTCGGCTGCGATGCACCAAAATCAACCGAACACGCGGCGGATCCCAACGGCCGGATTCGAGAGATCTCGAATCGATGACGCCCCAACGTGGCCTTTTGATCGAATCGACGGTCGAAATCACCCGGCTACGGGCCGACAGCGCTACGCACTGGGCCGCGGCGAGTTGGGCCTTCACGCACAGTATCGGGCCAAGCCCGATACTGTTCACACGGATTTAAAAGGTTTTCCAATTAAATTAATTCCAGAAATTCATTTAATTTGTTTTAGGCAATAAAACAATCAGGAAAATTCCAAGAAAAATCTCAAAAATACTTTGAGACATTCTGGACTCAAATAAAATATTTTTGCCAAAACTTTATTTTGACTTTGCACAGATTTAAATACTTTTGAATAAAAAGCAATAAACTTAAAATAGGAATAAATTCAAATAAATCCAGAAAAATCCAAATAAATTCCAGAAAATCACAAATGCACTTTTAAACATTAAAAACTTAATTAAGCCAAATTTTGGGATGTTACAAACCTCCCCCCCTTAACAGAATCTCGACCCGAGATTCAGGGCTAACTAGAGAATAGGTTCGGGAATTCTGACTTCAATTCTTCTTCTCGCTCCCAAGTGGCTTCACTTTCAGAATGATTGCTCCACTGAACTCTGCAAAAGCGAATAGACTTGTTTCTGGTCTTGCGCTCCACAACATCCAAAATTCTGACTGGTTGCTCTTTATAAGTCAAATCTTCTTGCAGCTCTATTGCCTCCAACGGGGTTTGCTCTGTTGGCACTCTGAGACACTTCTTAAGCTGCGATACATGGAATACATCATGCACTCCTGCCAATGACTGAGGCAACTCTAACTGATAAGCTACCTCTCCTCGACGGCTCAGAATCTTGAACGGACCGACATATCTTGGTGCAAGCTTCCTTTAACGTGAAATCTCTTAACGCCCTTAAGAGGGGTAACCCGAGATACACATGATCTTACGTTCAAAACTCAAATCTCGACGACGGTTATCTGCGTAGCTTTTCTGTCTTGACTGTGCTATCTTCAACCTCTCTCTGATCATTGCAACTTGACTTTCTGCCTCCTCGAGAATATCTGGCCCAAACACCAAACGCTCCCCCGTTTCATTCCAATTCAACGGGGTACGACAAGCACGTCCATACAATGCCTCGAATGGTGACATCTGTAGGCTAGCTTGATAACTATTATTATAGCTGAATTCCGCATATGGCAAACATTTATCCCATGTCGTAGCATAAGCTAAAGCACAAGCTCTCAACATATCTTCCAAAATCTGATTTACTCTTTCGGTCTGACCATCTGTCTGCGGGTGATATGCTGTACTAAAATTCAAACGGGTTCCCATTGCTTCGTGCAACTTATTCCAAAATCTCGAGGTAAATTGGGTTCCTCTGTCTGACACAATCTTCTTGGGCACTCCGTGCAAACATACAATCCTCGACATGTACAACTCCGCTAAGCGATCTCCGGAGTAAGTGGTCTTTACTGGGATGAAATGGGCGACCTTGGTTAGACGATCCACGATAACCCAAATGGAATCGTAACCTTTCTGAGTCTTAGGTAAACCGGTGATAAAATCCATTCCGATTTCCTCCCACTTCCATTCCGGAATTTTTAACTACCGCAAGCATCAGTGGGTCTTTGATGCATGGCTTTACTCTCGACATCGTCACATAACGCAACATGCTCACCACTTCACGCTTCATATTCGCCACCGAATCTCTCCTTCAAATCTCGATACATTTTAGCACTTCTGGATGAATTGAGTACTTTGAATCATGCGCTTCCTCAAGAATCAATTGTTTTAATTCCTTTTATCAAGCACACAAATTCGGCCTTTGAAGAACATAGTTCCTTGTTCGTCAGAGTGAAATCTATGGCTAGGCCTTCTTCCTTTTAGCCTTGATTTTTGAAATTTTATCGTCATCTTGTTGACCTTCTCTAATCTGATCCTCTAATGTTGGTTTTACTTAGCGCACTATCATTCCTTAGAACGACCTCCAATCTTAACCTCTGAAATTCCTTGCATAATTCTGGTTGATCCTCCATTGACAATGCATTTGCGCTATGGCTTTTTCGACTCGGGGCATCCGCCACCACATTGGCTTTTCGGGATGATAATGGATTCCCACATTATAATCCTTAATTAGCTCAAGCCATCTTGTTGCCTCATATTCAGTCGATTGAGTGAATATGTATTTGAGACTCTTATGGTCGTATATATCTCACATCTATTTCCTATGAGATAATGGCGCCATATCTTTAAAGCATGCACTCTGCACTAACTCCAAATCATGCGTTGGGTAATTCACTTCATGCGGTCTCAATTGTCTCGACGCATAAGCAACGACTTTGCCTTCTTGCATTAACACGCATCCCAAGCCCTGCTTCGAAGCATCGCAGTAAATGTCAAATCCATTCTACACATCTCGCAACACTAATACGGGGGCTGTTGTTAAGCGCTTCTTTAATTCCATGAAACTTTCTCGCACTCTGGCGTCCATGCAAACTTCTTCTCTTTCTTTAACAAGCTGCGTAAGGGTTTAGCAATTGTCGAGAATCCTTCTATGAACCGACGGTAATATCCGCCATTCCCGAAAACTACGAATCTGAGTAATGGACTTGGTGGCTCCCAATGCAACACTGCGTCCACTTTCTTTGGGATCAAGCTGCGACTCCTTTGGTAGTCATTACATGACCGAGAAATTCAACTTTCTCCTTCCAAAATTCACACTTGCTAAACTTAGCATATAGTTGATGCTCTCGACTGTCTAAAACCATTCTCGGATGTTACGCATGCTCTTCCTCCGTCTTGAGTAAACCAAGATATCGTCTATGAAGACTACAACAAACTTGTCCAAGTAATCCATGAAGACTTTATTCATCATGTTCATGAAATATCTTTGGGCATTAGTCAATCCGAATGACATGGTTGTGAACTCGTAATGTCCATATCGCGTAGAAAACGCAGTCTTAGGTACATCCTCGCTCGGATCTTCAAGCGATGGTATCACGAGCGAAGATCTATCTTGGAGAAAACTCAGCTCCTCTTAAGCGATCAAATAAGTCGTCGATCACGGGCAGCGGATACTTATTCTTGATCGTTACTTCATTAAGTGCACGGTAGTCGATGCACATTCTAAGACTTCCATCCTTCTTGCGAACAAACAAAACCGGGGCTCCCACGGCGATGAACTTGGTCTAATGAAACCTTTCTCTTGCGGTTCATCAATGCGCTTCTTCATTTCTACTAACTCGTCGGTAGGCATCCGATATGGTCTCTTTGATATCGGTGCTGTACCTGGTGCTAACTCGATGACAAACTCGATATCACGATCTGGTGGCAATCCTGGCAAATCTTCTGGAAATACATCCGGGTATTCTCTGGCTACTGGCACATCTTCCATCGATGGCTTTCACATCTGTTGACCGTTAAGCGCGCGTCCGAACTGCGGTCGCTTGAAACTCCACTTTCTTGCCACTAGGGCCTTCCAAGGTCACGATCCTTCGGCCACAATCTAAAACAGCCTTATGCTTGGACAGCCAATCCATTCCAAGGATGACGTCTAGGGATTGCGCATCTATCAAGATAAGATTTGCGAGAAATTCTATCCCATCCATAAGCAACTTAGCTCCCAAACACCCAAGGCTAGATCTAAGCTCAGATCCTGGGGCTTGGACTAAGAGCACACACTTAAGATTCACCACTTTAAATCCATTCTTGGTTGCAAAACTTTGAGAAACAAGCGAATCGAAGCTCGAATCAAACAAAAGCAGAGCAGTCTTGAGTTGACCAGAACTTACCCAAGACGACGTGCGTAGCTTCACGAGCTCCATCGGTGATGTGGTTGATTCTTCCACGCCTTTGTTGATCGCGGCGTTGCTCGGCTTGGCTTGGTGCACGATTTCCTCGATGTTGGTGCTTTAGCGGTGTTGTTCCCAGGTTGAAACGAATGGTGTGATGCCTCCCTTACGTGGACACCTATTTGAAAAGTGCCACGGCTCATTGCAAGTATAGCATCTCTTCATCGCAGATTCTTGATTTCCCCTGGTGCATTGTTGCCTTTGCTGGGTGCGAAATTCGATTGGCGAGGCGAGGTGTAGGGGTTGATGTCTTGTTCCCAGCTGGTGGTTGAAATCTAGCAAATTGCTGGGGTGACATCCTCAAGCGTAGATGGTTTGGGCGTCCACCCTGATTGTTCATCAAGCGCTACGGTTTTCACCTAGCTCTTTGCGCTTGTCCTCTAGGATTAAAGCCTTATTTACCAGCTCCTGAAAATCCGGAAAATTGTGGGTAATCAGTCCCACCTGCAGTCCTGAATTCAGTCCCTTCATGAAACGAGACTGCCTAGCTTTATCCGTCGCTACGTCCTCAGGGGCATAACGAGCTAATTGAGTGAATTTATTCAGGTATTCGGCCACTGGTTGGCCTCCTTGCTTCAAAGCTCTGAACTCCTCCTTCTTAAGATCCATCATTCCTCTGGGACATGATACTGGCGGAAAGCATTAGTGAACTCCTCCCAGGTTATCTCTTGCGGGGCTCCATGAGCGGCACAGTAATTCTCCCACCATTCTGCGGCGGTTCCTTCAAGTTGATGAGAGGCGTAGAGCACCTTCTCATTGCCCTCACACTGAGTGATGTGCAGCTTCTTCTCAATGGTCCTAAGCCAATCATCGGCTTCCAAAGGGTTCACGTTTCCAGAGAAAGTTGGTGGCCTAGTCCTCATAAAATCCGATAGCTTGGACATAGGTCGAGGTCCACCATGATTGTTCTGAGTTGCAGGATTGTTGTGGTTTACTGCTGCATTGGTCATCTCTTTGCATCTCTTTGCATCATTATCTGCATCGCTTGAGTCTGTCTTTGCAAGGAATGCTCCCAGATTCTGCATGTCCATTGGCGGTGGTTGAGGGTGCCTCCATCATTGGGATTGTCATTGGACATGATCCACTTCAAGCACCGTTGTTTCCTCGAGTATTCACCATCTGATGATTGCCTCTTAGGTTAGGAAAGGTAGATATAGCATAGATGAGAAGTAAGAATTTCTAAAGCGGGGAGATATGTTATACCCAAACTGAACAATTCTTTATTTAACTTGGTATGGTGCTTATTTAAGCCTACAAGCTTTGCAACACATACTGCACACTCAGCAATACAAAGAAGCAAACTAAACACGAAACCTTAACGTCCACTAGAAAGGTAAAGACTAACTTAAAGACGCGACTCACACTCGAGTCTCAACACAGCTCCAAGGCTGACACTCACTCATCCAGCCACCCTGGCTGAGACTGATCCGGCGCATACACCGGCGGGTGGGCTGGCATCGGAGCAAACCTATCGATGACCTATTCTGGGTCCTCTGCAACAACGGGTCTGCACTCCCCTCGGCTCCCCCTCTCGCTCCTCTGGATCCTCCTCGGACTCCTCGGTGGCTCTGAACTCCCCGAGTCACGCGCCCGGCTCGTCCTCAAGCGCCTCCTCGGTAAAGTGGACGATAGAAACCTCAAGCGTCTCAAGTACTCTCCACAGCTCCATGGCGTAGCCGCCACTATCTCCTCAAAGGTCGGAACGATCGGCATCCGCTCCACAAGAACTTTGAATAAGAGCTCCATCCAAAAGCGGCGATAAAGCAGTAAATTCAGTCAAGGCAAGAAGTAGAGAATGAGATGAGTCAAGAGTGTTCTATTAGTCAAGTTTGGATTTTCTTTTAGAAAATAGTTTTGGACTCTCACAAGACACCTCCAAACTATCTAGGGCCAAGACCTACAGTCAGTATGCTCTGATACCACCTCTGTAAGGACCCGAATCCACTGATTCGAACCCACCGTGTTCTTGCACTATTCCGGGATCAACGCTAGTGCACACAAACTTAACATTGGTACATATCACATCATACACAACGATAATAGAATAATAGTTCATTTATTGATATAACTAAATGTATGATCTTATGACCAACTTACATTATTAAGCCACGCAGGGCAAGACTGAAAATATAAGCTAATAATTAAGCGTGGAAAGTAGAAACGTAGATAGCTCATCGGTTCACCACAGCAACCGACAAGGCTCGGACCCTAATGACTCGTGTCTTCATGGACTTCATCTTCCAACACAGTGTAGATTCTTCAACTGTTGATTATTGTTGTTTGGCAAGGGTGAGTACTTAAAGCACTCAACAAGTTGTGCATGAATGCAATTCCATGTATCTATATGCAAGGCTTATTCCAATGGATAGGCTATCATGGCTATTTTGCAATAAGCGGCATTTATGAACGAATACTGATATATAGATTGTAAAGGATGTAAAACAAATAACGATAATAAATAAATTCATATTTCTCAAGTAAACCAAGTTTCCAATCCTAAGTTAAATTTCCATCTTCCACATGGCATTCCGCCATCCCAACCAAGTTGTCCAATTAATTAAGCTAACCCTTAAGCTGTAATTCCCGAGCATTGCTCAATACATGAGCACGGCTATCCGAATAGTTTCACACTCTGCAGAGGTTATGCACTTTACCCACGTGATACAACCAAACACCACAAAGGCGAGAGACTATAACAAAGCCTTTACAATGCTCTATCTTAACCCGATACTACCGCTAAGGTTTCAACACGGCGGTGCAGAAACCACATCCGGGGCCCCCTCTTGCGCCATGTGAATTACACCCGACCGGGAACTCACACCGACCACGATAGTATCAAAATTAAGACTTTGCAAATTACTCATTAAGTGGCCCATACCGCACATGTGGTTGCATGATTGACTCAGTCAAAGGCTTGCAAGGTTAAGTCCTTAGTGTGATCAAGGCAAGACATCCACATACCATCTGCCCATCGGGCCCACCTTGGCCTCCTCGCCCCTTGCCACTTGCCCCAATCTAAGTTATCATCACCCAGTTGATTACCAAGCACCACGTGCCATCAACAATTCAACATCGTTGCGTGACATGACTCGCCACAACAACTCAATCTCATCGTGTGATCCCACATGACACACAAGTTCATAATATTGTCCCATATTCCATTAATCAAGATTAACTATCAATGATTCTGACACATGTGATGACGTGGCATGGCTAAGCAACTAATACGAACTAATCCTCCAATGTTGATTATAATTATTAACCAACTATATTAAACCAATCTAGGGTGACAATGGATCATGGCATACAATGACAAGGTAGGGTATAGATCAATCTGGTATTTTAGCTAAGCCCAAACTAATTTGAAACAGTTGTATAATTGAAATATATGCAATAGTGTAAATCAAACATAGCAATTTTACAAACATGGGTTCAACATGATCAAAGCACAACTTGCCTTGGAATAGGTCCTGATCTTGATCTGGAGTTTGCTCTTGGGTTACTGGGTCTTCCTCCGAAGCGTCGCACAATTCAACGTCTACGCGTACCGAAAGAGAAAAGCAAATAAATGCCAAAACAGAGAGCAATTGAACTCCAAAAATCAATTAAAATTCACCATTAAATAGATCTCAATTTTACAAATTTTTAGAAACTGGAATCACTCAATTCCGAGTTACAATGCAAAAGATATAGCCTTTTGAAGTTTGAAATAAATACTGAAATCAGAAAATCAGATTTAACAGATTTATTTTTATACTGAAAAAGCGATTTATGACATCAGCGTGACGTCAGCCATGGACCGAACCGCTCGGTCGACACGCGTGCCCTTCGGTCCATGGACTGCGTCCATGATTCCTTCGGGTTCACGGTGGATCCGGTCCACCCGAGTCAAGCTCCCTGACGCGTGGGCCCGCCCTCTGCTGACTGGATCACCACGCGTGACGCCGACCGCACAACCACCTCAACGCCACGCAAGCCGTGAGGCTGATCCGCGCTCACGCCGGATCCACGGGTCGACCGCGAGTTCGCCACGTCACTCATCGGCGCACGGCCCTACGGTCATCGCCGGCGACCAAGATGGTTACCTTCGGGTTAGGCTCGGCGCAAGGAGTTGATGGACGCGAACGGATCTGCGATTTCTTCACGGAACCGAGTCGGCAAGGCCTTCTTCAACGGCGGCGGCGACCTCCACGACGATCTTCTCCTCCGGCGGTGCTCGATTGGCCAAGCGCGCACGGGTTTCCTTGAGCGAGACGAATCTAATGGCCCCGGTTGCGTGCCTCAAACTCCACAGATGACGGCGGAATCGACGAAACCAAAGCGGCGGCGCGCTTCGAAAACTCCGATTGCGGCGCACGAGAGCCACTTTCACGGCGAGCTTAGGGCTTAAAGCGGATATGATCTCGGTGCCCTCGGTGCGCACCTATTTATAGCACTTAGAGACCAGTCACGCACAAACGGAAAGAATCCATGGCGGCGCCGAGGCGGACACGAGCGAGTCCACGCCCGTCGCGCGAAGACGACGACGCTCCACCCTACACGTGGCACGATGCTCGGCTGCGATGCACCAAAATCAACCGAACACGCGGCGGATCCCAACGGCTGGATTCGAGAGATCGAATCGGTGCGCGCCCAGCGTGGCCTTTTGATCTCGAATCCGACGGCCGAATCGGTCGGCGACGGGCCGACAGCGCTACGACTTGGGCATGGCGAGTTGGGCCTTCACGCCTGATGTCGGGCCAAGCCCGATCATTCACACGGATTTAAAAGGTTTTCCAATTAAATTAATTCCAGAAATTCATTTAATTTGTTTTAGGCAATAAAACAATCAGGAAAATTCCAAGAAAAATCTCAAAAATACTTTGAGACATTCTGGACTCAAATAAAATATTTTTGCCAAAACTTTATTTTGACTTTGCACAGATTTAAATACTTTTGAATAAAAAGCAATAAACTTAAAATAGGAATAAATTCAAATAAATCCAGAAAAATCCAAATAAATTCCAGAAAATCACAAATGCACTTTTAAACATTAAAAACTTAATTAAGCCAAATTTTGGGATGTTACAATCAAAAATCGGCGATGCGCAACTTTATTGATCAAGATCGAATTACAAAGACTAAATTACAAGAACTACTCCTAGTCGACGGAAAAGTAGATGAAAAGTAGACGCGAATTTGTTGGTTGGCTCTGGGCAGCTTTTCTGATCACCTCTAGACCTCTTTTATAGCCATTGGCCGATAGAGTCCTGGTACAACACGTTAGGAATAGAATCTGTATCGGCCTCTATTTGGAGGGTGCTTTTCTTAACAACCTGTTTTGTTTCCAAATATCTTGATCCGTTATCCAATCATATCTTGTTGATCTTGGACTGCCGATTTTGACCCTATCTGCCAAATTTTGGTGCAAACATATGCCCCCCATTTTTGGGAGATAACATGTTATCTTCCAAAAATTTTCATCATCGACTTGAACATATATTTTCTTACCATAGCCAAATTTTTAACTGCATCGAGTTAATTTGGCTTTCAGGTCGGTAATCGGCCAACTCGTATATTCGTATTTGAGTTTTAGCCAATCAAGACCTAACCAGTACCTTGGACAAACCGATGCACACACACGATCCCACGTTGATCCCTTACCAAATCGGCTATCACGAGCTAACGGGTGGTATGATTTTCCAGACTAGATCGGCTTCGTCGAATAAAAATCATTGGCCGAATCCGGTTTTTTCTTCCTCCACTCTTTTCTCGCAATCTTAATCGGATGAAGGTCATTAAAAGTTTTATCCCTTCGTTTTTCTTGTTCAGCTTCCCTCATCTCTTGGGTCCTTAGCCGCTCAAGTCTTCTTCTTTGTGATCGGCTTAAACCTGGAGGACACCATCTCGGCTTTGGTTCGATCGACTTACATAATTTTCCTAATGATCCATACTAGCGCAGTGTTAGACCCTTCATCTTGGTCTTGTTTCTGACTTATGGTCGGCTTAGAAATTCTATCTTTAGCCGACTATCGCTGCCTATCACCTTGGCATGGGTAATACTGCATCGGACATGTGTTTGGTGATGGCAAAGCTAATCCCTTCTTCCAGCAAAATTGCCAAAAAGGGCTTCGTCGGTGAGCTCTTTCAGGGCCGCTTGGCCGATATTCATTAACTGGCCAATGTGGAGGACTTCGTCGTGGCCTTTCATTCCTCCTTTCATATTTTGCTAGTAGTTGGGAAAAAGTGGGCTTCGACTTCTGTATCGGCTTACGTAGTGGCAATGCTCTCTCAGCCTGATAACCCTTTGGTGTGATTGTTTTAAAAATTTCCCCTTCACGGTCGGCTTTTATTTGTATAGAGCCAACAATAATCATGAGTGTCTTATTGCCATCAGAATTTGATTGTACATCGGCTTGACGTGTCATTTTTATAGCCAATCATATATGAATTTGATCCTTAGGCTCTGCATCTTGTGTCGGCTTTTCCTTCTTTTTAGAGCAATGAACCATGTTAATTGGAAAAGGATCAGCGTCCAGCTGCATCGTCGGCTCTTCTGCAAATTTTAGTTGGTCATCCTCTATAGCCGATTGTATCTTGTCTTTGTTATTCTTCAATTCATCTTTGAATCCATTATCATCGGAGAAACGGCTTTCTTGAGCTGATACTCGCTGTAGGAGATGACTTAAATTGTTGAATTTCTGCCCGCCGAATTTTTCTCTTAATAGGGGTATCAACCCCTGGAAAGCTAAATCGGCCAACTGATTATCAGGCAGGGTAACACTAAAACACCTATTTCTCACTTCCCTGAATCTCTTAACATAATCATTTACCGATTCCCCGGTCTTCTGTTGGACAGAACTTAGATCTGAAATCCGGAGCTCGAGACTGTAGGAGAAAAAGTACTCATGGAATTGGCTTTCCAAATCGTTCCAAAAATGAACCGAATTTGGAGGTACACTAGCAAACCAAGTGAAAGCAACTCCCGATAAAGACAAGGGGAATAATCTAATTTTCAGCCCGTCGGACTGAGCTGCCTCGCCACATTGAGCAATAAAGCGTCCGACGTGCTCTAAGGTCGTGACCGAATCATTCCCAGAAAATTTGGCAAAATCAGGAACTTTAAAATTGTGTGGATATTGCATGCAATCTATATAATTCGGATACGACTTTCTATAGCCGATGACTTTACCCTTTGGTTGTAAGCCGAATTGATCTCTCAACACCGTAGAAATCTGGTCAGCCGAATTAATGTTGTTAGCCGATAAGACCTCGGGGCTCTGCCAATGACTAGCATTCTGCCCCCCGAGTGCAAACTCGGGCTGTCGGTTAGACTGAGCCGACGGATTTTGTTGGTTTTGCTCATACCCGTCGTACCTCCTAGCTAGTGGTTCTCGTACAGGGACAAAGGGCTCTGCGTAGGTTATCACCTTATGAGGGGCCGGATTCCTGGGCAAAATCGGCTCTTGGTATTGTACATGCCTAATTTGTTGAATTGGCTATGAGACCGATTGTGGGAAAATATTAAACGGAGTTGACGGCGGCAAAGTAGCCGACACGTTTAGTTTAGCGGCATCAGTGTACGCCTGATAATGTGTTACCCCACTCGGTCGAGGATCTTGTGGTAGCATGACGGTAGGTTGAGTCGACATCATAGTGGGGAGTGGAGTTGTAGCCGATGGTTTAGGATCGGCTGAGGCACTCTGTGTATTTTGTGCTATTGAAAAAACAGAGTAACTTGGCAGGACTTGCATTGGGTCAAGCAGACCTCCAGATGATGCCAACTCCCGAGCTATAGTTTTCACGCTATTCGTGATCATCGGCTTAAGTGTCGCAACGAGAGCCGATGATTGATTTATCATAGCATGGTGCACAGATTGATTTATCATAGCCGATAATTCGGCTTGGGCGGGCAGGTATTGACTTACCGAACCGTCGGTGACACCTGCATCGCCGAGTGGATTGAGCGTCGGCAAAGCGGTCCTCTGCGTGACGCCGTGCCGGGTTTTTTGCTAACAACCCAGCATCATCTCCTCCAAAGCAGCTTTTCGATCTTCAATTTCCTTGCGCTGCTCTGTCGTTAAATCGTCCAACGTGGGGACGATTATAGCTTCTGTGTTGAGATCGGATGGCGGAATTTCTTTACTTGATGAATCCATCGTTCCCATCGGGCGTGCCAAGAGTGTGTTGGCGTAAAAAACTTGATGTAGGGTTTCGACAACAAGACACCGCATTTAACACCGTTCAGAGCGTGCGGTCGATTTGACTCAGAATCGACAAGGTAAAATATGAAATTCACTCAAAGCCGATCGTGAAGATCAATCGGCTTAAACTCAATTAGCTTGAAGCCGATCAAGATCAAAGTAACAGGATAAATCTAACTAGCCGATCGTGAAGATCAATCGGCTTAAATTCAATCAGCCCAAAGCCGATTAAATCAAGATAAAAAAGGGTAAATCTACCTAGCCGATTAAGGCTAATCAGAGAATAAAGGTAAAAGATATAAAGTTCACTCGAAGCCGATCGTAACGATCAATCAGCTTAAAATAAATCAGCTTGAAGCCGATCAAAATCAATGTATCAGAATAGATCTAATTAGCCGATTAAGGCTAATCAGAGGATAAAGGCAGATCGATTCTGAAGAAGGCGATGCGCAACAAAATCAGAATAAATCAAACCTGGGCATAATTTGAAGGAAATCAACAATCGGCGATGCGCAACTTTATTGATCAAGATCGAATTACAAAGACTAAATTACAAGAACTACTCCTAGTCGACGGAAAAGTAGATGAAAAGTAGACGCGAATTGGTTGGTTGGCTCTGGGCAGCTTTTCTGATCACCTCTAGACCTCTTTTATAGCCATTGGCCGATAGAGTCCTGGTACAACACGTTAGGAATAGAATCCGTATCGGCCTCTATTTGGAGGGTGCTTTTCTTAACAACCTGTTTTGTTTCCAAATATCTTGATCCGTTATCCAATCGTATCTTGTTGATCTTGGACTGCCGATTTTGACCCTATCTGCCAAATTTTGGTGCAAATAGAACCAAACCCCTAAAATGAGTAAAAGTCTCATCCTTCGAGGACATGAAAAACACCCAAGAATACCTCGAAAAGTCATCAACAATGACAAGAACAACCACTTCCCACCCATCGATTGCGACTCTAGCCGACCAACAAGTGTCCATATGTAAAAGCATCTGGTCATCGATCATCACAACAATGAATGGGGATGAGAAACAAACAACCATCTTGCCATGTCGGCGGGGAGAGCAAACTAAGTCTTTGACCATTTTGAGTTTGGGCAAACCACGAATGAGATCGTGGCTGCTAACTCGGGTCAAATGATCAAATCCAATGTGACCAAGTCTCCTATGCCAGATGGAGAGATCACGGGACTCAGAAGCAATCAAACACCGAAGAGAGTCTCCAGAAGAAACAGAAAAATCAGCATGGAAGACTCTCCCAAATATAGAAATCCATAAACTAACCCTCACGATGAATCGAGGATTCTACAGGCATTACTCTTAAAACTCACCTCGAAAGAGTCATCAATAAGTTGAGAAACAGAAAGCAAATTGTATTGCAGCTTACTTACTAGGGCAACATTTTTAAGAATGAAATTGTCATTAATGCAAATGGTACCTTTAGCGATGACTCTACCTGAAGAAGCATCCCCAAAAGTGATCAACTCATCATCGGGGGCTTGGACTAGGGAAGAGAACCATCGAGAATCTCCGGTCATATGACGAGAACAACCGGACTCGACAATCCAAACATCTCCCTTCCCCATCCGACGAACCTGATTAAGACACAAGAGAGAAAGATGACTCAGTACTGGGATAGAGTGAAGACTTAGGAACTCAAATATATTTAAAGTTGAGTTATTATCAAGATTAGGCATAAAGAAAAACCGAATGAACTCAATAATAACCAGATAAACAGAATGAGGAGAAGAAGTCGAGAAACTGCAAAACTGGATGGCTATTGAGCATAGATAAGATAGAAGAGACTCACTATGGCTCAGACTCGCTCTTATCTTCCCCAGAGACTGACATAGTGAAGCTGACTCTAGATCCCAACTAAGGAGTACACACAGACCCTGTCTACCCAAGAGGCCCAATACCTGCTAGACTTATAAGACTGTGAGGGAACTCAACCTAGAGAGAAGAGAGAACAGCTAATCACGGCGATCTCCCAACCGTCTGGACCTCCGACGCTCCTCGCCTAGTCCCGGTTATCCTCCGCCTCACCATGACCTAGCACCGTCGCCCTGCAACCATCAAAGACAAGGAAACACATCACATAGCAATGCCCACAATGATATACAATAAACCATCCAACTCATCACTACCGCGCCCATACGGCCAATACTGCCACTCCTGGCAGAGATAACTCAAATTGCTTCATTTTGAAAATTAATCCAAATCAAACTTAAACTTGAGCACACCTTGCTCAAATAAAGTCAAATACTCATCACAAACATGGATGGAGCTCCACATGGTCCTTCAATGAACAAGTGAAAATGATTCAAGAAAGATTGAGAACAGCGCAGTCTAGGCAAAAGGGCTACGCTGATAATCGTCGGAGAGAGTTAACCTTTGCTCCTGGTGACTATGTGTACTTGAAAATCTCGCCGCTCAGAGGAATGCGTCGATTTCAAGTTCGTGGAAAATTAGCACCAAGATTTATTGGACCATTCCCAATCCTAGCCAGAAGTGGACAAGTGGCTTATCAGTTGGAGCTGCCACCGCAGTTGTCAAATGTGCACAGTGTGTTCCATGTGTCGCAGCTGAAGAAGTGTCTCAGGATACCAGAAGAGCAAATGCAGTTTGAGAATGTTGAGCTCCAAGAGGATCTTACCTACCCAGAGTATCCGATCAGAATTTTGGATGAGACAGAACGCAGAACAAGAAACAAGACGATCAAGTTTTGCAAGGTTCAGTGGAGCAACCAATCACAAAAGGAAGCAACTTGAGAGCGAGAAGATCTTAGAGAAAAGTACCCCAACCTTTTTCCCAAGTGGGTCGAGATTTCTTTTAAGGAGGGGAGGTTTGTAACATCCCAAAAATTGGAGTTTTGGAATGTTTAAATTTGAAAATTCACCATTTGCATTTTTCTTGAATTAATTTCAGCTTAATATGAATTTTCTATTTATGAACTGATTTAATTTGACAAATCTATTTATCAAACAAAAGATTTTTCTGTATTTTTGGAGATTTTTATGAATTTTTTTATATTTATTTCAATTTATTTGTTTTTATTTGAATTTTTGGAATTATGTTAATTCAGAAAATGTTTTATTTTCGAAAATCCTCCTGGGCCGAATCTCGCTGGCCCGCTCCTGTTTCTCCTCAGCCTGCGCCGCTCGGCTTGGGTCGTCCGGCCCGATCTTAAACCCACCAACTCGCCCGCCCGCGCGCGCACCGATCTGTGAGCCCAACTTGTCGCCGCGGCGCCGTCGTCCCAGTGGACTCGCCGTCCATTTCGCCCGCACCAGCCGCCACGATTTTCGGGCAGTTGCCGCCGTATCCGCGTCGGACTCCTTCGGCGTCCGCGCTTATTTAAAGCGCCGCACCCGCTCCTCTCTCTTTTCCCGAGTTTCGTCGCCCGTGCATCGCCAAAATCCAAACCCTAGCCGCCGTTATTCTCCGCCGTGCCCGAGTTCTTCTCCGCCGTCTTCTTTTGCCTCCGGTGAGCCTCCGCCGCTGACTTTGGTCGCATCGAGTTCGCTGCACCGCCCTCTTTCTTTTACCCCTAGCCCCGTGCTATTTCATCGCATTTTTGGAGCTCGGCCGAGGACTTCTTCTTCGGCTCCGGCGAGTTCACGCTGCCGCCGTCTCGCGCCGCCCGTGCCCCGCTGGTGCCTCGTCAGCGCCGCGTCTTGCCACGTGGTCGCCGCGTCGGCACCACGTCGCCTCGCTTTTCGCCCGGTCAGCGCCACGCGGCGCCTCGTCTTCCGCGCCAGCATCCCCGTCAGCATCGCTCCGTTTCCCGCGCCGCGCCGTATCACCCGCCCGCGTGGTAGCCGCGTCAGCGCTGCATCAGCCGCCACGTAAGCCCTAGTTGCCGCGTGGCTGCCACGTCTGCGTGGTCCGCCACGTCGGCACATCTCCTCCTCTGTGGACGCAGTTCACAGTGGACCGAGTCTCTGACTCGTGGGTCCCGCTTGTCAGCCAAATTCTTTTTCTTTTTATTCATTCCAAAAAATCCCGAAAATCCAACCAGTCACGTGTTGCCACGTGTCAGCCTCTCTGATTTTTCTGATTTTCTGATCTGGGAATCTTCCACGAGCCCGTTCGAGCTCCGATTCATGTGATTCAAATTTATAAATTGATCTAAATTCAAGATCTATCTTCCAGTACCATTCTTTTCAATTTTTGAATTTTATTTTAATTTATTTTATTTATTTGCTCTTGTTTCACGTGTAGACGACGCAGTCGAAGTTCAAGCAAATCAATAGTCAGAGGTATATCTAGCAGGAGGCATCGAAGGCAAGTCTTCCTTGAACATGTTGATCCCAAATTTTATGAAAATGTTATGTTGTTTTTAAATTATGCATGCTTACTTTTATGCGAAGTACTTTAAATGTAGTCCTAAGGTTTAGTTAAATTCCAGTTTGTTATACCCTCATTGGTATTGATCATGTCGAACCTTTGACAACCTAGATGATATATACTGGCTATTTTATTTGGTGATATCCAGTAGATTAGCATGGAACGGTAGAATTGTTTAGTCCAGCTTAAGCGTTTCGGTATTGGGCCATTATGGGAATCATTTCAAATGTTGTTTAAACTTATTTGTGAAATCGCGACAATTGGTGTTGCTGCTGTGATTTAAGTAAAATAAAGTGAAAATAGTTTAGACCGGGGCGGATGGATGTTTGGCGGGTGCAGAAAGCACGAGACCTTGGTATGTGAATGTTCCGCCCTAGTCAATTAAGGACCGAAGCGTGTGTTACCATGGACCGAGCACTACCGTACAACCACAAGTCTATATGGGTACGACCTGGCTAAATAATTTGTGCGTCTTATTATTAGCTTCGCCAGTTGGTGAGTGCGGATGTTGGCGGGCGCAAGAGGGGGCTTCTATACTGGGCAGCTAGAACCCTAACAGCGGTGAAACCTTAGCGGGCGAGGTTAATAGTGGGGTTGTGCATTGTAAAGGCCTTGTCATGATCTCTCTGCCAACACACCACAGGAAGTGTGTTGATAGCTTGGCAACAAGAGTCGATCATGTCTTGTGGGTAAAGTGTACACACTTTGCAGAGTTAAAACTACTTAAGTAGCCGTGCCCACGGTCAAGGGCAGGCTAGGTACGCTTGCACATTGTAGATTTCATGGTTTTGTTTTAAAGGAAAATGGTGGTTTGGGAATCCGAGAGCAGATGAAACTCTCGAGTTATGGTTTGGCGGATGGAGCCAGTCAGGTAGATGGAACCTGCTTTAATTGTCATATCACATTCAATTACTATTCAATTACATTTTGTTCAAATGATGCTTTATGAAATTACTATTGGTATTTACAGTTAAACTTTGCTTTTATGCTAAAAGAGCCATATTATGCCTTCAATTGTATAGCCTTGCATATAGTTATCATGCATTATGTTTCCAAGACTTGCGGAGTACATTTTGTGCTCACCCTTGCAACATCCCCAACCTTCCACAAAAGAGTTCGCAGAAGCTGAAGGTGACTACGATTTCTACGCTTGTAGTTACAACGAAGGTGATCCGGAATGGTAGGACGCGAACCCCAGTCGATTGCCTGTTGGGCAAATGGATGGGCTTACTTTGCTTTTGTTATTTCGTTTCCGTTGTTTCTTGTTGAACTCAAGCTATGATGCTGCTTATTTGTAATAATTGGCCATAAGGCTAATACTCTTTTGCTTAATTAATATTATGTGCTTCGTGATAGGGATGTGTTGTCATCACTGTTTCCACTGTGTGTGCTAGCTTTTCCTGGACTAGCACAGGTTATACACAGAGGGCTCGGATTCGGAAATCCGATCCTGACACACAGACGAGCACAAGCGGCGGCGTGACTATAAAATTCACTCCTTTCTTTCTCCTCCGTCGTGTCGTCGAGGGACTTCAAGCCGTCTTCCTCATCAACCCACGCGGTTTGCATTATGAGTTGGGGGCGAGCAAGAGTCGGCGGATCACAGAGGATCTCTTCTATCTCGGGGGACGGTGAAGGATCTAGTTGACCTAGAGGGGGGGTGAATAGGCAACTTTTACCAGTTTTAACTTCTTCAAGACAATTCACTATTCTTTATGAGAGAAAAGCACAGAACAGAATATATATATAACAGAAATAAAAACAAACAATCGTAACAGCGAAAGCAGTAAAATAAAACATTGATGAGACAAAGATTTATCCTGTGGTTCAGAGCCGCACTCCTAATCCACGTTGAAGCACTTCTTCCGAAGTATTGCTTCTCCAAAGCTAGTCGCAGTAGCTCTAGTGATCACTCAAGTAACTTTTTCACTACTCCAGTGAGGTGAGTTCCAAACCTCTCACAGACATAGTGGCCTTCCACAGTTCCCTTTGGACAAGTCGCACTGTTCGCTTCCTCCAAGCTGTCTAGGATCACTGAGATCCAAGAGTAATAAACTTTGCACAAGTTCTATCTCTTGGTTCACTCGCAAATCACACAGCTAGACTTCGGCTTGGAGCTAAAACACTTAGAGATGTTTGAGAATTTTGATTTGAAAGTGAAGCACAGACTCCTTTTGAGAATGAGAGCTATTTTCAATGCTAAAATGTAAAGGAGTTCAATCACATTGTGGTAGATGGCTCAGGAAATGCTTATATAGCTATTTGGAATAAATATAGCCGTTACACACTCTGATGGCGTTGGGCGTGTCGGATGTCGAAATATCGAGAAAAGTAAGCGATACCGGACTAAATAACAATGGTGCCTAGCGATCTTTGGACATGTGTATGACGGACCAAATTTGAATATTTATGACGGACCAAAAATTTGGTCCGTAGTACATAAACTTTACATAGAGTTTGGTCCGCCGCACAGCTGAGAAAGATACATGTACGTCGGACCAAATATTTTGGTCCGTCATACATGGACTTTTCAAGAGATTGGTCTGGCATAGAGACACATATACGTCGGACCAAATATTTTGGTCCATCATACATGGAGACTTAAAGATTAGCAGCCAAAGAACCTTTTTCAACAGAGATAAGTTTTATCCAAGCGATTTACTTTAGCAACGGACTAAAATTTTAAGCAAGAATGTTTGGTCCGTTGATGAAGTAAAACCCTTTTGAATGATAAAGAATATCCATTTAAGGTTTCAATAAATAGGACTTCAAAGTTTGGTCCGACCAAAGGCTTATGAACTGAATGAGTGCCGGACCAAAATATTTGGTCCGCTGTAAATGGAAAAGGAGAAAATTTTGGTCCGTCACAGAGAATTGACTATAACATATATGCCAGACCAAATTATTTGGTCCGTCATACATAGGCAATCCCTTGGCTATCAGATGATTTACAAGGAGGTTTTTACGAAGGACGAAGGAATATGAAAACAAGAGTTTTGGTCCTATGAGCAGGTATTCTGATGGGAATTTTGACATAGAAGAGTTTCAAGATTGGACCAAAAAATCTTTTTGGCTTCAAAAGAATATGTTGTGTATGCAACTGACTAAAGAAATGGATAGCTGAAATTTAGTCTGTTGTATACTAAAAAATATGATTCAAAGGTCAATGTCAAAGTGTCTTTTGCCTCGAGAAATCTAGTTTTGTCTTTGCCTTATGATCCAATTTACTAGCTTGTGCAAAGTCCCTCTTTAGACAACCAAAAAAGGAAAAACAATCCTAGCTATTTGACTTGAATCATCTCCCAAGTCACAAACTAGAAACTAAGCACCTTAATCTTGTTCGTCCAACTTGCTCCATCATTGATTTCAGCATATGTTCTTCAAAGCTTTTTAGTATTATTAACTTAGTCATCAATACCAAAACTATAATAAAACACAATAATAAAATTGAGAGGGCCTAGATGCTATCAATCTCCCCCTTTTTGGTAATTGATGACACTTACCTTTTTAGTTAATAATATCTCATTCATTCTGCAAAACAGAGTTAGCTAAATAGAATAACTGCAGAAATTATGAATGTATGTGCTCCCCCTCAATGAATGCATGATATGAATTCTGACAAATGTGATATATTAGGAGTATATTAGATCCTTAAAAAATAACAATACTCATAATTTTTGTCAAAGTACGAAGTGAATATCAGAGCATTATGAAGTAAGTATCAGAGCACAAAACAAGGTAAGATATCAAAGTATTAAATTATCAGAGCAAGATATCAGAGCATAAAGACAAAAGGATTATTATAAGTCGAAGAAAGTATCAGAGCACAAAATATAAGATCATAAACAGAAAGAATAACAACGCATTAATATAGCATACATAAGTCAAAGACAAAGTCAAAGACATATAAGATATTTACATAGATACTTGTCTTTTGACAATACAATAATACGTTGTCCAGCCTACAGAATAGAACCTAGGAGATTATGGTTATAGAGATATTCTCCCCCTTTGGCATCAATAGCCAAAAATGGTTCCTATTTGCGCCTGGAAAAGGTTCTTTTGAGCTGGCCCAGAACTGAGCTCTTCCTTGGAGGAGAAACCTTTGGATCATCAGAAGCTTCTGGAGTTTGAGAGTTTGGCCCTTGAGACATGGCTTGATCATGCCAGCTTGGATAGTCTGGTTCACCCGGTTGAATGGTCAAATTATGGAGATCTGACTGCATCTTGCTCAAGGACTCATTCAAGCTGTTTGATTCAGCAAGGACTTGACCCACATCATAAAGGCACTCACGTGTCAGATGAGTATGGTCAAGCAAGGCATCCTCAGTGAATTCTGTGAGATGGTCTAAACTGCGTCTGAGCCATAACTGATTACTCGTATGTGATGTGCTTGCAGCCTCAACTTGATTTCTCAGTCTTTTGTAATGATCAACCATTTTCTGATTCATGTCATATAGTCTGTCTTTTAGCAGATTTTGATTTGTACCAAGCTGCTGGATATACTGTCTTAGGTTTTCTTGGTTGTTGCTGAGTTGATCAAATCTAGACAAGACTTCATTTTGAAACTTTGTTTGTTCTTCATATCTCAGAGCTGCAGTTGCTTGATCTTCCATGTATCTTGCTTGAAATCCTCTTTGATCAGCATAATATTGTTGTTCAAAGGTGGAGAACCAAGCAGGTTGAGAGTCAAGAGTGTTTTCTGGAGCCTGAAAAGTGTCTTCTTGTGCTTGCTCATTATATTTTGGAGGAGATCAGGTGGGATATTGAAGGACCGAGATGGCGAACAGAGGGGGGGTGAATGGTCGCAAATAAAATTTTCCACAAAATACTCCAACAAAAACCTCGACAAGATCGCTCAAAGGAAATCGTGAAAACCTGAAAAACTAGACAACTATGTGTACCCCAAGCTTGCATGGATAAGTACCAAAAAATATGTGGGGATTTTTGAGTCACAATACTGGTTGTCTAGTGTCCAAGATAAAGAGGAATAAATTCAAACTCTTGCTTTTAGAAAGGACATCAATTCAAATCACAAAAGTCACTTTCAGAAAAGCAAAAGTAGAATTTCCAGAACTTGTCCTCAATTTGCACAGGAGGTTGGTGGGTTTCTGCTGCTCACAAAATTTTGAGACTTTTTCTCCCTATGATAATCAGAGTCGTGAAGAACTCCACCAAATTTCTCCTCAAAAAGTGTTACAGAAAAAACAGGAAAAAGCTAAGAACACAGTCTGGTCAAGAACTTCGAGCAGAAAGTTTGGAGCTCGGTTTTCACCTCATGGTGCCCAAACGGTGCAACAAGTGACTCCAAAATTTTTGTGTAAGTGGATGTCAGAGTTCCGCACCTCCTCCAATAAGAATCACTTGAAAAAGATTTATCTAGATTTTTATAGAAATCAAATACTGACTGCTGCGCGAAGAACAAGTTCTGAACAAAGTTGGAACTTCAAAGAAAAGATGTTCTCTACTCAATCCAAGAGTGCAAAAGAGATGTAAAACCATATGAACACACTCAAAACATCCAAGACCAGCAGCATTTAGAAGGAGGGGAGGCAAATCCAAATTACATGAAAGTAAATTGCGAGAATGTAATTGCGGGAAAGTAAATGCTGAATTTAAATTGCGTAAAGTAAAGACATAATGTAAATCATAAAATAAATTCAGAGGTGGATGGATAAAACTTTCATTTCTGAAAGGAGAGGTTACAAAGCCTCACTTTCATGTGGGCAAAGCTCAAAGGAGCATTCACAAACCTCAAAACCTTCAAGGGAAGGAGGCTACCTCTCCACCCCTATTTATACTACTCTTGGGCCACCTACCACCCATGGATGAGTCCCTCAACCCTAGAGCACTCATCTAAGGGCTAGAATTAACCCACACACACAGCCATGCAAGGGCTAACCCAAAACCCACACACATACCGGGTTTTCTTGCACGGTTTTCAAAGCATACTACCTAGACCCGCTAACCTATCAACTAGACCTCAATCCGACGGCCCTCATTGATCCACGCGGCATCTAGCTAGCATCAACTCCTTTCCTTGTCTTCTTGACTTGCCCGGACTCCGTCTCCGATCATCTTCAAGCGATCTCCAACCGTCTGGACCTCCGACACTCCTCGCCTAGTCCCGGTCATCCTTCGCCTCACCATGACCTAGCACCGTCGTCCTGCAACCATCAAAAACAAGGAAAAATCTTTCACATAGCAATGCCCACAATGATATTCAATAAACCCATCAAAGTACACTCATTAAAATTCATTTTTTCTCGTTCTAGCCGGTAGCACCGGGAAAATAGAGAAGACCTCAAATTGCTTCCAATTGAAAATCCTATTCAAATCAAACTCAAACAAGAGCAACCCAAGCTCAAATTTAGTCAAATACTCATCACAAACATGGATGGACCTCCACATGGTCCTTCAATCTCCCCCTTGATGAGTATATTGACAAACCACACAAAAGGCATAAATTTGAGTTTGAATGAGAGAAGAAGAAAGCAATTTGATTGCAAAGCCAAACTTGGTCCGGTGATAGAAATTAGAACCATGACCAAATTGACGAAGAGGAATTTAGATTTTAGAGTTAAATTTAAGAAAGAGCAAGTTTTCAACAAAAACTCTAAAATCCAACTAAACATGTCAAATGTGATTATGAGATTATGATCCAACAGAAGTAGTAGCATAGTTTTACAAAGATCATAATAACCAAATAAGCATTCACATTTTTATCTTTTTAGTGTTGCCTTTTCTACGTTTTCTCCCCCTTTTGGCAATATAGGCATCGATTTTTTTTATGTATGCATGAAATGCAATCGAAAGAGCTTTGAAGATTATCCAATTGATCAAAATGGAAGGATATTACACCAAGCTTGTCAATTTCAGAAGATGACTAAACTAAGACATGTCCAAGTGCAAATACGAGCTTAGTTTTGAATATTTCATTTTTAGCAAGATTTGACAAGTGCAACACTTAGCTTTAGTTTCAAAAATAGAAGAATAGCCACTCTAAGAATCAAAAGGAAAACCTGGAGTTCAACCTACTCAACACTTTGGGGAATCTAGAAGAGCATACAAGGTCCTTCGGGCTCATTTATCACTTAATGCAAATTTTGATTTATCATCATATAAGACATAGAGGGGTGCAAATGTTTGACATTATTTGCATTCTTTACCCACATATGTCTTTGTTTTTAATTTATTTGCATTTTCTTTTGACAACCAATGAACTCAAGCCATATGTGACCATCTCAAGATGAACTCTTAAGAGGATGGTCTAGGTCAAACACGATGTATTCCAAGTTCATCCCAAGTGCAATGGGAAGCGGTCTTGTGAATGCAAGGTGTTGAGTCGTATGTGCACAAGAAGAGTCAATTTTGTTTAATTTTCATTTTTAGCACAATGATTCATGAGCAATTGAAGGACTCTAGCATGGATCAAACTAGTTTCACCCAAGTTGCTATAGGGACTCTAGAGAACTCCAAAATTTCTCAAATTATGGCACAAACCTCTAGAGAAGAAACCTAGCAAGTAAAAGCAACAAGTTTCATCAAGTTTTTCATTTAAGACTTTTTTCATTTTGAAGCTTAGCAAGTTAAATGAACTTGGACATATCTGAGCTAGTGATTTCCTACATATGATGCAGCATGGTGTATAGCATGAAGAAGAAATCAATTGCATAATAGACAAAGCTCATTAAGCGAAATGCGGTCTATATGCAATGCGAACAGATTCCCAAACTCCCCTCCACAAATGAATCAATTTTAAGCTCAAATCTGGTTAAAGTTGAGTTATTATCAAGATTAGGCACAAAGAAAAACCGAATGAACTCAATAATAACTAAAAAAGCAGAATGAGGAGAAGAAGTCGAGAAGCGCAAAGCTGGATGGCTATAGAGCATAGAAAAGATATAAGAGACTCACTATGGATTAGACTCGCTCTTATCTTCCCAATGGTGACATAGGAAGCGACTCTAGATCCCAACTAAGGAGTGCACATGCACCATGTCTACCGGGAGGCCCAATACTGCTAGACTTATAAGGCGTGAGGAACTCAACCTAGAGAGAAGAGAGAAGACTAATCACGCATGATAGCAACCTAAAGCACAAGATAAGAAGTCCATGGAAGGCATGCCACAAGTCTAAGTGAGTGAACTCAACTCAAGAAAACAAGCCCAAAGTCACCCAAAAGAAATACAAAGAAAAGAAAAGCTGGAAGAAAAACATATAATACATAATATACAAACCAGCTCTCCCTCACGAAAGGCCGTAAGGGCTCACGACTCCAAGCTCACTCCTCAAGGCAACAAATCTGGAGCTATCCAAAGGCTTGGTGAAGATATCGGCTAATTGAAGGTCACTCTCTACGAACTGAAGCGCGATATCTCCCTTCTCCACATGGTCTCTAAGGAAGTAATATCTAATATCAATGTGTTTGGCCCGGGAAGGTTGCACTGGGTTTTTAGCAATGCAAATAGCTAAAGTGTTGTCACAGAAAAGTGGTACACTCTCTATATCTAACCCATAGTCCCGTAAGGTCGATCTCATCCAAAGCACAGCTCTGACAATCGGTGCGACAACATACTCGGCCTCGGTGGATCAGTGCAACCTGCATCGCTTCCTAGATGACCAAGAAACAAGAGAAGTGCCAATGAATTGGCAAGTGCCAGAAGTGCTCTTCCTATCTATCCTACAGCCAGGAAAGTCGGCATCGGAAAAGGCTCTAAGAGATAGACAAGAAGACGAAGAGTACCAAATACCATAATTAGTGGTAGCACGAAGGTACCTGAAGATGCGCTTGACCGTCTGGCGGTGAGAGGCGCGAGGAGAAGCTTGAAATCGAGCGCACAGACACACAGCAAAATATATGTCCGGCCTCGAAGAAGTGAGGTACAAGAGGGAGCCGATCATGCTCTGAAACTCCTTTTGATCAGCAGGCTCACCATCCTCATCGGGCTCGAGGACAGCAGTGGTGGCCATAGGAGTCATCACCGGCTTCCCATCAGACATATCGAAGCGCCTCAGGAGGTCACGGGTATACTTGCCTTGATGCTAGAAAGTACCCTCCCGAGTCTGCTTGATTTGGAAGCCAAGAAAGTAGCTCAACTCGCCCATCATACTCATCTCAAACTCTGTGCTCATCACCTCAGAAAACTGAGACACAAGCGAATGAGATGAGCCACCAAAAATGATATCGCCCACATAAACGGACAAGAAGAAAATGAGACTCATGGTGTCGATGAGCGAGTTTTGTCTACTATGCCCATTTTGAAGTCATGGCTGAGAAGATAAGACTTGAGCCTCACATACCATGCTCTGGGCCTGCTTGAGTCCATACAAAGCTTTGGAGAGCTTGTATACATGACTCGGAAACTTGGGGTTCTCGAATCCTGGAGGTTGTTTGACATAAACCTCTTCCTCAATATAGCCATTGAGGAATGCACTCTTGACATCCATTTGATAGAGCTTGAAGCCCTGGGATACAGAGAATGCAAGCAGGATCCTAATAGCCTCTAGTCTTGCTACTGGGACAAAGGTCTCCTCAAAGTCAAGACCCTCAACCTGAGAAAAGCCCTGTGCAACTAGCCTAGCCTTGTTGCGAATGACAACCCCATCCTCACTCTGCCTTTTTTTGAACACCCACATGGTCCCAATGACATTATGACCAGATGGGGGCTCGACAAGCTGCTATACCTTGTTCCTCTCAAAGTCTCAAGTTCCTCATGCATAGCATTAATCCACGATTCATCGGATAATACATGAGAAACATCCTTCGGCTCAAAGGAGGCAACGAAGGCAGAGTGGAGGCAGAAACTGGACAAACCTGATTTTGATCGAGTGACCGCTCAAGCGGATCACCAATGATCGATCGGTGGATGAGAATGTTGAATATGACGGGAGGTCGAGAAGCAGTGGCCTCTACCTCATGCACGAAGAGGTAGGAGCGAGCCACTAGTGAAGGAGAATCGGAAGGCAAAATTTGGTCTCCCGAGGTGAAGAAATGGAAACAGAGGCACCTCGGGTGAAGAGGGGCTGGATCGGTGGAACACCATCATCTCCATCATCCTCATCTTCTACAAAGATGGTCTCGAAGGGATAAGAAGAGCCTGAAACATCAGGTCTAGCTCCTGGGCTAGCCTCATCAAAGGTCACATCACATGTCTCTATGATCCTATGCGCATCAACACTCCAGACCTAATAGCTACGAGAAGAAGTCGAGTAACCTAGAAAGATACCATCAGAAGAGCGAGACTCAAACTTATCTAGGTTACCAGACTTCAAGATAAAACACTTGCAACCGAAAACGCGAAAATGAGACACACTGGGCTTTCACCCATACCTCAACTCATAAGAAGTGCGATGCAGATGTGCTCTCAAAAACACGCGATTAGAAACATGGCAAGCAAGTAGCTATAGCCTCACCCAAAACTTCCTAGGAGTCTTGTACTCGTCTAGCATCATCCTAGCCATCTCAACCAAGGTCTGTTCTTCCTTTCCACTCGCCATTCTCTTGAGGCGAGGGAGAAGAGAAGCGATGCTCTAAACCGGACTCCACAGAAACTCTCAAAGTAGGAATTCTTGAACTCCGTGCCATTATCACTACGTATAGCTCGTAATGCACCGGGAGCTCAATAGACAACCCTCTTGACCAAACCCCTGAAGTGAGAAAAGTCTCATCCTTGAGGCCATGAAGAATACCCAAGAGTATGTAGAAAAATCATCAACGATGACAAGAACATACCACTTCCCTCCTGCTGACTGCACTCTAGCTGGACCAACAGTGTCCATATGTAAAAGCTGTCCTGGTGCATCAGTCATCACTACGGTGACTGGAGGATGAGAAGTAGTAACCATCTTGCCATGTCGGTAAGGAGAGCAAACTAAGTCTTTGACCATCTTGAGTTTGGGCAAACCCCGAATGAGATCGTGGCTGCTAACTCGGGTCAAATGATCAAAACCAATGTGACCAAGTCTTCTATGCCAGAAGGAGAGATCACGGACTCGAAGCAATCAAACATCGAAGAGAGTCTCGGAAGAAGCAAGAAAAATCAGCACGAAAGACTCTCCCAAATCTAGAAATCCGCAAACTAACCCTCCTGATGAATCAAGAATTCTACAGGCATTACTCTTGAAGCTTACCTCGAAAGAGTCATCGATAAGCTGAGAAACAGAGAGCAGATTGTATTGTAGCTTACTTACTAAGGCAACATCTTTAAGAATGAAATTTTGGTTAATGCAGATGGTACCTTTAGCAATGACTCTACCTGAAGATGCATCCCCAAAAGTGATTAACTCATCACCGGGGGCTCGGACTAGGGAAGAGAACCAACGAGAATCTCCGGTCATATGACGAGAACAACCGGAGTCAACAATACAAACATCGCCCTTCCCCATCCGACGAACCTGATCAAGACACAAGAGAGAAAGATGACTCAGTACTGGGATAGAGTGAAGACTTAGGAACCCAATATTGAACCATACAACACCTCAGAGTACCAGCCACAGAAGAAGACTGGACTCGAGTGTCTCTCTGACGCTCAACTCTCACACGATCAGGAGCAACTCTGGTAGATAATCTAGAGTCAAAGCGGGTTGCACGCCGTGGTGCAAAAGCCGGACCATCCCGAGAAGGCTGCTGGATCTCCTACTGGAAAACACCTCACGCCGCTGATATCTACCTCGATGAGAAAAACGAGGAATATCAAAAGGACGGCAGAAAGACTGACTACGAACAGCTTCAGGACTAAAACTCGAAGAACTAGCATGAAAACCAAGTCCTGGACGCTGCCCAAAAACAGGCAACTCTCTAACCTATCTAGAAGTAGTGTGTGTCTTAGGGGCACTCAAAGTCTGGGGATGATCCTGAATACCCCTAAGAGCAGCAACACGCTCACGCCGAGTGATCTTGGCGTGCCTGAAGCAGAAATCTACTAGGTGACCATCCTTCTTACAGAAGGTGCATGTGTACTTCGCCTTGCTAGAGGCAGAAGCAATAGGAGTAACACCCTTCTGGTCAGAAGTCCTATGGACAACCCCAGCGGACCTAAACACGGTGGTACTCACTCTGGGAGCTACCACAATCTCACCACTCTTGGAACCACGCACAATGGTGGGAGGATGCGCCCGAGCGTGCTCCAAGGGATCAAATCCTAGACCTTGATTGAATCTACTAATCTTGGATTGGTCTAGAATAAGATTGAGCTTCTTCTTGCCTCTAACAAACTTCTCGAGAGTGCTCATAAGATACTGGCAATCTCGAAAGAATGAAGCACAAGAAGAACACGGGGAAGGAGAGGAAGAAGAAGAACCAGAAAGAGAAAGAGAAGATCTCTCAGCACATGCTTTTTGTTCCCCTAGCACGGCTGCCTCAATCTTGAGGGCCTCACAAGAAACGCAAGGAGCATCTCTAATCCTAAGGGTTTGGTCTTTTAACTTCTTCCTAAGCTCGACATGGATTTGATCCACATCATCCTTAACCCCAACACACAGTAAGCAACCAGTTTTTGACTTAACTAGTAAGTCCTTAGCAAGTTGATCACACTTGACATTCAAAGCATCATTGTCAAGTTTTAGTTGCCTACAGCCCTCACATGAGCTGACTAGGTCCTTAGAAGTATGCAATTCAAGTTCATCATTTCTAGCAGAAAGCTTTCTAAGGTGTTTGCTCATGGCATCAATTTCGGCAAGCAATTTAGGGCAATTAGCACATGATGGAGTGGAGTGAGCATGAAGAAAACTAGCCTCAACAGAATAGCATCAATGAACTAGTGCTAGCATTCTTCAACCTAAGACCATCAAGTTCAAGCAAGCACACTATCATGTCTGGTCCTTAGGTTCTCCAGCTCCACAAGAATAGCATCACACAAAGAGCAATCATCAGTGACTCGGGAGGGAGAAGATCTAAGTGAAGCTAACTCCCGAGTCAAGGTACCTACTTCCTTCTCAAGCTCCGTACACCTAGCTCTAGCTCTAGCATGAAATTTTCCTAATTTGCAGAAAGCTTCGTTGAGTTGGTCAGAGGAGGGTACCTCATCCGAGTCATTTGTAGAGCTCAGAGTCGCTGATGTCGTTGGTGTCGGCCATGAAGCACATGCTGGAGAAGTCGTCGCCGCCCTTCTTCTCTTGCGGATCATCCTCGCCCTCGTCGCTCCATGTCTCCGTGTCGGAGAGGTTGATGTCGTCAAGCACGGCGAGGACGCAGTGGAAGAGCTTCTTGTTCTTGGAGAAGTTGCGGTACTTCTTCTCGTGTGCCGGTTCACGAACTGGAGGCTTCTTGTTGCGGTTCTTGTCGGTGTAGTCGTTCTTGCCCGAACCGCCAACGTCGTTCTTACCCTTCTCCAGCTTGGGACAGCTCGCCCGAATGTGGTTGGGGCCACCACACTCGAAGCAGGTGATCATGCCACCTCTCTTCCTCTCTCTCACCTTCTTGTATGCATGAGAAAACTTGCGAGCAAGAAGAGCAAGCTCATTTTCTGGAAATTTTTCCAGTTGGTCATCGCTTAGCTCGCAAAGGGCGGAAAGAGAGAAACCAATAGAAAGATCAGAAGAAGAAGATCCAATGGGATCGGTGACCAAAGCCATCGACTGAGATTTCGTCTTCCGAGAGACGACATCGATCTCATGAGTCTTGAGGCGGGAATAAAGCCCTTCAAGAGTCAGAGTCGATAAGTCGGTGGTGTCCTTGATGGTGGTCACCTTCATCTCCCAAACCCGAAGGTCGAGTGTGGTCAAGAAATGCCGAGCATTGTTCGAGTTAGGGTATATGCAACCAACTGCTCGGAGGTCGCTCAAAATTTTTGTAAACTGACCAAAACACTCGTCGAGACTCTCACCAGCGCGTTGATCAAATTTGTTGTACTCGCGCTTGAACTGGTCCTGCCTCACAGTTTTGATTTGAGTAGAGCCCTCATGGTAAGCATCGAGGGTTACCCAAATCTCGTGAGCGGAGCGAAGGTGAGAAATCCTATCATACTCACCACGGCTAAGACCCTGTATGAGAATGTTCCTTGCCTTAGCATTCACCTCAACGTCAACCATATTGATGGCCGTGACATTTTCATCAGTAGGAACCTCATACGGGAGTTTCACCTTCTGCCATATCAGGTAACCCTGGGCAGTGATGTATGACTCCATCCGGGACTTCCAAAAAGGAAAATCAACTCCACTAAAGATGGGAGGCTTGGTGGGATATTTGTCCGTCGCCATGGCTCTTGAGACCGGTCAAGATCTATGGAAGAGCAAAACCAGCTCTGATACCAATTGAAGGACCGAGATGGAGAACAGAGGGGGGGTGAATGGTCACAAATAAAATTTCCCCCAAAATACTCCAACAAAAACCTCAACAAGACGCTCAAAGGAAATCGTGAAAAACATGAAAAACTAGACAACTATGTGTACCCCAAGCTTGCATGGATAAGTACCATAAAATATGTGAGGATTTTTGAGTCACAATACTGGTTGTCTAGTGTCCAAGATAAAGAGGAATCAATTCAAACTCTTGCTTTTAGAAAGGACATCAATTCAAATCACAAAAGTCACTTTCAGAAAAGCAAAAGCAGAATTTCCAGAACTTGTCCTCAATTTGCACAGAAGGTTGGTGGGTTTCTGCTGCTCACAAAATTTTGAGACTTTTTCTCCCTATGAGAATCAGAGTCTTGAAGACCTCCACCATATTTCTCCTCAAAAAGCATTACTGAAAAAACAGGAAAAATATAAGAACACAGTCTGGTCAAGAACTTCGAGCAGAAAGTTTGGGGCTCGGTTTTCACCTCATGGAGCCCAAACGGTGCAACAAGTGAACTCCAAAATTTTTATTCAAGTGGATGTCAGAGTCCCGCACCTCCTCCAACAAGAATCACTTGAAAAAGATTTATCAAGATTTTTATAGAAATCAAATACTGACTACTGCGCGAAGAACAAGTTCTGAACAAAGTTGGAACTTGAAAGAAAAGATGTTCTCTACTCAATCCAAGAGTGCAAAAGAGATGTAAGACCATATGAACACACTCAAAACATCCAAGATCAGCAGCATTTAGAAGGAGGGGAGGCAAATCCAAATTACATGAAAGTAAATTGCGAGAATGTAATTGCGGGAAAGTAAATGCTGAATTTAAATTGCGTAAAGTAAAGACATAATGTAAATGCGCAAAATAAATTCAGAGGTGGATGGATAAAACTTTCATTTCTGGAAGGAGAGGTTACAAAGCCTCACTTTCATGTGGGGAAAGCTCAAAGGAGCATTCACAAACCTCAAAACCTTCAAGGGAAGGAGACTACCCCTCCACCCCTATTTATACTACTCTTGGGCCACCTACCACCCTTGGATGAGTCCCTCAACCCTAGAGCAGTCATCTAAGGGCTAGGATTAACCCACACACACAGCCATGCAAGGGCTAACCCAAAACCCACACACATACCGGGTTTTCTTGCACTGTTTTCAAAGCATACTACCTAGACCCGCTAACTTATCAACTAGACCTCAACCCGACGGCCCTCATTTATCCACGCGGCATCTAGCTAGCATCAACTCCTTTCCTTGTCTTCTTAACTTGCCTGGACTCCATCTCTGATCATCTTTCGGCGATCTCCCAACCGTCTGGACCTCCGACGCTCCTTGCCTAGTCCCAGTCATCCTTCGCCTCACCATGACCTAGCACCGTCGTCCTGCAACCATCAAAGACAAGGAAAAAACCTTTCACATAGCAATGCCCACAATGATATGCAATATAAACCATCCATCTCATCACTACCGTGTCCATACGACCGGTACTGCCACTCCTGGCAGAGACAACTCAAAATGCTTCATTTTGAAAATCAATCCAAATCAAACTCAAACTTGAGCACACCTTGCTCAAATAAAGTCAAATACTCATCACAAACATGGATGGACCTCCACATGGTCCTTCATCTTGTAAGAGAAAAGAAGTTTTGATTGAAAAGAGTCATGATGTCTTGTTGGAGAAGTTGGAAAATGGTTTGATTTCAGTTGGGACAGGATTACATCAAGAAACTTGCCTAACTAGACCTGGAGATACTCGATGAGGCCCACATCTCAAAACCGTATGTACTAAATGTGTGAGGCAGTAGTGGATGTGCTAGAGCTTATAAGTGAAGATGCTTGTCAAAACTCAAGTCATGGTGGAGTAGCAAGTTTGCTAAAGAAGATGGAATGCTTTGAATTTGTATTCATCATGCATTTTTTAATAACCTTGTTGTGCATTAAAATGAGCTATCACTTGCTTTGCAAAGAAAGCATCAAGACATTGTTGAAGCTATAGGATTGATACAAGATGTGAAAGAACACTTGCAAGATATGAGGGAAAACGGGTGGGAGCCATTGTTTGAGCAAGTCAAAAAATTTTGTGAGGCATATGGGATTGTTGTGCCAAATGTGGATGATACTATTAGAGTTATGGGTAAATTTGTGTGTCGGAAGCATACAGTAACTCAACATCATTATTACAAAGTTGATATTTTCAATGCTTCTAGTCGTATGTTCGGAAATTAGACACAAGAATGTGGACGAACGTCGGCCGTTTCACTGGCCAACGTGCGAGAAAGAAGAAAATGGACACAAGGGTTTATACAGGTTGGGCACTTAAGGAAGTGCCCTACTCCTGTCGGTGCATTCCCCGGGGGGAGTAGGGAGGGGCCTCCCGGTCTAGGCTCCCGAGGGATGCACCAGTTATTAATTCTGTATTCAATGAGAGTCCAGGTTACAAGCATGTGTTACAGTGGGCTTTTATAGGCGCCCAGCCTGTCACGCAAAAATACTATCCTACCCCAACTACAACGGCTAAAGCGGGGGTATCTTGGTCATTCCCGGGCGGAGAGAGTGGATCCCACGTCATCTCTTCGTGGGGTAAGCCTCTAACTCCGGGACCCCACGGGGAGCCTCCCGTAGACGCCCGCGGGGTAGGAGGGCGCCTCCCGTAGATGCCCGCAGGGTAGGAGACCGTTTCCCAATGTTCGCGGAGTAGAAGGGCACCTCCCGGAGACGCTCGCGGAGTAGGAGGGCGCCTCCCGTAGGCAACCGCGGAGTAGGAGGGTGCTTCCCGACATCCGCGGAGTAGGAGGGAGCCTCCCATAGATGCCTGCGGAGTAGGAGGGCACCTCTCGACATCCGCAGAGTAGAAGGGAGTTTCCCGTAGACGCCCGCAGAGTAGGAGGGCGCCTCCCGTAGGCTCCCGCGGAGTAAGTGGGCGCCTCCCGTGGACGCCCTCCTATTTCTCCAACACTGGCGGGGGGGGGGCATGCCAAGTGCCCTGTGGCCAGGGACCCTTGCCTAGTGCCCTGTGGCTGGGGCCCTTGCCTAACGCCCTGCGGCAAGGAGGCTTGCCAAGTGCCTTATGGCCAGGGGCCCTTGCCTTTGTCAGAGGGACATGCCTGTGGGGTCATTAGGGAACTTCGCCTCAACACTAGCCCCCTGACCCTTGGGCATATCGAGTGGTGCCCAAGGGACAAAAATGTTGTTTTGTATGGTGATCGTCACTTTGGGTAGGCAGCAGGATTAGCCCCAACGCAGGTGCACGCACGTGGCTCATAGCCCAGATGAGTTAGTGCCGGTGTACGCTAGTCTCAAAGAGTGGGGTGCGATTGCCCCCCTCACATCTCCACCGAGATTGGGGCATGAGGACCTACTGCGCGAGCACCTCGGGGTCGGACGCCTCTGCCAGGGCGCCACCTTCCACCCCCGTGTGAGGCCCTGGGCAGTAGGGAGAAGACCCAAACAAGTTCAATGGGCCCTCCTTGGGCTGGTACAGTCGACACAGGAAGGCTTTGCACAGGGCATGGTCCATAGGGCTCCCACGTGTGGGTACTTTACTGGCTACGCCCCCTTTTAAGGCGCTCCAGCTCCCTTGGTGTTCCTTTGCCCATGCGTTGGTCCCTGTGGGGGCACAGGGACCCCTAGTCACCGTCCGGTCAATAGACGAATCATGGAAGATGGGCACTGGAAGAATGCAGGATTTTCTTCTGGGTGGGAAACCACCGCGGGTTCTTGGTTTTCGCCCGAGTTGGCGAAGGTTTACGCTCGAACAGGGATTGCAGGCGCCTCCCTGTTGGCTTACGCACATATTGCCTTTCGTGCTCGTGCCCCGCTCAACTGCATACTGTCCGGGACGTTTTTGGGGTGCTGGCTGGCGGTTCTCATGTCACGAGCATGACATGCAAAGGGACCACACGGGCGCTACCACCCTTGCCCAAGCCTATGCTTCATTGGGCATTCATTGCAGCTCCCATCCTAGCTAGTCGCAATATTAGATCCCCCGGGCACTTGTGCTAGCGCCCGAATTGCTCCTCCTATTAGAAGTGTGGCCCTGTAAGTTCGGGTGAATGACATGTAAATAGGAAGGTGGCAGCGATATGGCCAAGGCATGGGGGCCGACGCCCTTCATAGAGGCACAAGGGCCAATGCCCTTTTGTATAGGCCGCAGTAGGGGCATTGCCCCTTGCTGCAGGTAGTATGGCTAGCACCTGAAGCAGAGCTTGGGTAGTCACCCTGGGATGGGTGTCTACCAAAAACGCCCGTGCCTCGATTTCTATGCCCAGCTCCATTGGCCCTTCATGTCTGCTCGCTCTTTCTCAGAGAAATAGGGTGAGGACTTTGCAGAGCTTTTGCTCCTCACGTCTGGAGCCTCTGCCTCCTTTGGATTTTGCTGAACGATAGCCGTCGTGGTGAGGAAGAGCGCCCTTGCACCGAAGGGGATCAGTGCTGCTAGCTGTGCCCTCAACAGGGGGTGCATGGCTCAGGGTGTTGCTCTGCATCACGCCTTGTCCTGCTGTTGCTGAAGGGAGAGGAGGCAGCATAACCGGCCGGGTCCTTGAATACAGATCTGTGCTTCCCTCCTGAGGCTAAGGGGGCTGCTGACGTCTGCGGAGTAGGAGGGTGCCTCCCGTAGACGTCCGCGGAGTAGGAACATACCTCCCGTAGACGTCCGTGGAGTAGGAGGGTGCCTCCCGTAGATGCCCGCGGAGCAGGAGGGTGCCTCTCGACGTCCGCGGAGTAGAAATGAGCCTCCCGTAGATGCCCGTAGAGTAGGAGGGCGCCTCCCGGAGAAGCCTGCGGAGTAGGAGGGCGTCTCCCGTAAGCTCCCGTGGAGTAGGAGGGTGCCTGCCGACATCCGTGGAGTAGAAGGGCTCCTCCCGAAGATGCCCGCGGAGTAGGAGGGCGCCTCCCGTAGGCTCCCGTAGAGTAGGAGGGTGCCTCCCGGAGACGCCCGCAGAGTAGGAGGGTGCCTCCCGACATCCACGAAGTAGAAGGGCGCCCCCCGGAGATGCCCGCGGAGTAGGAGGGCGCCTCCCATAGGCTCCCGCGGAGTAGGAGGGTGCCTCCCGAAGACTCCCGCGGAGTAGGAGGACGCCTCCCCTAGGCTCCCGCGGAGTAGGAGGGTGCCTCCCGGAGACGCCTACGGAGTAGGAGGGCGCCTCCCGTAAGCTCCCGTGTAGTAGGAAGGTGCCTCCCGACGTCCGCGGAGTAGAAGGGAGCCTCCCATAGACGCCCGCTGAGTAGGAGGGCGTCTCCCGTAGGCTCCCGTGGAGTAGGTGAGCGCCTCCAGTGAACGCCCTCCCTTTTCTCCAACACTGGCCGGGGGGCTTACCAAGTAGAAAAGCATAGGGTCTTCATGCGTGGCATCATGCACGGGGCGGCTCGGACTCTTGTACTGGTGCCCTCATAGGTGTCACCAAGGAAACTCATCTCTAGGGCGCTCGGGCCAACGCCCGAGCTGGGAACCATTTGTTGCCTTGTTCGACTACTTCTTTTGCTCTCAGCGAGGGGACTCCAGGAGAGTGCCCTTGGGGTTCATCTTCACTACTCCACGGCATGAGAATGAGTTCCCCGTGCACGCCCTAAAGGAGTGTTGGCCCTTCGCCAAGAAGAAGTGGTCCTACCTGAAGGCCGAAGACTTTGTCTACACTGGGTCGCACCTGGCCTTGACGATGCGAACATACCCCAAGATAGGTCGTCTCTCCGACGATGACTAGAAGCTATGTAACGCCATTCGGGAGGTGCACGATGGAGGAAGGGCGCCCGCGACCTGATGGAGGAGATGACCCTCCTCAACCTCAGTACCCTTGTTTAACGTGCTAGGTTGGGGTTCTACGGTGTCCTTCACCCTGGCATTGGGAAGGGTAAGAGCCCTTGTGTGGTCCTTGTCTTTCTTTGGCACATTATCTCTTTACCTCTTCATGGTTCCCTTTTCATGTGCAGTTCGCTCTGTGGAGACGACGAGGGAAGAAGTTGAGATGATCCTAGGGAGGTGGTGTATGTCTGAGGCACAGGGCTACTAGGCCGAAGGCATCCCTATGGAGGGAAGGAACTCCGTGGCCAAGGCGTTCGGCCTACGCCTCCTCCCGCAGGGAGACCCCGCTCTTGACCAGGCTAAACGGAAGAGGGCTCGGGCTGCAGCCGCAGGGGAGGGCACCTAGGCCTCGCCTACCAAGGCGCGCGCCAAGAGGGCCCTTAGGGGGCAGTGAGGGGTGCCTCTCAGCAGGGCGCTGCCACTCTGACCCGTACTATGGGCGAGAGGCGTTCTCCCCAGGAGGCTCCCGAGGTCCCCTGCCGCCTCCCGTCGCTAGGGGCACCAAGGGCCCTAAGAAGGAGAAGGCACCCGCCGGGGAGGGGATGTCTCCCGGGCTACGCCTTTGCAATAAGAAGGTTCCTGTTGCTTCCCACGGAGGGGATGAAATGGTGACCCAGGGGTCATTTCGGCTTAGCGCCAGGGGTCCATAGGGGACTAAGCCATGGAGCACCCTAAGACTTAGGCGAGATGCCTTAAGTCATCACCCGCTCCCTGGGTCCAGCAGGGAGGGGGCCGCCCAAGGGGGACGCGAAATGTCCAGGCCGCTTGGGGCTTTTTTAGGGGTAGGCCCCGAAGGCCATGCGCCCTGTAGATATGTCACACGGAGGATGCGAGGTTCTAATCCATTCCCCACAATTACGTGTGGGGGATGGGTCTTTCGAGACAACCACACAAGTGATAGGAGACATGCGTGACTTAATTTGATATTGCATTGATGGCCTTAAAAGGGTTTACATCAATATGTGATAGGTGCCGTTGCAGCGTACAAGAAAACTTAAATGTAGAACCACTTGAGCTTGTCTGCGTTCTAGGCGTGCTTGAGCTGCTCGTCTTCAATAGTGGAAAGTGCCCTGTGGCCAAGGGTCTTTCCAAGTGCCCTGTGGTCAGGGCACTTGCCAAGTGCCCTGTGGTTATAGGGCAAGGTGAGACCCTTTGGAGGACCAGAGACCCCGAGTACTTCCTCTAGAGAGCCTAAGGACGTACGAGGAAGCCTCCCATAGACGCTCGTAGGGGTACGAGGGAGCCTCCCATAGCACACCCGCGGAAGCATGAGGGAACCTCCTGTAGCACACCCGCGGGGGCTATGAGGGAGCCTCCCAAAACTCGCTTGCAGAGTCATGAGGGAACCTTTCCTAGCACGCCCGTAAGGGTAGGAAGGAGCCTCCCGTAGACACCTACGGAGTTAGGAGGGAGCCCCTCGTAGCCCTTAACATGCCCGTAGAGGCATGAGGGAGCCTCCTGTATATGCCCACGGGGGTAGGAGAGAGCCTCCCGTGATGCTCGTAGGGGTACGAGAGAGCCACCTATAGCATGCACGCTGAGGCATGAGGAAACTTCTCGTAGCACGCCTGCAGGGGATATGAGAGAGCCTCCCAAAATGTGCCCACAGAGGCATGAGGGAACCTCTCGTAGCACGCCCACGAGGGTAGGAGTGAGCCTCCCATAGATACCTACGGGGGTAGGAGGGAGTCACCCGTAGCACGCCCGTGGAGGCATGAGGGAGCCTCCCGTATACGCCCGCGGGGGTAGGTGGGAGCCTCCCACAGAGGCAAGAGGGAGCCTCCCGTAGTACACCCGCAGAGGCATGAGGGAGCCTCCCGTATATGCCCACGGGGGTATGAGGGAGTCCCCCGTAGCACGCCCGTAGAGGCATGAGGGAGCCTCCCGTATATGCCCACGAGGGTATGAGGGAGCCTCTCGTAGCACGCCCGTAGGGGTATAAGGGGATCTCCTGTGGCGCGTCCGCGGTATTATGCCTGCGGGGTATGAGACTTTCCCTTGGGCTCCTGGATCGGTGACTCTTTTTAGCACCATGTCCCCCAGGAGGAAGGTCCGCCCCCACACCCAGTTGTTGTAGAAACGAGCGACTTCTCGTTTTTACGCGACATGCTTGATGAGGGTGCATCACGGACTTCCGCAAAATCCACTTCCATCTTGTGATTTTCTTCGTTTGCTATGAAGTTGATGGGTAGGGCCTCTGAGAGCATCTCCACACGAAGGGAGCGGTGGTGGACCTCTGCGGGGAGGACCGCTTCCACTCCGTACACAAGTGAGAAAGGTGTTCACCCCGTAGAGTGGCTAGGAGTGGTGTGCATCCCCCACAGGACACTGAGGAGTTCCTCCGCCCATAGCCCACGCTTAAGTGTGCTCTTCTCGAGTCGACGGCGGATGCCTTGGAGGATTAGGCCATTGGCCCTTTCGACCGCCCCGTTGGACTTAGGATGAGCCACCGAAGCGAAGCAGAGGGCTGTCCCAATTGAATCACAAAAGTCCCCGAAGGAGGAAACATCAAACTGAGTCCCATTGTCCATAGTGAGCTCCTTCGAGACTTCGAAGCGGCACACAATATTCTTCCAGAAGAACTTTTGCACCACCCGGGATGTGATTGTCAGGAATGGCTCCGCTTCCACCCACTTGGTGAAGTAGTCCACCGCCACCACCGCATGCTTGTAGCTCCCCTTGGCCGGCGGGAATGACCCGAGCAGGTCCATACCCCACCGGGCAAAAGGCCAAATGATAGGTATCTGGTGTAGAGGTGCAACGGGGGTGTGGTGAGCCGGTGCCATCCTTTGACAATCTTCACATATTTTGAGGGTTTCAATGGCATCTTGCAAGGTGCGAGCCAGAGACCTTCATGAACCTCTCGGAGGAGTGAGACCCCCTTCTTTCTTGGGAGGCACTTGAGTAGCACGGAAGTACCTTTTTTGTAGAGTATCCCCTCGAGGAGTACATAGGACTTGGCCTTCGCGAAGAGCCTCTGGTCCTCAACGCTACCATCCATTTCTGTTTTTCCTTGGATGCACTGTATAATTGGGGTCATCCACGCTGTGGGCGGCGCTGATATCTTGCTGACCATCAGAAGTAGTTCGGGATCTCTCTTCTTGTCAGGATCTTCCTTGACAGAGGGTGTATGAAGCACCTTGAGGACCTTTGGTCCTCTTTGATGACTTGACATCACTTGAGGGAGAGCTTGCGGAGCTTTTGTCTCATCGAAAGGTGCTCGGGCCTCACTGCGAGGCGATGCTAAGTCACCTCGTGAGGGACACCTTTCATGTTCAACGAGACCTAAGTGAAGACGTCCACGTTGGTCCTTAAGAATTTGAGGAGTTCCTCTTCCACCCTCTCTGGGAGCTCAGCCTCGACCCGGATGAAGCGTTCATCGCCCGGGCCGAAGAGTCGTACCTCTTTTAGCTCTCCTTTGGGGTGAGGCTTCAGGGGGTACCTCTCTAGCACGAACTTGTCCTTAAAGATCCCCTTCGGGGGCGGTAGGGACGGGACCCCTTCCGAGCCCCCCACTTCGAGAATGTTGACTTCATCGGAGCTGATTGATGCCTTATGATAGAAGCGATGAACCAAGTCTTGATCGCCCCTCAAGGAGATGACCCCGTGAGGCCCCAGTATCTTGAGACATAAGTAGTTTTGGTGAATTGTTGCATTGAAGCGGTTGAGAGTTACTCTTCCCATGATAGCATTGAATGGCAACTTGACGTCAATGACGTCGAATCCGACCGCTTCCGTACGATGGTTCTCCCGCGAGCCGAAGGTCATGAGGAGCTCAATCCTCCCCAAGGGTTGGATAGATTTCCCTGGGATGAAGCCCGTGAGAGGGCGGTCGGATGGGAGCAAGAGCCCGGGTGGTTTGGCCCCTTCAGCGGCATATTGGCGACACTCGCTTGTGTCGTGCTCACCCATTTTGTGATAGGTGCACCAACAGCCATCTCCTTGGTCTTGGTTACCTCTCCTTTCGCTGGAACCTTCATCGCGAGCCCGAGAATCCTTAGGCTTTTAACCCTTCTTTAGTCCTTTGAAAGCACCTTTCCCCTGGGGCGGGGCATCGGCCACGACGAGGACCTTGGAGTCACGACCTCCGTTGGAACGGTCCCTCCGGTCCTTGCTCTTTTTCCCGGAGGATCCCTTTAGCCTTCTCCAGGGGGAGTCTCCCCCAGCTTGTGGGATGAGCCCCCTTTTCGCCAGGTCGTCCTCCTCCCCGCGGGCGTATTTCTCAACAATCTCGAAGAGTTGTTCAGTCGTTTTCAGGGGATCCCTTCCTAGTGCCCGGTTCAGTTCGCCAGGGAGAAGTCCTTCCTTGCATGCGTTAATGATCGTGGAGTCTGGGATGTCCGCCACTTGGCTCCGCACCCGGGAGAAGCACTTGAGGAAGTCTCGTGTGGACTCATCCTTCTATTGCTTCATCGTGAAGAGTTGATTGGGAATCATGGGGTGCTTGTAACTCCCATGAAAGTTTGCGCTGAACTCCTCACGTAGTTGGGCCCAAGAGTGGATGAAGCCCCTCTTCTGATTGAAGAACCATTACCAAGCGGTTCCTGAGAGAAAGAGCAGGAGTCAGTTGCACATCTCCACCTCCCAACCTCCCCCCGCCCGGATAGCCGTGACGCAGACTTCCATGAATTGCATGGGATCGGAGTCCCCATCATATTGTCCAATGTTTGGTTGGTAGAACATGGGCCGAAATGGGGTTTCTGAGATGCCCCGGGCGAGAGATTTCTGGTTCTGGGACTGCCTCCGTCACCATGCCAATGGGGGAAGGCAACCTCGCGCGATGGCGACGGCGACGATGTGAGACTTCAGAACTTGAAGAGCTGGAGGCTCGGGGGCGGCGATGGCGCCCACGCTCGGGGGCGGCGATGGCGCCCACGCTCGGGAGAGTCGGAGGGCTCCCACTGACGCGTAGCTCTAGGAGTCCGAGAGACCTCAGACTCAGCCTCCCCTCCCCCAGGGTGGTAGTGGTCATGGTGACCGGGAGGGGTGAGAGCTCGCCCTGGGCTGACAGAGTGGAAACTTCTCCCCTCCACTTGACTTCGCTGGGCTGGATGATGATCCCTTAAGCCTTGTGGGTGCCCGGGGGTAGCCACGACCCAATTCTCCTGTTCCCCAGGTAGCGCCATTGGAGGAGTGGGCGCCTTTGATCCTGATGGTTTCCCTTCCACCCTGGGCTATATCGCGTCTCGAGGGTGAGAGCCAACACCAGCTGGTGGGAGTTGATTCACCATCTTCGGGTGCAGGCGCATCTGCCCAGGAGGAGCCTGTGGGGGAGGCCCTGGGGCTCCCATCGGGGATGGCTGAGCTCGGGTCTCGGGTGTTGCAGTGAAGTTACGAATTGCAACGGCATGTGGGGAGCCACTCCAAACCCAGGGCTCGACGAATGCAGCGACCAGAATGGGGCCCCGCTCGTGGCCGCCGCATGGGTAAGGGGAGGATTGTAGATGTTACCCCTTTGCCCGCCTTCATGGACAAAGGCGAGGCCCCCATGCGCCCCCGTATCGGTGACGATCTGGACCGAGGGTGGTGGTAGGAGCGACGAGAGATGTGGAGGGATCCCCTGAGGACGATAAGAGCCCATCATGTAGTCCACGATCTGCCTCGTGGCTGCCTCCACCAGAGCCCGCCATCGGGACAAGTCCAACACCTCGGGGGTGAGGGCTGGCTCGAGGGGTCCCAACCCTGCGGTGACGGTGACATCTTGAGGCTGCTGCCCTTGGTCCGCAGCAGAAAAAGCAAGGGGGGAGGAAGTGTTCTCAAGTCCTGGAGCTTGAAGGACGTTGTCTACCCTGGGGCGGAGGGCTCCGATCTCCAAGGGAGGCACGTGCCTGGAGATCCGCCGGGGAGGAGGGTTGTCAACTTGCTCCTTGTGCTTCAGGGCTTGAGGAGGCTTGGTGTGCTTCTTTATAGGAGCCATAGCCTTTGATGTTAGCTACGGTCCCCACGGACGGCGCCAAATGTCGTATGTTCAGAAACTAGACACAAGAATGTGGATGGACATCGGCCGTTTCACTGGCCAACGTCCGAGAGAGAAGAAAATAGACACAAGGGTTTATACAGGTTGGGCACTTAAGGAAGCGCCCTACTCTTGTCGGTGCGTTCCCCAGGGGGAGTAGGGAGGGGCCTCCCGGTCTAGGCTCCCGAGGGATGCACCAGTTATTAATTCTGTATTCAATGAGAGTCCATGTTACAAGCATGGGTTACAGTGGGCTTTTATTGGCACCCAGCCTGTCACGCGAAAATACCATCCTACCCCTACTACAATGGTTGAAGCGGGGGCATCTTGGTCATTCCCGGGCAGAGAGAGTGGATCCCACGTCATCTCTTCGTGGGGCAAGACTCTAACTCCGAGACCCCATGGGGTGCCTCCCGTAGACGGCCGCGGGGTAGGAGGGCGCCTCCCGTAGATGCCCGCGGGGTAGGAGGGCGTCTCTCGACGTTCGCGGAGTAGAAGGGCACCTCCTGGAGACTCCTGCGGAGTAGGAGGGCGCCTCCCGTAGGCTCCCGCGAAGTAGGAGGGCGCCTCCCGACATCCGCGGAGTAGAAAGGAGCCTCCCGTTGATGCCCGCGGAGTAGGAGGGAGCCTCCCGTAGACGCCCGCGGAGTAGAAGGGAGTCTCCCGTAGGCTCCCGCGGAGTAGGTGGGCGCCTCCTATGGACACCCTACTTTTTCTCCAACACTGGCAGGGGGGGCTTGCCAAGTGCCCTGTGGCCAGGGACCCTTGCCTAGTGCCCTGTGGCTGGGGCCCTTGCCTAACGCCCTGCGGCCAGGAGGCTTGCCAAGTGCCTTATGGCCAGGGGCCCTTGCCTTTGTCGGAGGGACATGCCTGTGGGGTCATGAGGGAACTTCCCCTCAACAATAGCCCCCCTGACCCTTGGGCATATCGAGTGGTGCCCAAGGGGCAAAAATGTTGTTTTGTACGGTGATCGTCACTTTGGGCAGGCAGCAGGATTAGCCCCAACGCAGGTGCACACGTGTGGCTCGTAGCCCAGATGAGTTAGTGCCGGGTGTACGCTAGGCTCAAAGCGTGGGGCACGATTGCCCCCCTCACATCTCCAACGAGATTGGGGCATGAGGACCTACTACGCGAGCACCTCGAGGTCGGACGCCTCTGCCAGGGCGCCACCTTCCACCCCCGTGTGAGTCCCTGGGCAGTAGGGAGAAGCACCAAACAAGTTCAATGGGCCCTCCTTGGGCTGGTACAGTCGACACAGGAAGGCTTTGCACAGGGCATGGTCCATAGGGCTCCCACGTGTAGGTACTTTCCTGGCTACGCCCCCTTTTAAGGCGCTCCAGCTCCCTTGGTGTTCCTTTGCCCATGCGTTGGTCCCTGTGGGGGCACAGGGACCCCTAGCCACCGTCCGGTCAATAGACGAATCATGCAAGATGGGCACTGGAAGAATGCTGGATTTTCTTCTGGGTGGGGAACCACTGCAGGTTCTTGGTTTTCACCCGACTTGGCAAAGGTTTACACTCGAACCGGGATTGCAGGCGCCTCCCTATTGGCTTACGCACATATTACCTTTCGTGCTCGTGCCCCGCTCAACTGCATACTGTCCGGGACATTTTTGGGGTGCTCGCTGGTGGTTCTCATGTCACGAGCATGACATGCAAAGGGACCACACGGGCGCTACCACCCTTGCCCAAGCCTATGCTTTGTTGGGCATTCATTGCAGCTCCCATCCCAGCTAGTCGCAATATTAGATCCCCCGAGCACTTGTGCTAGCGCCCGAATTGCTCCTCTTGTTAGATAACCCTTCTCTGGAATTTTCACACCGCTTTAAAGTCCGGTACTACTGCTCGCCCGGTAACACCGCGCTACCAAGGCCGGTAGCAGCGCCCAGCCAGAAACCCAAAAACATCCCTCTCTGGAATTTCCACACTGCTCAGGGGTCCGGTGCTACCGCTCACTCGGTAGCACCGCGCTACCATGGCCGGTAGCACAGGGAAAACAGAGAAGACTAGAATTGTTTCCAATTTGAAAATCCAATTCAAATCAAACTCAAACCAGAGCAAACCAAGCTCAAATTTAATCAAATACTCATCACAAACATGGGTAAACCTCTACATGATCTTTCAAAACACAAAAACAAAAATTTCAAATCCATTTTTTTTGCACCGGGAAATCCGAGATTTTGGCTGATTTTGCCGAGATCTTGGACTACTTGCTTTGAGCGAAAACTGGTCAAACGATGTCAAACAATTTTCAAATTTTTTGTGGATAGCCCTAAAATATTAGTAATGTTCCCATAAAAATTTTAGATGATTATCAGGCCGAATATTTTCAGCAATAAATATTATCAAAACAGATTTGCGTAATTAGGTAGCGGATGACTGGCTCAATGACTTGATGATATGCTAAACTAAACGAGAGATATTTACAAGCATTGATGATGCTAGAATAATAAAACGCTTTCAAGGCATGAAAACTCGTAGAATGAATTTGCCTCGTGATTCAAGTTAGCTCCTTAGTGGTATGTTGTTTTTTATTTTGATTGTTTATAATCATTTACAATGTACTATTACATCACTAATTTTGCAAATTTGTATATACAGATCACTTTGGACGTGTATTAATGTGTTTTTGGATGCCTTTCCTTTAGCGTCTAGTGAGGTACCTTCTTTCAATGTATTTTTTGCTTTCTTGCTATGTTTCCTCTTTTATTCATGTATTAATTTCAAACTTTCAACTGCATAGTACTATATTTAGTGTGTTTACCTCAATTTAGTTTAATACTTTGAGTCCACCCTCTATTTTCATCTTGGATTAGTCACTGATTTCTATGTTTGGTACATGTGATTAGGATACTAGAGCATTCCTAGGAATATTAGATTAAGTTCTTTGGGGTATAAGATAGAATCTGTTATGGATAGAAAATTTCCAACATAAATACGTATTGTGCATGAGGCTCTCTTGTAGCCAGTGATAAAAATATCACCGAAATTTCACAAGATCTTGGTTTTTGGACCTGGGTGGTTTTAGAAATGCTGGCCGGATTAGAAAAATTAAAAAAATTGAAATGCTACAGAGATCTCGGTAATTTCAACCAGATTTCGCTATTTTTTGACGGAATCTCAGATTTTTGGCTTGGATTTTGAATTTGGATGACCATATCTGAACGGATTTGGGTTAATAACTGTTAACAATGTGATCTTCCATGAGAATTTGTCGAAAAACCGTTTGTTCAATCCATTTTAAAATTTTGGAAGACAGAGTGTCAGAATTTTATAAAATTTTACATGCCTTATAATGCTATGAAAAAATTATCGTACCATAAAAAGAAGTCTAGGATCATACAGAATTTTTTTTTAAATATTTTAAATTAATTTGTTATCTTTAAAAAATAAAAAAATAGAATGAGCATAAATGAGGTAGTAAGTGTGTTAGAATTTTATAAATTTTCTCAAGTTTCATCCTAATCTAAAATTTTTAGCAGAGCTTAATAATTTCCTCAAAACCATTTTCTAAAAGTTTCAAAAAATTTAAACCTATTTTGGTTGCTCAATAAAAAATTATAAACTGTACAAGTACACGCTCTGAAGTCCAAAAACTGTGAAGTACCACTGTCACAATTTCTAACTTTACAAATTTATAATCATCTAAAAATTTTGTGACAAGATTAACGATGCATCAGGACCATCCAAACAAAATTTCAAAATTTCCTGACGTGTTTTCAAGCATTTTCTGTTTAGACATCAACACTTTCTGAATTTTTAAAAATTCTTTGATCTTCACCATCTTCTAAAAATTTTATGAGAAAATTAGTGATATGTCACAAAAATTCAAAAAAAATTACAAATGTTCTAACATCGTTTGTTCCATTTTTCATTCGGTTCAAATTTGCCGGTTAGCGTTTTATCAAGACATTAGCAATTTTTGAATTTCTTAAAAAAAATTAGTCCTGATAATCATCTAAAGTTTTTATGGGAACATTACTAATATTTCAGGGCCATCCACAAAAAATTTCAAAATTGTTTGACATCGTTTGACCAGTTTTCGCTCGAAGCAATTAGTCCAAGATCTCGACAAAATCAGCCAAAATCTCAGATTTCCGGTGCAAAAAAAATGGATTTGAAATTTTTGTTTTTGTGTTTTGAAAGATCATGTAGAGGTTTACCCATGTTTGTGATTAGTATTTGACTAAATTTGAGCTTGCTTTGCCCTGGTTTGAGTTTGATTTGAATTGGATTTTCAAATTGGAAGCAATTATAGTCTTCTCTGTTTTCCCGGTGCTACGGGCCATGGTAGCGCGGTGCTACCGAGTGAGCGGTAGCACCGGACCCCTGAGCGGTGTGGAAATTCCAGAGAGGGATGTTTTTGGGTTTCTGGCTGGGCGGTGCTACCGGGCGAGCGGTAGGACCGGACTTTGAAGCGGTGTGAAAATTCCAGAGAAGGGTTTTCTCTACTGTTTGCGTAGTGCGGTGCTACCGGTTTCAGAGCGGTAGCACCGGTCCACCATGGGCGGTGCTACCGACCTGAGGGTGGTAGCACCGGCCAGAACGAACAAAGATGAATTTTGAAGTGTGGACTTTGATGAATTTCTTGCATATATTTGTGGGCAATGCTATGTGAGGAGTTTCCTTGTTTTTGATGATTGCAGGACGACGGTGCTAGGTCATGGTGAGGCGAAGGATGACCGAGACTAGGCGAGGAGCGTCGAAGGTCCAGACGGTCGAGGATCGCCGGAAGATGATCGGAGACAGAGTCCGTGCAAGCCAAGAAGACAAGGAACAGATGATATGCTAGCTAGATGCTGGGTGGATCCATGAGGGCCGTCAGATAGCGGTCTAGTTGATAGGATAGCGGGTCTAGTTAGTGTGCTTTAAAAACCGTGCAAGAAAACCCATTATGTGTGTGGGTTTTGGGTGAGCCCTTGCATGGCTGGTTGAGTGGGTCAATCCTAGCCCTTGATGGAGTGCTCTAGGGTTTAGAGGCTCATCCAAGGGTGGTAGGTGTCCCAAGAGTAGTATAAATAGAGGGGGAGGGGTGTCCTTCCACCACTTGAAGGTTTTGAGGTTTTTGATGCTCCTTTGAGCTTTGCCCACATGAATGTGAGGCATTGTAACCTCTCCTTCCAGAAATGAAAATATTTCCTCAAATCATTTCTTTCCTTTACGCATTTAAATTTCGCATTTAAATTCCGCAATTAAATTCATCACTTACATTCTTGCAATTTACATTTATGCAATTTGGATTTGCCTCCCCTCCTTCTAATTGTTTACGGATCTTTTACTGAGGTTGATGATTGATTCTTTCTTTAAAATCGTATTCCAATCATCTAGGCTATCCATGCATTTTCTTGCAAGAAGTTGTTCTTGATGTTCTTGAATGCTTGATCTTGTAGATTGCGTTTCTTTGAGTTTCTTTGTGGTCTTTTGCTTGCTGGCACGTGTGGGGAGTCATTCAAGATCATCTTGATCATCGTAACCCCACAAGCAAGCTTCGATCGAAGTTCTTTCGATTTTTGTTGAAACTTGGTGCGGTCTTCCTTTCCGGTGAAAAAGGTCAAAACTTTAACATCAATCCTTGGGATTGAAGGATGAAATAAGTTCCTGACATCCTTAGGATCATATCTACCAAGTTTCATTGTGTTGGGATCAGTGGATCAAAAGATTCATCAATTTTTCTTTTCGAACCCTTGATGAAAACACTGTTTATACGCTTGATTTTACTGTAGCTATAGTACTCCAGTAGCACCGGTCCCAGAGGGCGGTAGTACCGGCCTCAGGTTGATTTTTTTGAAAATTGACTCTTTCGCTTCCATTTGATATCTAAGGGTTTTGTCTTGGTTTCTTTGGGTGAAAATCTGCATTTGTGATCTTCCTAGGGGGATATATTTTAATTTGGGATCATTCACCCCCAATCTGATCGCCATCTCGATCCTTCATGTTTTGTCTAAAATTCTGAGATCTTAGTGAAATTTCGCTCTCCAGTCACCTCTGAGATGTCAAGCAAAAACGAGATTTCAAACCTTGCTTGTAGCATGCATATATGCAACCATTAGTGCGGCATGATTGCTGCCATCGATGGCGATAGGTATATCACATGTGTATGTGTACATGTAGTATGTTATTCCATCATACATAAAAAGAGGCTGGACTGAAAATAATGTTCAGAAAGCAACAAGCTAGAGATTGCATTGAAATAACATTCATAAAACTTTCGAGAAATAAATTTCGGTAAAAACAAATTTATGAAACAAAAACTTGAAGTATACCATGGCCACTCAAAGCTTTCAACACTAGAATGAACAAAAAAAATCTAAATAGCTCCTCAACTTCAAACATAAATTGGATTGTCGTCCATCCATGATTTATTAAATATAACCAATCCTTTACTTCTAGTACTTTACTTTACTTCCTGATCAACAAAGCATATGAAAAAGATCAAATTGATGTAACGAAGGAAAGATTTACTCACTCGGATGGATGGATTAGCTTGTAGTATGGAGATATTTTGACCTAGATCATAGGAAAAAAAAGTAGTGTATATGGTAGGCAGAGAGTCAACATATTTATCATATCAGAGAATCAACACATTGAATAGAAACAGAGCGTGTATGCCGGGGTCCGAGGGAGCGCAAGGCGGCCCTACTGGGCCGGCCATTGGCGGTCGAGGGCGGCGCTTTGAAATTTTTTAGAGGCATGTCTTCGACATTGAAAACGCCCTCAAAATTTCCACGGATCAACCAGATTGACCCAATCCGATCTAATATGATTGGCTTGGTCCCATATGGATACGTTTCAGAAACCCTGATGGCGGTAACCCGACCGGTAAGGGTAACGTCGTACCATGAACGGACTCACCCAAATCAATATTGAATCTGTTTGCGCTTACCATGGATCAACTAGATTGACCCAATCCAACTCAATCTGATTGGCTTGGTCCCATATGGATACGTTTCAGAAACCCTGATGGCGGTAACCCGACCGGTAAGGGTAACGTCGTACCATGAACGGACTCACCCAAATCAAGATTGAGTCGGTTTGCACTTTCCTCAAACCCTAAACCGATCGATCTCATCGATGGCTGCCGTCACCAATTCATCACATGAACTGGTATTTGAACATGTAATAGATCCAATCTACTAACCTTACACATCATATGTGCAACATCCGATCACAAAACTATACGAGATGGCTCTGATACCACTGAAGAGGAATGCGGTATGCTACGCTAGCACAAAAAAAATTCTACCGCGAAACCGTAAAGCTACTCGCAAGAAGGGGATCATAGATAAGATTACCACTAGGCGCGCGCAGCGGAATCCTTCGCGCGTCGATGTAGTGGATCGCTCGCCGCGATCGTTGCGTCGATGTAGTGGATCGTCCTCACCTTGCCGTGGATCGTCCTCCCACGCCGCAGTCGCAGCAGCGTCACCGCAGTAGTCCACACGTCCAGAGATGGAACGCCGTGCGTCGGTGTGCAAGCACCTGGTCGCATGTGTATGTGTACATGTAGTATGTTATTCCATCATACATAAAAAGAGGCTGGACTGAAAATAATGTTCAGAAAGCAACAAGCTAGAGATTGCATTGAAATAACATTCATAAAACTTTCGAGAAATAAATTTCGGTAAAAACAAATTTATGAAACAAAAACTTGAAGTATACCATGGCCACTCAAAGCTTTCAACACTAAAATGAACAAAAAAAATCTAAATAGCTCCTCAACTTCAAACATAAATTGGATTGTCGTCCATCCATGATTTATTAAATATAACCAATCATTTACTTCTAGTACTTTACTTTACTTCCTGATCAACAAAGCATATGAAAAAGATCAAATTGATGTAACGAAGGAAAGATTTACTCACTCGGATGGATGGATTAGCTTGTAGTCTAGAGATATTTTGACCTAGATCATAGGAAAAAAAAGTAGTGTATATGGTAGGCAGAGAGTCAACATATTTATCATATCAGAGAATCAACACATTGAATAGAAACAGAGCGTGTATGCCCAGGTGTTTCACGACGTTCGTGCCAAAGATTTCGAGTGGAAAATTTTCTGGTGAGATTCCCGTGAGGCACTAATCTAAGATAGCGAATCCTATTCCCACAATCCGCTGGAATGCAGCTACATCTGTAATCTTCCCTCCCTATCTTAGAATCCAGGTGATTGTACCAAACACGGTAATTAAACAAGATTATGTCATGATTACTAGGAATCCTAACAACATTCCAGCTACCAAACGCCCACCCCCTAAACTCATTCTTTTATTAGTTAAGATAATTAGTAGAAGTAAATGTTACTTTAAAGTTTTATGGAGGAGGAATTATACGATGAAAGTAGACACATAGTGAAAGAATGGAAGTAGGTAAACAGGGCATTGGATCGGCCTCGAGTGGTCCAAATCTAGGCGGAATCCCACCTCCTCCACTTAAGGTATGGAATTTTGTAATTTTTCTAGGAGGTTATGTGTAAAACATTTTTAAATAGAGAAAGTAGGATTCCACCTAGATCTAAACTATTCGAAGCCGATCCAACACCTCTATTTGTCTACTTTCATCGTGTGTCTACTTTCACCGTATAATACACCTTTATGTAGTATAATTTTATACTCACAATTGCTTGTTCAATAAAAATCAGAACAAAAGGTAAGAAGATCCCTCGGTTAACTACTTTTATTCCACAGGATTTGGTTATGAGGATGCCGAGTACTAAGGCGTTAACCTAGTCGGTTGCTCATGGATTATAGCATGCCACGAAGGCCGCCGTATCTTAATTGCCATTTTATTTCCGCTGCAAGTACTTTTTTATGTGAACTATTTTGTCGGTCAGTCCATTTGTGTAAACTTGGTCGTGTAGATCTGCGTACGATTGGTTAATATTATGTGTAACTTTATTTTATTTATTTTTATATAAATTTTATGAAATGATGTTGTATGTATAATTATAAGAGTAGTACGATAAAGATATAGAGTTCGGGAATTAAATTTCCGGATGGGACTGAGAGTCCAATCACTGTGCACACGCACGCGAGGCTCTGTGTCAGAGAAGAAGGTGGACGACCCCTATCGACATCAGGCAATAAATTGCTCGGATGCATATAGATAGTGGTGGAAAAAATCTCGAAACTCGTGAGTTAAATGAGTACTCGCAAATTCGGCTCGACTTGACTCAAACTCGTTCTTTAATGAGTCGAGTCGAGTCATGATTTGAACTCTTTTATATAACGAGTTAAATGAGCCAACTCGCGAGTTTAACGAGTCCTCCAAGTTGGCAAGTATAGTTATATATGTGTGAGGCGAGGATGATAACGCATAGCATACTGCATAGTCTCAACAACAATCCTCCTCTCAGATGATAATATCGAGTTTAACGAGTTTAACAAGCCAACTCACGAGTTTAACGAGTCGAGACGAGCTGAGGTTTGAACTCGTTAAGATAACGAGTCGAGTCGAGCTAACTCGTTATCTTAACGAGTTTAACGAGTTGAGTCAAGTCGAGTTAGCTCGATATCCACCCCTACATATAGTCCATGGCCCATAAAGGTAACAAAGATAGGGAAAAAATGAGATTAGCATAAGCATTAGCTACGCTGCCAAACAAATCTGCAGGTTATGCCGCACGTTGAGTGCTACAAACCGTCGACTACATTGGATTTCCAGTAGGATCAGTTTGGGTTTGGAGTGGACCTAAGTGTGCTGTGTTTTCCGCTAGCAAAAGAAAAATAAAAGAAATACTAGGATGTGGTTCTGCTCTCTTCTTTTTTACTATCAGCACTTAAGCACAACCTACATGGAATAGAAAAGTTGCACCGATGCAACACAAACGCATATGCTAGTAATTCCATCTATCGACAATCTTGCAACCACTAAATCGACATGAGAAAAATCTCCCAAAATTTAATATATAAGACCTACTAATCATTTTTTTGTGTGATTCTAATAATACTGGCCTATGACCAACTAATCTACTAAATTAAATAATTTGATATCACCGGCTGACAACTAATATTTCACTCCGTTGATCGAATTATTCATGTGAAGTAAAAAGCACTACATGTTCATACCACCGAATAATTATGGCCTAGCAGGGGTTGTATCGGTTGCAAACCCTAAAACCAATTTTTACTACGTGTATGCATGAATGTGCCATAGTAAGAATTAGATGCAAGATGCACATCTAAAACCTATGCATATGAAATTGCAGATAACGACAAAAATTTACCTTTAGCGTCGAGAATGAGAAGGAAAATCCACCGGAAACAATCATGGACTGTATGCGTATGAAAATTAGGTTCACAATCGAAAATCCACCACCTTCTCTATTTCTCTCTTTTTTTTCTTCTTCCCTATTTTTCTTTTCATTTCTTCTTTTTTTCCTTTTTTCCCCTCCTGGCCACACCCTCCTCCTTCTTTCCTTTTCCTTTTCTTTTCTTCTCCCCTCTTCTTTTCTTCCTCCCTTTCCTTCCTTCTTTTTTTCTTTTCATTCCTTCTTTCTTTTCCTTCCTCCTTGGCGCACCCTCCTCCTCCTCCTTTCTCTTCTCCATTTCTTCTTCTTCCCCAACCGAGTGCTGGCTCCTCTCCCTTCTCCTCCACCACACCTCTCGGCTCCTCTTCTCCACTACACTAGGCTGGTTCCCCTGTCTCCCTGGTCACCTTGGACCAGATCCAGCTGCCATGCCTCCTATCCTACCATCGCCTCCTGCGATGTCGAGCCAAGCCACTATGTTCGCGTCGTTGGCTATCGCCTACACCACCGGGCCAAGCTGCTACTCAAGCAGTTGCCGTCGTCTCTTCGCCGAGCTGCGACATCACCGTACCCTGGCCGTGCTGTTGTCGCTGCCAGTCTAGTCCGGGCTGCCGTCGCACCTCCAAATCCCGACTGGCCATTCCTTTGGCCGCCATAGCTCAGTGTTAGCGATGCTATCCTCACCTCACTAATGGGAAATGGGCTCGCTTGGACTCCATCACCTCATCTCCACACTACTGTCACTGTCAACCAAGGCCTCCTTGCTGCATCGTGTGGCAAGGCCATTGCCCTCGCTGGTCCACCTCAGGGAGACGCCGCCGCCCTTCCTCAAGTTGTCACAACAGCTGCCTCGGTTGCCACGGCCCGACGCTAGGCGGAGCCACTGTCGGCTACTCCGTTGTTCGTGTCATTGTGTTGCCGGTGCCTCCCCTGGGACTCCACTGTCACAACTCTCCACCAGGCATCGTTGCCCTCAGTTGCCACTACTCCACCCAGGAGCACCATGGTCCAAGGGGCAGTCGTCGTCTTACGGGTTGCCATCATCATCGACCGTTATCTTCCCCTAGCACTGCTGTAGTGCCGCCAGTTCGTTGAGCCATAGCCACACCGAGGCTGGTTGAGGCTGGGTCTCCGCATCACGTTGCCGGCCGCCACTTGCCAACGACCAGGGCCAGCACCGGTGCTACCTCTCTCTCTTTTCTCAAAATTGCTCGACTGACCATCTGTGCATGATTTGATTGTATGAATGGAATACTTGTATATTTGTGATTGCAATGGTGTAAACTGCATGACTTGTTTCCTTGATTTTGGATGAGATTTGGAGGAGAGAAGGTGGAAGGGAGTTTGCTTGTTCTTGTGGGGGAGGAAATGGTAGGAACAAGGATGGGGAAGGGTGAAAAGCAGTGAGGGGGAGGTGGGGGTGTTTTATGTCTTCTGCCTCCTTCCTCTCATTTTTTGTTTTCTTGGAAGGGTTTTGACAAACATTATCTATATGTTTTGTCTTCAAAAATCATCCAAAATGCTGACCGTTGGGTCTACTCTGTGATCGGTGAGTTTTGACGAGCCTGGGCTCTGATTACGAACTTGAAAAAAGTTTTAAGGTGGGTACTGTTTTGTATTTTGTTGTTTCTCGATCTCTGCTCCAGGCTTATTCTCCAGGAGTCCAGAAATAGGAAGGACCAAAGAGGACTAGCCGAGCATATAGAAAGAGAGAAATCGGGAGTTCTGTCGATGAGAAATCGGGAGTTCCGTCGCCGTTCACCCGATCTGGCCCGGCGCCGTTCACCGTGGTTGTTTATCCATTCTGGCGTTGGGGGAGACAAAGGTAAGAGACCGCTTCTTCCTCCCAATCCCATGAGCTGAAGTTTTTTGATTTTATGGATGGGCAAGTGGCCGTTGCTTCTCATTTCGCGAACCAACGCCATCTTCCTCCCGTGGCCGCGAGTGAGAGCAATCGAGATGGAGCCGGAGACGGAGAAAATAGCTGGGAAATCGGCGGTGGATACGGAGAGGCCCAGGGTTTCTGAGGAGATGAACGGCCATGACGGCGGCGTCGACGGAGTGGGTGTGGGAGGGGATGGCCATTTGCGGTGATGCCTCGCGATATCCTTCTCATTGTTGTTATGTTTGTGTTCAGTTGCTTCCAGTTCGTTCGTTGGTTCTTCGTGTGGGTTGCGGTAGATCTGCTGGGGGTCGGATCTTGTGATTTTTGCGGTGGATTGCTGATAGGAATCGTTAGAGGATTTGTTGAAAATTTGCGAACTGATGAGTAGAGGATGGGCTTCTATGTTACAAGTAGTTTTTAGGAGGATTGGTCAGGAAATTTTCTAAACTAGCAGTTTTGGAGACATTTGAAACAGCTTACTGCGAGGTGCATTTTAAGTGAAGGTTGAGGTTTGTGTGAGTAATGTTTTGGATTGCGAGGTGTTTCTTTATTTGGTGCGACAAGCCTCAGCTCAGAGTGGTTCGTATTCTCTGATTGAGCTATAAATAGGACAACTGAATGTATTAAGTGGGGATTTGTTTCTTGAGTGTCAAATATTGAAAGAAGAAGAAAGCATAGATCAAATTTGTGAAGAAATCTTAATTCTGAATTTTCTGGAAAGCAAGTTGTTTTATTAGCTTACATTGATAATTTTGTGGGTTCTCTAATCATATCTATAACTTGTAAAAATTCAGTCATAAAATATGGAAACCAGGTTAGAATCTTGTGCGCCAAACGCTATGCTAACATAGATTAAAATTTCTTTTAGAGGAAACTTAGATTTAATTGTTTTGTTAGATGGAACAGCATTCAAGGTACATGCTTAGTACAAAAACTCAGCAAGTTGTGTAAAAATATCTATGTTGACACAATTAGGATTTTCAGTACAAATTTATGCTCACAGGAGACATGCTCTAGCCCTACTTTTTACCAACTAAAAAGATAAGTATGTTTTATATTCTCTTATTTCTTGTATCAGTCCTGTTGAAGTACAAAGCAAAAGATTGTTCCCACTAGTTGTCACCTAAGTAGGCCTTTTGGATTGTACAAAGTGACATAAGCACATTGTCTTGTTTTTTTTTCACTAGATTGTAGAAGGCGATATAGGCTTTTTGGATGTGGACATGTGAGGAGCATAATATGAATTCATGAATGCCTAAGAGGACCATCTAAGTAGTAAGCATCCCTAGGTTAGCACCAGATTTGTAAGAGATCTAAATCAATGCAGATCTGCATGGCACTTTAGTTATCCTTTCAGATTTTGTTAAAGAAATTTGACTAAGAGTAGGAGCAGGAGCAAGCTCATTGACCACCTAGTCCAGTCCTTCTTTGTTGGACAATTTGTTTCGGCGAGTTGGTGGTAGAGAGATAGAGCTAGAGATGAGAAAATCCAATGTCATATCTGCATTTCTTCTCAGGTTAAGCTCTAATTTTCTTTGCAAGGGCATTAGACCACGAGACTCATCTCAACAGAGATATTTTTTTGCAGCCAAATTGATGTGCTGTGATGGTTTTTCTTCTGATTTCTGGTGTCTCCATGGTATTTAGATCTTGAATGATTTGTGAGATATTTGGTCATCCCCTTGATTCCTGAGAAGGGAATTCATCAAATCTCATATTGTATTCTAAATTGCCCGTACTTTTGTAGATTGTATTGTTTTGTTAGGTTTCAGTCAGGAGCCTTGATGTTTCCTGTAGTATTTTTGTGTTAGTTAAATATGAGAATTTTCCTTCTTTCTCCAAGTTATTTCTAAATAGCAGAGTAACATTTAATTGGTATAGAGGTTTAGAATTCACTTTTGCAGCATTGAAGTAGTTTTAATTTTGGTTAAGATAGGTCTTTTGTGTGTTCACTAATTTTGCTCCCAAAATATTTTGTTAAATTACCTTATTGTTTTGTGTGCTGTGTTCACTAATTCCATTGTCTTGTCAGCTAAGGTTATCATTGCAAAGGCATAATGGCTCCCCTGAGAATTGCTTTGTTTCTTTATTTTTTGAGATTGCTCTTTGTTCCAGTTTGACTGGTTTTATATTGGTTAACTGACACCTACTAGTTTCTTTTTACTGCATTTCAAAATTAATTTGTAAATTATTTTAAAACCTATTAGATTTTGAAGTGTTTAATTAGAAAATTATTGTTAAGTTCAGCATTAAAGCAGTTTTAGGCTTCAGTACATATAAATGCTCTAATAATCTATTCAATTTTAAAACTGATGTAGCCAGATCAAGTAGTAATTTTTGTTTTTTGTGATGAAGTAAAATATTTGTTGGATTGTGTGATGGGATAATACATCTGAATTCTTGGATTTTTGTATGTACAGATTCGTGCACAGTTTTTGGTTACTCATAATAATAGTTTGTCCTGGTAAGATAATAGTTCTAAACTACTAAAACATTCAGAACAATAGGTCAGCCTCAATCAAATAAGCTGTTTTGTTTGCTTAAGTAAACACAAGGTCGGCTTCACACTTAAGGTTGGAAATATTTGTTTTCCTTAGAATAAATGTTATGTGTATTTTTTCATGTTTGTTGGTTATCCTCATATGGTGACAAATTACAATGAGAAAATTTGGCACCTTTCGTTACAGAGTATGTTAGCATATATTGTCTTTGCTATTGTTGTGATTTAGTGATGTGTTGTGTTGACACTGGTATCACTGGTATGAATTCCCTTAAGTGGTGCCATCTCTTTTTTTTAGCTCAACTCAATACATAACATGGGCAAGTCGAGCAAGAAGTCTAGTGTTGAGGTTGCACATGCAACCGCCTCCGCCCCAGAGGGGAAATCAGGAAAGAAAGGTAATATTTTTGTAGCTTTCTTTTGTATCATGGTTTTGTATGCTGTATAGTTGTTTTCCTGTGTCACAACAATTTTTTGATCTGAATGATGCTGAAGATGAGATTTGAGAAAGCTGTCAGTGCTAAATTTTGTAGAAGATGGGGTATGAATTCGCTTAAGTTGGTGCCATCTCCTTTTGTAGAAGATGAATTCCCTAAGGTCATATATTCTTGTTAGATGTTTTGTCAGTGATATTTTTAAGGGAACAATTAACACACTATGCTAGTTTTTTATCTGTTGATCTCAAAAAGGGTTGTACTGTGTTTTAATATGCTTGTTTGTTTTGCTTCCTAGTCCAAATCCCTTGTTTGGCTCATGTATTTTTGTTGTTGTCTGAATACTAGTGTTGTAGACTTTCTTTTGTTATATTGGGTTATGGATTGTGCAAGATCCAGTTCTTAAATGTTCAATTGATGCATCATTTTGTCTTGCGATGGATTTTTCTGGTATGCACTAGCTGTCATGTAAGACTCCCAGATTTTGTAGTTAGATCATTTTCAGATTTAGACAGAGAAATGACTTGCTATCAATTTCAGGTGTCATCTTGTTCCCGATGCTTGTTATGCCTGAAGAAACTATGATCCAATTTAACACTTTTTATCAGGATTTTTAGATTAAGTTTTTCTTTTTCTTTTGTACCACCAGCTTGATGATTCATATGAACATTTCATTCAGATGTTGTTTAATTTGAACTGATAATTTGGATTCACTAACAAGCTTTGGTTGTATCAATATATACAAGTAGACAAGTACAATGGTTTCATAGGTGGTTCAATAACACTTGTTGGTTATGAACTTGCTTGGAATTACAAGCATTTAATAGTTTAGTTACACCTATTGTTGTTAGATTTTCTAGAATTGCAGTTCTGTTTTGTTCTGTTCAGTAACACTTGTTCTATTAGCTAGTACTGTAAGAATTCAAATACATTCAGTTGTGATATATTATATCAACTATATATCGCCTGTAGATAAGTTTTTGAATGTTGCCTGTGATATGCTGGTTCTGTTTTTGCAAGGAATCAGTTGTACATTACTTCCTTTATTTTGTGCATTATCACTCATATATGACCACTTGCAGTTAATTCAAATATCTTCCTGAATTATATGGTTTTACTTCTCCGAACTTTTCTTAATAGGCTTAACAAACTTGTTAGGTCAAGTATCTGTACTGTTTTTGTAAACTTAGAAGGGTAGGCTTTTTAATTAAATTTCCCAAATTGTTTTGTTTTTCTTTCTGAACTTTTTCTTAGTAGCATAGCTTAATACAGAGTACTACCATAGCTCAATGCAATGCAGAGTATGTATACAATACAGTAACAGAAGATGCATAATGCTTAATTAATTTTCTTTGTTGTACTGAGAAAGCTGTCTGTGCTAAATTTTGTAGAAGATGGGGTATGAATTCCCTTAAGTTGATGCCATCCCCATTTTGTGGAAGATGGGGTTGGACATCTTGTTGACTATACTTCTCGCCAACATCAGGTATGATGTACACATATTTACAGTATGTCAGATTATTTTTAGATTGACATATTTTACTTTCTTCAAGTTGTCATACTATATATAAATGGCAGATGTATCACAGTAGAAGTGGAGGGCAGGGGAGGGGAAGGTGCGAGAGGTTAAGTTATATTCATTGAAGGCCAAAAAGTACCTTTTCTAGTGGTCACGAGACACGGCGAGTTTAACTATGCCTCCACAGAATCAGCTGCTCTTTGGTTAGTTGCTAAAACAACAATTAGCACACTATTTCTATTACAACTGCTCTTCGTAAGGTCATATTTTCTTGTTAGATGTTTTGTTAGTGATATTTATAGGGGAACACACAAAAGAGTTCCATGTCTTTGTATTTTAGCTCAATGCAATGCAGAGTACTACCATAGCCCCATGTCTTTTCTCAACATTTTCTTAGTTCCATGTCTTTTCTAAACTTTTTCTTAGTACCATAGCTTAATACAGAGTACTAGCATAGCTCAATGCAATGCAGAGTATGTATACAATACAATAACAGAAGGTGCATAATGCAGATTGCAATATGTATTTTTTTGTCTGAATCCTAGTGTTGTAGACTTTCTTTTGTTATATTGGGCTATGGGTTGTGCAAGATCCACTTCTTAAATGTTTAATTGATGCATCATTTTGTCTAGTCATGGATTTTACTGGTATGCACTAGCTGTCATGTAAGACTTCCAGATTTTTGTAATTAGATCATTTTCAGATTTAGACATAGAAATTACTTGCTGTCAATTTCAGGTGTCATTTTGTTCCTGATGCTTGTTATGCCTGAAGAAACTATGATCCAATTTAACACTTTTTATCAGCATTTCTAGAGGAGTGGGAGCCGGTTCCAATCTTAGAAGACCCACAAGATTTGTGATGTTTGATTAAGTTTTTTTTGTACCACCAGCTTGATGTTCGAAAAATGTTTTGTCTTCTTAAGAAATGAAAATGGTAGATTTTTTCTTTAGTAATTCTAAAATATTTTTGTCAACAATCAATAGATACATTTTTTAGGTGCTCAGCCTAAAGTTTGGCAATAGGATTTGTTCAATAATGACAACTAGTTCAACATAATGTCAATAGGATGCAGTTTGTTTTGTATTCTGGTTATTTAACTTGAGGATTGAACTAACCCCTACTAATCTATATTATATAGATGTCCAATCTATGTCAAGGTTGTTTGGAAGTCAAATTCTTAGGAACACTTGCTTATTAAGCACCTAGTTGTGTTGAATTTATAAATTATATTCTTCCATCATATGTTCTGAAGATGAGATTGAGAAGGCCGTCAGTGTAAGACGCTATTATCTGATCAATCAACATGTTTTGTTGGTTCGCTAATCCAAATGTTTGGCCTTTACACTTCAGTGTGTTTTGTCTGAGAAAAAGGAGAGAGAAAGATATGTACATGTGTGTTTTGTTGAGAAAAAGGAGAGAGAGATAATTACATGTTTGGCCTCTACACTTCACTAATCAAATTTCGACATGTTTTGTTTTCTAAATTGTAGTGCTGTAGACTTTCTTTTGTTTTAGTGGGTTATGGATTGTGTAAGATCCAATTCTTAAATGTTGAATTGATGCATCATTTTGTTTTGCCATGGATTTTTCTGGTATGCACTAGCTGTCATGTAAGACTTCCAGATTTTGTAGTTAGATCATTTTCAGATTTACACAGAGAAATGACTTGTTGTCAATTTCAGGTGTTATTTTGTTCCTTATGCTTGTTATGCCTGAAGAAACTATGATCCAATTTAACACTTTTTATCAGGATTTTTAGAGTGGGAACTGGTTCCAATCTTAGAAGCCCCACAAGATTTGTTTTGTTTGATTAAGTTTTTCTTTTTTGATCTCACAAAGGGTTGTATTGTTCTTTAATCCTACTGTGGATACTGAGTCAGCTACCAAATCTGAAGGGAGCAAACTTTCTTCATTGAACAAGAAAATTGATTTGTTTCCTGAAAAGGTTGTATTGTTTTTCGGTAGTATCACTTATGCTTATCTTTTTTCATTATGCGTGGGCATTGCCTTTCTCCATATATGATTATGTGTTTTTTCAACTTCTTTCTGCTTTTGACATTTCTAACAAGACCCACTTAGGTCACTTTAGCCACCAAATGGATGAGAACACAATGTTGTTAGTTATATTTAGAGGTGATATCATATAAGATGTAACCCAAGTACTAAAATTCACACTATTTCAAATATGTAGTGTTGGTGGCACTTCAGCATATTCTATAGTCCTTTGTTTTGCCATTTGAACTGTTTACTTTGATCTTTTAATATAAATTAGTTGTTGGTTTACCATTCACTAAAATTTATTTGTTCTTTGGAAGGTTAGCTTCAATATGTCCAAGCTAGATCTGAAATTTTTGCCAAAAGACCATGGCCTCTCAATCAACAACGAATTGGTAGCATGTCTATGAGATTTACGAAGTCACAGCCAGAGAATGACTTTGGGGAGTTTGCAACACATATTCGGGTGGAAGCTGATGTGAATGTTATTCATGTATGTTTGTCTTGCTATGGGACATGTAAGTTTTCCAATTTAGATTATATCATGATTGTTTGTTTTTCCAGCTTCTAATGGATGGTGCTACATCTGTATTAGAGGTTGTGGAAGTTGCAACTGTTGTTTCAGCAAACATCCCCACTCAGGTCAGTCTGATGAGCTCCTATTGTAAATGTGTACTACTGTTGATTCAATGATTCTCTCAAGATTTTTCTGGGAGCCTCAATTCCATGTCAAGACATGTGGGCCCCATAGTTGAACCCAGTAGATTTATCTTGGAGGTCAAGTTGGATTTTGATCCGATTGCATGTGATGATCTTTTTTGTTTGAGCCCACGCTGTTGTTTCCATGATTCTTCTTCGGAAGTCTCATCTGTTTTTTTTTTCTTTGAGCCCACACTGTTGTTTCGACCCATTTTTGATTTACTTGGGTCATAGCTCTATATCGTTTGCGCTAACAGCCGTTAAGACAAAACAAAGAACTCCTTCACATACCATCTTGACGTCGGAGAGGGTTTGCATCTGACGTTTTGCTAGTTTGATCCAAGGACTACTGTTTGCACCAAAATTCGGCAAGTTAGTCTAAATCAGGCAAATACAAATTAAAGATGCGGGAGCTAATAGAAGTTTGGAAAGAATCTGAGATGTTTGGTAAAACTAAGATTTTAAGGAAACAACCTCTAAAGATAAGGCCGATACGGATACGGACCTTGAAGCGTGTTGGAGTAGGACACGATCGGCCGAAGGGTATAAAAGAAGAGCCGAAGCAAGCTGCAAGGACATCATCAACAATACAAACAACCAGCTTTTACTTTTCATCTATTTTCTTGTCGACTAGGAGTAGTTCTTGTAATTTAGCCTTTGTAATCGATCTTGATCAATAAAGTTGCGCATCGCCGATTGTTGATCTTCATCAATTACGACCCAAGTTCGATTTATTCTGATTTTGTTGCGCATCGCCTTCTTGTAATCGATCCGCCTTTATCCTCTGATTAGCTTTAATCGGCTAATTAGACTTACCTTGTTACTTTGATCTTGATCGGCTTCAAGCTGATTGAGTATAAGCGATTGATCTTAACGATCGGCTTGAGTGAATTTTATTGTTTTTACCTTGTCGATTCGAGTCAAATCGACCGCACGCTCGAACGGTGTTAAATGCGGTGTGTTGTTGTCGAAACCCTACATCAAGTTTTGACGCCAACACACTCTTGGCACGCCCGGTGGGACCCGTAATGTCTTCATCAGGGAAGTCGATTCCGCCATCGGATCTCAACTCAGAAGCTATAATCGTCCCAACAATGGACGATTTGTCCGCAGAACAACGCCAAGAAATTGAAGCTCGGAAAGCTGCTCTTGAAGAGATGATGCTAAGTTGCTATCAGAAAACAAGACGTGGCGTTACTCAAAAATCCGCCCTACCGACGGTCAGCATACAGGTGATGCGGGCATACAGAACAAGTAAGCCGATATCTACCCGCTCAAGCCGAATTATCGGCTATGATTAATCAATCTGTACACCACGCCTTGATAAATCAATCATCGGCTCTAGTGACAACCCTCAAGCCGATGATAGCAAATAGCGTCAAAACTATAGCCCAGGAGTTGGCCTCGTCAGGAAGTTTGCTAGATCCACTACAAGCTCTGCCAAATTATCCCGTTTTTTCAGTATCACAAAACACGCAGAGCACACCAGTCGATCCTAAACCATCGGCTATAACCTCACCTCCCACGATGATGCCCACACAACCCACGGTCATATTGCCTAGGGATCCTCAGTCAAGTGGGGTGAGCCATTTACGCCTATACCGACGCGGCTAAGTTAGATTCATCCATCAACCTACGCCGTCGGCTCCTTTTACGCTTTTCCCCAATCGGTTTCACAACCGATTGGATCCGAGATATCCCCAAGAGCCTACCCCGCTTAGAAACACGGGTCCACACAGGTAGTAACGATTCGTGAACCGTTTATCCGGTGCGGAACCACAAATTAGGCATAATCGGCACGATCAGTATAATCGAATGCCGACGGCACGGCGTAATTGGCAACCCGAGCTTGCACTCGGGGGGCAGGATGCAGATTATGATCGACATTATCAGGGGCCTGCTGTGCCAGTGGCCGATAATGCCGATTGGACCGATCAGATCTGTACCGTTTTGAGGGATCAGTTTGGCATACAACCGAAAGGAAAAGTGATCGGCTATAGAAAGCCGTACCCCGATTACATAGATCGTATGCCCTACCCTCATAATTTTAGAGTCCCGGACTTCGCCAAATTCTCCGGGGATGACTCGATCACAACCTTGGAGCATGTTGGACGCTTTATCGCACAATGCGGTGAAGCAGCCCAGTCCGACGGTTTGAAAATTAGATTATTTCCGTTATCTTTGTCTGGGGCAGCATTTACTTGGTTTACTTGTTTGCCTCCGAATTCGGTCCATCTGTGGAACGATTTGGAAAGCCGATTCCATGAATATTTCTTTTCGGGCAGTCTGGAGCTTAGAATTTCAGATCTGAGTTCGGTACGTCAAAAATTTGGGGAATCGAATGATTACATCAAGAGGTTTAGAGAAATTAGGAATCGGTGTTTTAGTGTCACGTTACCTGACAACCAATTGGCGATTTAGCATTTCAAGGTTTGATCCCGCCACTTAGGGAGAAATTCGGAGGACAAGAATTCACCGACCTTAGCCATTTGTTGCACCGTGTATCGGCTCAAGAAAGCCGATTTACTGATCACAAAGTATTTAAAGACAGATTTAAGAACAATAATAGCAATAATAAAGAGAAGGATAAGGCCAAGGTTAATATGGTTGAGTATTGTCCTAGTGATTCGTCGGAGGATGAGGAAGCAGAAGTAAACATAGCCGAATGGATAAGAGGGTCTAAGAAATCCTTAGTCTGTTCTTGGTGGGCCGACTAGGAACAAGTCGGAGGCCAAATACTCTTTTGACGTTTCCAAGTGCGATCGCATTTTTGATTTACTTCTGCAAGAAAAAATAATACGGTTGCCGGAGGGACATGTAATACCATCAACCGACGAGATCAAAAAACGCAGGTATTGCAAGTGGCATCATTCTTATTCACATAACACTAATGACTGCAATATCTTCCGTCAACAGATCCAGTCCGCCATTGAAGATGGTCGGTTGAAGTTCGCCGATGAGCCGACCATGCAAGTGGACGTCGATCCATTTCCTATTAATGTGGTACAATGCTCGGCTAAAGGAAAAGAGCCGATGCAAAATGAGCAGAAGAAGGATCGACAAGACGATATACAATCGAGCTCGGACGGCGGCCAGACACTAAAGATTACCATCGGCTCCGTACAAATAGAAGCCGATCGAGACGGAAAAATTCAAGGACCATTAAACCTAAGGGAATCCCGGATAGGCAAATGGTACAAAGCGTAAAAGGTTCCATTAAGGCACCAATGAAAAGGCCAGTCCTACGTTCTCACAATTAATGGAGAAATATGAAGGGATGAATAGCCGACCACGGTACCACACCACGGTCGGATAATTTGTACCGCACAGAGAACGTGGAGAGGGCACATAGAAGGTGTCCCTTTTGGCAATTTTGCTGGGAGAGGAGAGTAGCGTTGCCATCACCGTATACCTGCCCGATGGAACATTATCCTCGAGACGATTGGCCAACACAATCGGCCAGACACAGGCTATCTGGGCCGATCAGAGAGCAAGACAGAAGTCACAGAAGGCCGGTCCATGAAAGATTATCTAAACCAAATCAAGAGCAAAGCCAAGCCAAGACACACACAACCAGTTCTACTCAAGAAGACTTGGCTGGTCAGATACGAAAGCCGGTGGAACCTAAACCCAGGTGGTGCCCATCAGGCCTGAGCAAATCACAACGACGACGGCTTCAGAGGCTAAGGACACAAGAAATTCGTGAAGCCGATGCCGAGAAAGAAAGAGACGAAGTGTTTAATGAACTTCGTCCAATGAGATGCGTCAGGAAAGAGTGGAGAAGAAAAGATCAAGCCGAAGAAGATTTCGAATCGGCTGATGACCTGGACTCTCCCATGATTAGGGACGATACACCTCCCATAGACGTCAACATGGTGTTCACCTTGCCGGCTGAGTTCAAAGTCAGAAGAGAATCGGCCAATGAGGCCGTTGCTCAGTTATGCTCCGGGGTACAGAACGCCATCTTTGAGAAACCCAAAGACGATCATCGGCATCTGAAACCATTGTACCTAAAAGGATATATAAATGGCAAGCCGATATCAAGAATGCTGGTAGATGGAGGCGCCACAGTGAATCTAATGCCTTACACGACATGTAAAAAGCTGGGTAAGTCTGATGAAGACTTAATTAAAACTAACATGGTTCTGAATGACTTCACAGGCGACCCTACAGAAGCAAAAGGTGTCATGGTCACAGAGCTAAGCGCCGGTAGTAAGACTTTGCCGGCGGCGTTCTTTGTAATTGACGCCAAGGAAACTATAGTGTCTTTGCTCGGTCGAGATTGGATTCATGCAAATTGTTTGTATCCCATCGACCATGCACCAAGCACTAGTTCAATGGAGCGGAGAAGAAGTTGAAATCGTCACAGCCGATACATCGGCACACATCGCCATGGCTAGCTCGATGCAAATTGGCAACACGAAGAAGTCGGTTGCATATCGGGCAAAACCTTTGGGCGATTGCGACTTCATATGCGTGAGCAAATACGGACTAATGCCGATCGTTGTCAAGCTCGGCACTTTTGATCGGGCAAATGAAGTATTGCGCCGATGGGGACAAGAAAAGCATTGAGGGTGCTACAAAACAAAATGCAAAGCTATCGGCAAACAACGGATAGCTACGAAGTCACAGAAGACTATGAAGAAATCGAAAAGTTAGGTCAAGGATTCACGTCCACCGACTTGCTTGAAGAAGTCGATATAGGTGAAGGTGATAGAAAAGACCAACTTTTGTCGGTGCAAATTTAGATGTAAAGTACAAGGAAAATTAATAAAAATACTTAGGAATTATAAAGATTGTTTCGCTTGGGAATATCACGAGATGCCGGATTAAGCCGTCAATTTGGTGGAACATCGGCTACCTATTAAATCGGCTATCGACCGTTCAAACAAGATATCCGAGCGTTTTAATCCAGCCTTGTACCAAGTCATAAAGAAGAGATAGAACGATTGTTAGAAGCAAAGTTTATCGAGGCCTTGCCGACATCTGTTGAATGGGTTTCCAACATCGTTCGAGAATGAAGAAAATGGAAAACTTCGAGTATGTGTCGATTTTAGAGATCCGAACAAAGCGGCGCTAAAAAGCGAATACCCTATGCCAATAGCCGATATGCTTATCGATCTTTGCATCGAAATAAGATCATAAGCTTTTTGGACGGTAATCTGGATATAATCGATACTCATGGCGAAGCCGATATACCCAAGACGACCTTGGATGTCCGGTGCAATAGGTTTATTCGAGTGGATCAGAATGACTTTCGGCTTGAAAAACGCCGGTGCAACATATCAGCGGGCAATGAATCTTATTTTCCACGATTTAATCGGCCACACTGTTGAGATTTATATAGATGATGTAGTGGTAAAATCTGCAAAAAATCTCCAACATCTGGCCGATTTGGAGAGGGTGTTCAAGAACATAAGAGCGCATGGTTTGAAGATGAATCCTTACAAGTGTGCGTTCGGCGTGTCGGCAGGACAGTTTTTGGGCTTTATGGTACATGAAAGAGGAATCGAAGTCAGCCAAACAAGGGTCAAAGCCATAGCCAATACCAAACCGCCAACATGTAAAACGAATTACAAAAGTTGATCGGCAAAATTAACTATCTTCGTCGGTTCATCTCGAACCTCTCTGGTAGGATTCGTGCTTTTACTCCTTTCTTGAAGTTAAAAGACAATGAAGAATTTATATGGGGAGCCGATCGTGAAAGCATTTGTGAAGTAAAAGGTATTTATCCAACCCTCCAGTCCTGGCTGCACCTCAAAAAGGTGTTCCTTTCAGATTGTATGTCTCAGCTGAAGAAGATACTATTGGAGCTGTTTTGGCACAAGAAGTACATGGTAAAGAGAGGGTTATCTTTTATTTAAGCCGACGGTTGCTAGATGCAGAAGTCAGGTACCCTTTCATTGAAAAATTATGTTTATCATTGTACTTTTCATGCACAAAGCTAAGGCACTACGTACTAGCATCGGCTTGTAAAGTCATCTGTAAAACCGATGTTATAAAGTATATATTGTCGGCTCCAATTTTGCGAGGTCGACTTGGCAAATGGGCTTACGCCTTGGTCGAGTTCGACTTATCATATGAATCAGCCAAAGCAGTTAAGGGACAAGTCCTAGCCGATTTTATAACAGGACATGACACAGCGGCAAACTTAGTCTTGATCGCGCCATGGCGACTGTTCTTTGATGGATCAGTATGCGAGGAAGGATATGGTATCGGCATTGTACTCACTTCACCTAGAGGGCATAGCTTTGAATTTGCATTTCGGCTAAATAGCCGATGCTCAAACAACCAGGCCGAGTACGAAGCGTTACTCAAAGGCTTACAGTTGTTGGAAAATATTGGAGTGAGCGCGGTTGAAGCGTATGGTGATTCACTATTGGTAGTACAGCAAATAAAAGGAGAATATCAATGTCGAGATGAAGTACTAACGAAATACTTAGAACAATGCTTAGAAATGATAAGCTCTTTTACATCATTTTTTATCGGTCATGTTCCTCGAGAATTGAACGCAATGAGCTAATGCTTTGGCCCAACAAGCATCGTGGTATAGAGATGTTGGCGAAGTCGAAACCGAACTTGTAGATAAAGCAATAATGTGCACGGATATTGCTGATTGGAGGACGCAAATAAAAGATTATCTAGTTGATCCATCTAAGCCAGCGGAACGAAGGATACGGCAACAAGCATTGAAATACGTTATCATGGACGATACAATCGTATTATCGGACTATGGAAGGCTTGTTGCTAAGATGCCTTGAGGTCAAGAAGCCCGAGTGGCGATGGGTGAAGTGCATGAAGGAATTTGTGGTTCTCATCAATCGGCACATAAAATGAAATGGATGCTTAGGCGGACGAGTTATTTTTGGCCAACGATGCTAGAAGATTGCTTCAAATATTACAAAGGATGTCGACATGTCAAAAGTTTGGCAACGCATAACTAGCACCAAAGATCGGCTTTGCATCCAATTATCAAACCTTGGCCATTCAGAGGTTGGGAATAGACATAATCGCCAAATTTTTCCTGCTTCAAGTAAAGGCCATAAATTTATTTTGGCGCAACCGATTATTTTTCAAAATGGGTTGAAGCTATACCACTTAAGAAGGTGACTAGCGTTGAGGCGATTAGCCGTGAATGAACATATCGTCCATCGGTTTGGAATACCACAGACAATCACGACCGATCAAGGGACGGTATTCATGTCTAACGAGTTTCAAGGTTATGCAACGAGTCTAGGGATCAAATTGTTAAATTCCTCGCCGTATTACGCTCAGGCTAATGGACAGGCCGAGTCGTCTAATAAAACACTTATTAAATTAATCAAAAGAAAGATTGATGAAAAGCCGAGGAATTGGCACTCGACACTATCGAGTCATTGTGGGCCTATCGGCTATCTTATCACGGGGCAACGAAGCTTTCACCCTACCAGTTGGTGTATGGACAGGAAGCCGTTCTACCTGTGGAGATCAACATTGAGTCGATACGAATAGCCAGACAAAATGGTTTGTCGGCTCAAGATTACAACGATTTAATGATAGACAACTTGGACGAGTTGGCTGGGTTACGTTTGGTTACACTTGATCGGCTTAAGAAGAACAAGATCAGAGTAGCAAAGGCGTACAACAAAAAGGTCTTGCCTAAATCTTTCGATCAAGCCGATTTAGTATGGAAAACTATACTACCTGTTGGTTCCAAAGATAACCGATTTGGGAAATGGTCGCCTACGTGGGAAGGACCATACAAGATTAATCGACTAGTCGGTGGGAACTCGTACTTACTGGAAACACTTGAAGGGCATGTCCTGCCTAAAGCCATTAATGGGAAATATCTAAAGAAATATTATCCTAGCGTTTGGATCGAGCCTAGCCGACTAAAATCATGTTCAGGGCCAAGATTAACACGATGCTGTTAATCGGCTGAAAGGATTACAGACTAGAGATGTAAGCAAGATAAAATCGGTTAAAAAGCCGATTATAAACATAACAAGTACAGATTACAAGAATATTCAGGACAGATTCAGGACAAGTTTTCCAAAACAGAACAATAAAGTTTTATTGGATGCGGATCCGGAAGAGTCGCGCCAAAGCCGATAAAGCACCAGTGCCTTTGCAATGATCCCTTGATTTCGTCGTAAGACGCGTTCATCGTCCTTGGCATTCCGGGCACCATTTTTACCTTGGCCGATTGCTTGGTTACATTTTCAACAGCCCTTTGCAATGCTAAGTTTTTCTTCCTTGACTCCGTCGGTGGTCTCCAAGGTTTGTTGGCCTTTTCCGATTTGTTTCTCGAGCTTGACCAATTCTTCCTGGAGAAATTTCTTTGTTTTTTCCAATTTCAAGAGAGCTTCCTTGGTCGATTTGAGATGCTGAGCACCAGTATCAAATTTGCGCTTTTTGGCCTTGGCATCAGCAACCAGTTCCTCCAGGAGTTTCCGATCGGCCTCTTGGGCCTCACGGCGCTTGATCCGGTTCTCTGCCTCCTCAACTTCTTTTCTTCTATCGTCCAAATGACATACATCCAGAAGAGCTTGCATTGCTTCGGGAGGAAGATCGGCTTCAACGGCAGCCATGGCATCCCTTATCGGCTGATTGTTAACCAGGATCTCCGACTGTGGTTGCATCACAAGCTTGAAAAGCCTGTCAAGACGCTCTTTCATGCCTGGAGCGGAGGTAACCACAGCCGATGCCTTTTCTGATACTTCAAGAATTCTTCTGATTTCTGCATCATAGTCGTCCGTAGCCATAATCTCTGGGTCGTCAAGATCGGCCAGTGAAAATCCAAGCAGATTTGTCGGATCTGATGGTTCCGGAAATCGATGATCAAGCAGAGTTGGCTCGTGCAAGAGTTGGAGCGATTGAAATGTTCGGAAAATCGCAAGGATCTTCTCGACTTGAGCAGATTGCGTTGGCTAAAGAAAAATAAAAGATAAGCCAATGCATTGGAGTATAAGAGTTATTGCACAAAGTGTTGTGACCTACCTTTCCAATAGCCGATACATGAGGCGAACTCTCGCCGCTTGCTCTTTAGGTTTGGGTCCTTTCTTTGTTGGAGCCTTGGTATATTTTGCCTTCTTCTTTTCGGAAATTTAAATCGGATAAAGGTTAAATCAAGGAGGAAGAGGAAATGTCAAAGCTAATTTATGCTTACTTGGTGTTTTTCTCGATATCCGACAAAGAAGGACTATGCACTCCCAGTGCGGAGGTGTAGCCTGTAAGGCGGTCGATGGATGAGCTCTCTTGCCTTGCTCATTCCCATTGGCTAGAAAGCAGTCTTCTTGCCGACATCCTTAGCACTGCAAATATATAGGAAGTGTGATTATAAAATGCATTGAATTAAGGCCGATGCATGAGGCAAGATTATTCAAAGCCGATACCTTATCTACTAAGCTTGAGTTAGTATAACCCGACGAGCTAGCTTCATTGCTAGATTATTTGTTAGATACTAAGGATGTCTCGCGATTTGGAAAAATTCTTTGACAATAGTCGAAGGGGTCTTCTCCATATACAAACATGCTGCGATAGCCGACCACCATGTCGTGAAACCCCCTTCGCGGCGAGCATTCAGATGGAAGTGAGGGAGACTGCGCAGTTGGAGTTCGTCGGCTAACTCCAGAACTAGCCTCGCGGATGTGGCATTGCGGACCCTGGCTCTTGGTTGAAGCCGATCTAGAAGTGGCAGACTTGGTATCACTTGGCCAAAGCCGAGCTGCCTTGCATATACTGAAGGGTGATAAAACTCGTATGAAGGCTGGAAAGTCCGATTCCGAGTATGAAGGCCGACATGGAATATGCATGGAGAAATAAAAATTCTATACAAGTCCAGAGTCTCCGAGGCATCGAGAGCTATCGGCTTCGGATGAAGAAAAGAAGGCCAAAGAAAATCGGTTGCAAAGACAGTAGCTAAAGAAATCTTCCGCTTGAAACTTTCGTGTCCAATTGCAAGAAAAATGATGAAACCTTCTACAACTGTCGGAAAGGCCCTTGTCTCATTTTGGAGCACATCATAAATCTTTCACCAAAGGATCGGCATTCTCTAAATTGAATAGGTGCCCTTCGTATATCTTCCCTTGGAAAAGGAGTATCATCGGCTGAATCCAAATTAAAAGAACGGCTGAATAAACAGTACAGCCATATTTGCACAAACCACATTGGGCCACCTACATTACCAACGGTGAATTTTCCAAAACCCGTATAAAGCCGACTCCTTATTATGTAAAGCATTTGGTACACAAAGACCCAAGAAGATTTTTCCTAAAGCCAGCTGACGACCCTCAACAAGCTGCTCTGCTATCATTTGATATACTTGAGTTGGTCCAAGAGATGCACCACAGAATAGAAAACGGTCTAGCCAAAGATTCAGAAAAGCCACATGTTCCTCGTCCGATACTAAGCCATTGACCTTGTTATTATTTCCAATATATTTGGCCCAACCCTCTCCCTTGGATCGGATGAGCCTATATTTTGGTTTTCCACTAAAAGCTGATATTTGATCTCCATCTCGCCGAAGACAACACAAATGAGCAACATCTAAAAGAGTTGGGCCGATGGGACCGGTGCGGAATAAGAAAGCATTAAAACAGTCCGACCAAAAATAACAGGCCGTGGCCACTAAGGGCTCATTGGCTTCAGGGTCGGCTAAAGAAAGTGAAATACACTCAGCTATGCCCATTCTTTCCCATTCACTCCTCTTTTGGGCTGCTACCCTGATAAACCAATTTCTCCATCCTTTGAGAGGCTGTCGGCCAAGCCCTGAAACTCTTATTCCACCCTCTATGTTATGACCAGGAACCGACAGAGGTAATCGAGGGACTTCTTGGTTTGTTACGGTATGGACGTCTAGATTTCCCAAAGGACCCAAAAATATTGGTCATTCTTTATGCGGAATCGAATAAGTACCTGACTAGGATCCATTGTAGCCGATGAAGGAAGCTGAATGAGTTGAATTGCCTCAAGAGTACTTTAAACGGAAAGTTCAAGCCGATTGAAGGTGATTCGAGAGCTTGTGCGTGTGAGGAATGAATGAGGTGGGGGCCGCATTTTATAGGACAGTGAAAATTTGAAAAGGCGGGAAGTGAATTTCAAAAGGCGTGAGCGGTTAAAAACGCACTACCCGCATGTCGAGATTCTGGCGCGAATAAAAGAAGATTAATGGGTGAAGATCAAACGTTAGCCGATTGCACAAGCCGATAATTGTGATTTTTGACAGATGACAAGTCATCTCTCAAAAATGGGGGGCATATGTTTGCACCAAAATTCGGCAAGTTAGTCTAAATCAGGCAAATACAAATTAAAGATGCGGGAGCTAATAGAAGTTTGGAAAGAATCTGAGATGTTTGGTAAAACTAAGATTTTAAGGAAACAACCTCTAAAGATAAGGCCGATACGGATACGGACCTTGAAGCGTGTTGGAGTAGGACACGATCGGCCGAAGGGTATAAAAGAAGAGCCGAAGCAAGCTGCAAGGACATCATCAACAATACAAACAACCAGCTTTTACTTTTCATCTATTTTCTTGTCGACTAGGAGTAGTTCTTGTAATTTAGCCTTTGTAATCGATCTTGATCAATAAAGTTGCGCATCGCCGATTGTTGATCTTCGTCAATTACGACCCAGGTTCGATTTATTCTGATTTTGTTGCGCATCGCCTTCTTCAGAATCGATCTGCCTTTATCCTCTGATTAGCTTTAATCGGCTAATTAGACTTACCTTGTTACTTTGATCTTGATCGGCTTCAAGCTGATTGAGTATAAGCCGATTGATCTTAACGATCGGCTTGAGTGAATTTTATTGTTTTTACCTTGTCGATTCCAGGTCAAATCGACTGGCACGCTCTGAACCAGGTGTTCGTCTGGTGTGCTGTTGTCAGAAACCCTACATCAAGTTTTTGACGCCAACAACTACAAATTTAGATGATTTTTAACAACAAAACATCCGAGAGACCACTAGACACACCTTTTTGGAAAGGTATAAATAGTGATATGAAAAGAGAGAGTGAGTTTATGATGAGATCTATTTTGGATTTCTCATGTATCCGATACAAGGCTTTGTACCCACAGAACAAAACCGATATATTTTAAGACTAATAAGCAAAACAAAAAGGATGAATCCAATTGCCAAGAAATCTATTTCGTATTATTTCTTAATGCTAAGTAAATTATCAATTGTGCTCTAGAAAATTGGGGTACGACAAATGTGATGAAATAATGTAATATTTATGTGCTAACTCTTAATTTTGAGACTAGTACGAGAAACATATATATCGGAAACTAAATTTTCGGATGGGACTGAGAGTTCGATCACTGTGCACATGCACGCGAGGTGTGTCAGGAAGAAGGCAGATGACCACGATAGACGTCAGGCTATAAATTTGCTGGGACGCATAGGCCATGACCCATGGAGGATAGAGCAACAAATATATAAAAAAAAGAGATTAGCATAAGCGTTAGCTAGCTGCCAAACAAATCTGCAGGTTCTGCCGTCACATTTGGGTTTGGAGTGGACCAAACTATGCCGTGTTTTGTGCTAGCAAAAGAAAAAGAAAAGCTAGGATGAGGTTGTGCACTCTTCTATTTTAATATCAGTCTTAATATTGGTTTAAAAAAACTGGACTTTGTATTTCTTTTTTGAAGGCAGTGTGCTAATGGGCTTAATCTTTCATCCTCATGAATCTTAAAAAAAAAACTGGACTTAACCTCAATTTGATATAAACTTGGTCTACTGAAAGAAATAAATCAACCTTAAAGAAATTTGTAAATTTCTAAATACACTAGCTTTATGGTATTTCATTTCAAAAGACATTAACAAAGATTAATTGATGATTTTTCATTTTATATAGTACAATTCATAATTTACCGCTGTGTAGAGTGAATAATTTATCTTTGGCCACTTTGAATGATGTCACCCCTTCTTTTCTTCTTCTTGCTTGATCATGGCCGTCGCTGAGAGGCCAACCAATCACACCTGAGTCCATAGAAATCAACGATGCGTCCATGGATACCGAGCAGACGGAGAGTAAATCACCCCCTTGCTACACCGTCTTTCTCCATGCACTGCCCTCCTCCGCCGGTGGCCGTCGCGGCCGCCCACCGAAACCTCAATCCTTCCCAGTAAACGCTCTATCAAGCGATCCGTAGGATCATGCCGATTGCAACGATCGAGTTCAAGTCTATCAATAAAACGTTGGTACAAATAATCATACGGCATTGGAAGAAGAAGGAAGTCCATGTCGAGCAACCACCTCGGTAAACGCAGCTCTGGACTCCATGGCCGCAGCGGTAGCCATAGCAGCTGCCAACGCCGCCTGGCCCTCACATACTTTTCCTTCCAGCTCCAGTTCGAGGTGCCGTCGACCTCCGAGGGGTCGGAAGAGAGCAGGAACCAGGGCGTGGCCATGCACTTGGCCTTCCAAAGCTCGTGGCCGGCGACAAGGTCACGCAGCTGGGTGCAGGTGCACTCGGCCTAGGCGAGGTCCTTGCCATCAAGCTTGCTCAAGATCGCGGCCTGCAGGTCAGCGGGGAGGGACACGAAGCGCGGCGGAAGCCGTGTGCTGTTCTTGCTGCAGATGTCCACGAACAGGCGCCGCAACAACCCACCGGTGAGCGCCTTCCAGAGACGCACGCCCAGGGCGTCGTTGGCCAGCGCATCGGCCGTGGCGTCCAGGCCGCAGGACTGGAGCTGCGCGAGGAAGAGCGCGTCGACGCATGCCCAATATGTGGCCGGCCGGTTGCCATCGCCAGTGAGGTAGCCGTAGAGTATGACAAGATTCCCGTGAGCGCAGAGCCTCAGGACGGCGGCCTCAGCGCCCGCCGCCTCGCGCCTCCGCCGCACGAGCTCCGTGATTGTGTACCGGAGCGTGAGAGTTGACGCTGTCGCGCCCACTTGCTCTGGAAGCCGGCGCTTCGGCGGCGTGGTGCAGGGGACAAATCCCATGTCAAGGAAGGCGGCGTGGGCGATGATGACGAGGTGACCGAGGGGAGCCTCGGCATCCCACTAGCCGGCGTCGATGACTTTGTGCAGTGGAGAGCGCCGGAGCATTGTGACGGTACATTCCAAATGCCCATTGACAAAGTTATAGCCTAACTGAAATGGAGCTTTTTTTCCCATTCTTTCGCGTTGTGAACAAGGAGAATTTCTTTGTCATTTAACATAGTACTAGTTGTTGTATTATGTAGCTTATTCCACTTAGGGTTTCGTACCAGAAGATTCGTCAATTTGATTTTTCTAGGTTATCCATCAGCATGGATCAAAATCTTGCCGAGATCTCAGCGAGATTTCGATTTTCGGCTAGTGGCCAGATAACAAAAACTGGCCGGATGCAATACATACATAAATTAGTGTTAGTTTGGTTGGTAAGCCGCCTGTTCGACTTGCGATCGATCGGAGGATCGAACCCTAGCTTCTCCAATTTTTTTCCTATGTGCCTACGCAAGTATTTTCCGCGCCGAGCTCCCCCTCGCGTCATCCTCACGCCAGATCCTCGCATTGAGCTCCAACCTTTTTTCCCGTAAACTCTTTTCCCCATTCTCTGCGCCGAGCTCCCCCTCGCCCTCGTGTTGTCCTTACCGAGCTCGCCTTCACACCGTCCTCGCCGAGCTCCCCCTCACACCGTCCTCGCCGTCCGATGACTCCACGCCGTCCTGGCCGAGGAGTTGATCTCCCCCTCGCGCCAGATCTGTGCCATCCTCGCCGTCCAATGACTCCGTGCCGTCCTCGCCATCCTGGCCAAGGCGCCGAGCTCCCTCTTGAGCCATATCTGGGTAGTCCTGGTTGAGGCGCCGAGCTCCCCCTAGCGCCAGATCCACGCCATCCTCGCCGTTCTCGCTGGCTTAATTGGCTTAGTTTCGGATTTCTGAACTGTTTTCCATGATTCTTGTCTGTAATGTCGTACATGGAATACGTTTGTTTATTCCTTCGAAGGCATACCTGGCCTGGACTGACTGGGGGAACTTGCTGTCACTGGGTAGTTACATGTTTGATCAGTTTGTACAGATCGGCATCATGTGATTGGCACTGTTTGATTTGCGTGTGGCAAATTAATTAGCAAATCGGATGAGGGGATTTGGTTCAGTTTCAACATCGTGGTCTGCTTGCACACGAGCAATTTCACTAGACTACTTCGCCAAAATTTCACGGGGTTTGAATTTAGCCATTGTAAGTAATTTGTAACGGTCGATGCAGGCTTGTCAATTCCAAACTGGATAATTTCGTAGCAAATTGACGCACGCATGGTTTCGTTCACACAAACAAGCATACACAGGTAGATCTCTCCCAAAATTAACCAACACGGCCGGCGGGGAGTGAGTTGGATCGACAGATAGCGGAACTCATTCACCGGTGCTTCCATCGATAGCGGGAAGACGGCGAGTGGATCGCACCCGCGCCGCCGTGTCGCTTCCTGTGGTCATTCCACACCACCCTCGGGCGGTGGCCGCGGGTGCTTTTCTTCTTGTAGTCCGTCTGCTGAATCATCGGCTCCTCCAAAGGATCGATCCATGGCAACTCCCTGAGGCCCCAGAGAAAAGCAGAACACAGCCTCGCGCTGGCGGCAGCGGCGTCGTCGACGATCCAATATCTCTTAGCGCGAGAGATGAGAAAGGGGTATGGGTCGTCGTCGTCGTCGTCGATGTCCCAATATCTCTTAGTGGGAGGGATGAGAAAGGGGCACGGGTCATCATCATCTTCATTGTCGATGTTCCAATATCTCTTAGTCGGAGAGATGAGAGGGTACAGGTCCTCGTCGTTGACAATGTTCCAAAATCTCTTAGCGGCAGAGATGAGAAAGGGTGTGGGTCATCGTCGTCGTCGTTGATGTTCCAATTTCTCTCAGTGGGAGAGATGAGAAAGGGGTTCAGGTTGTCGTCGGCGGCGGTGTCGTCGTTGTTGTCATCGTCGTCGTCGGTGTTGTCGGTGTCGTCTTCGTCCTCATTGTTGTCTGTGTTGTCATCGTCGTCGTCAGTGTCGTCGTCTTCGGTGTTGTCATCGTCGTCGTCAGTGTCGTCGTCTTCGGTGTTGCCGTCGTCGTCGTGGTGGTCATCCTTGTCGTCATCGTCGATGTTGCAATATCTCTCGTACATGGCCTTCCAGAGCTCTCCGTCATGCTCGTTGACGAGGCACCTGTCAGTCATGGGCAAGATGGTGAGCCGAGTAGCAAAACCCATGGGTACCTCTTGCTCAATCTATCTTTTCCTCCCCAAATTTCCCCTGACTCGCCAAATTCTACATCTTGTTCCTTCCCTTACTTTCATCACAGATTCCAGTTCACTTGTACCCTAATCCTATCTATGAATCTACCAGCCGGAACAAGGTCACAGCAATATTACCTCATCTCCTTGCTGGTGCACTCCACCCTCGCGATGTCCTTGTCGTCGGTGAGCCTCTGCAGGATGTTCACCTTGACGTCCGCGGGGAGGGACATGAAGCTAGGCTCCACCGGCATGCCGTTCCTGCGGCACAGATCGAGGAGGAGATCCCGGCACAGCCCGTCAGCGAGCGCCTTCCAGAGCCACGCACCAGCGGGCACCGTCCTCAGCACGAGGGCTGTGTCGTCGAGGCCGCGCGAGAGGAGGGGCGCGAGGGCCTCCGCGTCCAGGCGTTCGCGGTACGCGCTCCACCTGTGGGCGCCGCCCTTTGTGAGGTAGGCGTGGAACACGACGTCGCTGCCCTGAGCGGACAGCTTCAGCATGGCGGCTTCCGCGTCCTTGCGGTACACCAGCTGCGGCGCGGTGTAACGACGAGAGAGGGACGAACCTGTCCCGCGCACACGTTCCAGGAGCGGGCCAGAGATTGGCTTGGCGCCGCAGGGCAGGAAGCCGGCGTCGAGGAAGGCGGCGTGGGCGACGATGCCCAGGCGGGCGACGAGGTCCACGGCGTCCCACTGGTCATCGTCCACAACCTTTTTGAGGGGTGTCGCCAAGGTGGTAGTCATGGCGGATTAACCTGAGGTGACAGGTTGAGATTGATGCGTGTTTTGACACGAAACGATCGACTAGTTTTTCCTTCGTTAGTGCTACTGATCGAAAGACTCAACGACTACGGAATTGTATCGCCCTCAGTCAAACTAAGCTGCTTGCTTTCTTAAGAGAATCTATACCTTTTTATACTTTTCTACGTCCACCCCAAATAATACACCTCACTAGAGATACCTTAACCTTCATGTACCCGGCGAAACGTCCCCAGAAACTTGCCTCCATCAAAATTAACCTCTTAGATCTTTCCTCAGCTTTACTCACCCACATCCGATGACCATTGTTCAATGTGTCTAACTCATCTTTGTGGCCTACAATAGATCTCTCCCCACCTCCAGCATCATCTCAAGGAAAAGAAAACAAATATCCTAGAATTAAGGAAAAGAAACAAATGTTCTAGAAAAAAAAAAGACCATATATTACGTACTGGGAAAAAAAATCGAAAAACAGGATACTATACTAGTAACATTAGTTAGTCCACTTCATACTCAAAAGATGAGGTGCCCGGCTAACGCATAAAATAATTTACTCCCACCATCCACTTTTTTGTCAGCAAATTGGCAAGAAAGCTGATCTGATTCCTCATCTTTTTATTATTATTATATAAAGACCCTCCTATAAGCCCCATGTTAGTCAGAACATAGTAAAATTTTTCATATTAATCAGAAAATGCTTAAAATTCTCTCGTTGATATACTGCCTGCATTACGATTAGATTTATTTATAGAAATTACTAGCCATGTAGGTACACATGTCGATGACTACTAGTGATGTTAATGAGTAAAGTAAAATAATTTCCTTGGCATTTAACATGGTGCTAGTTGTTTTGCACGATCTAGCTGACTGATTCCTCATTTCGATTACTTTATCATTATGCATACGTACCATGACTTTTTCCGGAGCTAAGATTACTTGTGGTGCCAATTTTGCCATGCTGCCTGAGGGCCTACGGTCAAGGAGGGCGGCTTCTTTGTTCTGCATGATGAGATAATGCCATGTTTTATTTTCCTGGTAAAAGGACCGAAACTCAATTAGGAGTTATTTTTTTCTAGAAAAAAACCTAAACGTAATAATTTTAAAAAACGAAAAAGGACCTAAATGTAGCGCCTACTTAACGCAAAAAGGACGTAAACAATTTTTTTTCCAAAAAAAAGGACCCAAGCGTATTTTGTTTTCGAAAAAGGATCTAAACGTAAAAAAACAGCAAAAAGGACCTAAATGTAGCGTGTAGTTTTTGTTTCCGGAGAAAGGACCTGACGGCTTTTTTTTCTCGAAAAAGGACCTAAACGTAATTTTGATTTTTCCAAAATGGACCCGAGCGCTACGCCTAAAAACGCTAAAAGGGCATGAACGTAATATATATTCTTTTTCAAAAAAAGGACTCGATCGTAATTTTTTTCCCAAAAAAGACCTAAATATAATTTTTTTTACCGAAAAAGGACCCGAGCGTAATTTTTTTTCGCCGGCTCGGCTCGAGCCGCGAGCCGAGCCGGCTCTCTAACGGCTCAAATGCATGTGGAGGCAGGAACTCTTCTGGGATTAGGAAAGGTAGTATACGCACCCGCGTTTGGTGTCCATGCATTGTAATGGAATCCCAAAAGAAAGTGACATAAATATAAGGTTGTCAGTTTTCTGTCACGCACATATCAAGTGAAACATATCTTTGCAAGCCAGTAAATAAATCAAATTGTAGAAAAAAGTTTTTTGTTACACTAAAATAGAGGGTGATACATATAATTCAAGCATTAGATAAACACGATAAAACAAGCACTCCATGAGAGTAACAAACAAAGACGACATTTTCACTTATCACGAGGAAACCACATCCAACAGAAAAGAAAACGGTATTTAAAAAGACAATTCCAAAGAAAAAGAAAATAGTATTTAAAAAGACAATTTGAGCTTTAAGCCTAGCTGATTAGAAGAGCTTTAAGCCTAGTTGATTAGAGGTGTAGAACAAAGTATTAAATGGACTATTTGCACAAAGTATTCATGCATGGAAAGCCACCACCAATTTTTACTTGTTAGATCTAAACATCGTGAAATGTCTTGTGTACCTGAAAAGAACAAAAATGTTTGAAACACTCAAACACAAGGTGCCATCTATTTTCAATGCTAAATGAAACCAAGAAAAACTTACCAAGTGTGTCGTACAACGGAACATAGTTAACGCCATGGGCATTGCAGGCCTGCAAACATTAAGCAAAGAAGAATATATGTAATAAGGAAACAGTGATTGCATCGTGAAAGTTGTGATGTGATAAACAAAAAGATGCAATACTATTTTAACACATTAAAATAATAGGAGATTCACATCGCAGAGAAATTACACAAATTTTTCTACATATTCTTCAAAGGATCAAAACAATTGTCAAAATTTAAACCTGTGTACTAAAATCTGCCTTTTTTCTTTCGGTAGAAGAGAAAAATTTGTATTAATAATAGTAGCTCAAAAAGGAATGGTTCTTTTTGACAGTTTAGAAGGTTGAGGTACACAAATTGGATTGAAATTTTAATAACACAGTAACGAACACAGTGATGTATGTAACAGGATTGGTAACACATTAACATCCATTGTTTCTCATTTGCTGCACATATTATGCATTATTAACCAACATAGTAGTGATGACACATATATCATACCTCGATACTGATAACCCATTCGGGTCAATTGCCTCCGTAGATACCACATCGTCCTCCCTGCAGATAATCAAACGAGCAACCAATTGGCGCAACATACATATCTTATGTCGCCTGAAATCTCTGGCCGTTCAGCGCCTCCACATCAGCGAGCGCGCGCGCTCAGCCAATGGGCGAGCTCCTTCATGCGGACCGTCGGATCGAGCACGCGGCTTCCGTGAGATGGATCTTTGCGTGCCATGGTCTCGATGCTTCCGGAGCCTTCCATGTGACGCTCTGTCCTCGCTCCCCGCCCGAGTCCTCACGCCACCTCCTCGCATCCTCGCCTGAGCCTTTCTTTTTCTCCACTCTACCCGTTCATTATGCTTTGATCGTCTCGAATCTTTGCTTGGTGTTATTTTCTTGTTTCTGACTTACATGCAAGTGAGCTTATTGTAGGCTTTTTCGGGAGGCTCATAGAGTTCGGTAGCTCTTGAGCTGCACGACCACAGAGAATAGGCTGCGCAAGCTAATGGAGATTTGTATCATGCCTCTTTTTTCTTAATGGGCTGCATAAACGGGTTGAACAATCGCACCCACGTCGAGGAAGGCGGCGTGGCGCAGGGGACAAATCCCACATCGAGGAAGGCGGCGTGGGCGATGACGACGAGGCGACCGAGGGGAGCCTCGGCATACATTCCAAATGCCCATTGACAAAGTTATAGCCTAACTGAAATGGAGCTTTTTTTTCCCCATTCTTTCGCGTTGTGAACAAGGAGAATTTCCTTGTCATTTAACGTAGTGCTAGTGTTGTACTATGTAGCTTACTAGGTACGTTTGCGCGGCGGCACGCCGCGCAGCGGAGATTCTGGTCGAAGAAAAAATATAAGAATCTTTTTGAGTGCACTATCGTAGATAACCGAGTTATACGCAGAATTCGAGGCATGTCGAAGGATATTTGTGACAGAAGAAAAGAACTGTTAAAAATAAATCACAGAAGCTCCGGAGAACACGAAATGACATAACTAAGGCAATTATCACAACGAGTACATAAAGTTTCCTCTAGGATCAGCAGAGGCAACAAACCTGTTATTCTGTATGGGAAATCAGTTTAAACTACAGAGCTCTAAAGACAGCCTTAACACAAAATATACTCATCCTATAGAAGGAAAACACAGATATAACCAGTGGACACAAAATATAACCAGTGGACACAAAATATAACCAGTGGACACAAAATATACTCATCCTATAGAAGGAAAACACAGATATAACCAGCGACACGGCCTGCGGGGAGTGAGTTGGATCGACAGATAGCGGAACCCATCGATAGCGGAACTCAATTCACCGGTGCTTCCATCGATAGCGGGAAGACGGCGAGTGGATCGCACCCGCGCCGCCGTGTCGCTTCCAGTGGTCATTCCACACCATCCTCGGTCGGTGGCCCCGTGCAACGACTGTCTCTCGCTCCGGTGGATCATCGCACCACCAAGCACCTGGAAAAGAGTCCGTCTGCTGAATCCTCGGCACCTCCAAAGGATACATCCATGACAACGAGTCCCAGATGCCGCTGCGCAAAGCAGAATCTCTCTCAGTGGGAGAGATGAGAAAGGGGTTCGTAAACCAGGAATCGCGCGCTTCGCGCCAGGCGTTCACATAACTCTCTTTCCAACTGATAGGTGAAAGCTGGTCATCGTCATTGTCGTCGTCGTCGTTGTCGTACATGGCCTTCCAGAGCTCCCCGTCGTGCTCGTTGACGAGGCACCTGTCAGTCATGGGCAAGATGGTGAGCCGAGTTGCAAAACCAATGGGTAAATCTTGCTCTTTTCCTCCCCAAATTTCCCGACTCGCCAAATTCTACATCTTGTTCCTTCCCTTACTTTCATCACAGATTCCAGTTCACTTGTACCCTATCCGTGAATCTACCAGCAGGAACAAGGTTACAGCAATATTACCTCGTCTCCTTGCTGGTGCACCCCATCCTCGCGATGTCCTTATCGTCGCTGAGCCTCTGCAGGATGTTCACCTTGACGTCCGCGGGGAGGGACATGAAGCTAGGCTCCACCGGCATGCCGTTCCTGCGGCACAGATCGAGGAGGAGATCCCGGCACAGCCCGTCAGCGAGCGCCTTCCAGAGCCATGCACCAGCGGGCACCGTCCTCAGCGCGAGGGCTGTGTCGTCGAGGCCCCGCGAGAGGAGGGGCGCGAGGGCCGCCGCGTCCAGGCGTTCGCAGTACGCGCTCCACCTGTCGGCGCCGCCCTTTGTGAGGTAGGCGTGGAACACGACGTCGCTGCCCTGAGCGGACAGCTTCAGTACGGCGGCTTCCGCGTCCTTGCGGTACACCAGCTGCGGCGCGGTGTAACGACGAGAGAGAGAGGAAACTGTCCCGCGCACACGTTTCAGGAGCGGGCCAGAGATTGGCTTGGCGCCGCAGGGCAGGAAGCCGGCGTCGAGGAAGGCGGCGTGGGCGACGATGCCCAGGCGGGCGACGAGGTCCACGGCGTCCCACTGGTCATCGTCCAGAACCTTTTTGAGGGGGATCGCCAAGGTGGTAGTCATGGCGGATTAACCTGAGGTGACAGGTTCGGATTGATGCGTGTTTTGACACGAAACGATCTATTAGTATTTCCTTCGTTACAAGGCTACTGATCGAAAGACTTAAGGTGCGTTTTGGTTACTGGATTAGGTTGGATGGGATATGGCCATCCAACCTGGATGGGATGAAACCATCCAGGTAGTTGTTTGGTTGGGTGGATAGGGATAAATCAATGTTTTGTTTGGTTGGATGGATGAATGTGGATAGGATGAGCTAATTTTTTGTTTGGTTGTATTGATGAGGATGGATGAGCTAGTTGTAATAAAGGTTTCGAATTTTGGTTTGAAATTTTTCGATGAAATTTGACTTAAATTTGATTTTTTGGAGAAAATTTAACCAAATTTGAATTTTTGGACAAAATTTGAACTTCTGGACAAAATTTGACCGAAATTTGAATTTCTGGACAAAATTTGAATTTTTGAACAAATTTGAATTTTTGAAAAAACGTGAATTTTCCGTCAAAATTTGACCGAAATTTGAATTTTCGGACAAAATTTGACTAAAATTTGAATTTGACTGAGTACACTTTGACGAAATTTGAATTTGACCGAGTATACCTCTTCGTACAACAAACTGGATGAACTCATACGGCCTTTTTTCTGGGATGACTCTATCCAGCATCTTGAAGGAATATTCTAAAAAACTGGACAGCCATATCCACCCTATCCACCCAACCAAACAATTCGATGGCTCTAAATCCAAGGATCGCTATATACCATCCACCTTCATCTATCCAACCAAACGTCACCTTAATGACTAAGGAATTGTATCGCCCTCAGTCAAACTGAGCTGCTTGCTCGCCCTCAAGTCAAACTAAGCTGCTTGCTTTCTTAAGAGAATAACATTAGTTAGTCCATACTCAAAGATGAGGTGCCCGGCTATCGCATAAAATAATTTACTCCCACCGTCCACTTTTTGTCAGCAAATTGGCATGAAAGCTGATCTGATTTCTCATCTTTTTTATTATTATTATATAAAGACCCTTCTAGAAGCCCCTATGTTAATAAGAAAATACTAAAAATTTCTTTCCATCGTTATAGGGCTACTGATCGAAACGATCGACTGGTTTTTCCATCGTTATAGGGCTACTGATCGAAAGACTTAACTACTACGGAATTGTATCGCCCTCAGTCAAACTAAGCTGCTTGCTTTCTTAAGAGAATAACATTAGTTAGTCCACTTCATACTCAAAAGATGAGGTGCCCGGCTAACGCATAAAATAATTTACTCCCACCGTCCACTTTTTTTCAGCAAATTGGCAAGAAAGCTGATCTGATTCCTCATCTTTTTATTATTATTATATAATGACCCTGCTAGAAGCCCACGTTAATCAGAAAATACAAAAAAATCTCATATATAATCATAAAATGTAAGAAATTCCTACGTTGATATTATTGCATGTGTTACGGATTAGATCTATTCATACAAATCGCTAGCCGTGCAGACGTATAGATCGATAACTAGTGGTGCTAATGAGTAAAGTAAAATAATTTCCTTGTCATTTAACATGGTACTGCTAGTTGTTTTGCATGATCTAGCTGACTGATTCCTTGTTTCCATTTCTTTCTCATTATGCATACGTATCATGACTTTTTCCGGAGCTTAGATTACTTGTGCCTATTTTGCCATGCTGCCTGAGCCTGAGGGCCTACGATCAAGGAGGACGGCTTCTTTGTTCTGCATGATGAGATAATGCCATGGTTTATTTTCCTGCTAAAAGGACCGAACATCAACTAGGAGCTACTAGTATAGTGCTCTGACTTCCGGTTTCTTTTTCCCAGCACGTAATATATGATCTTTTACTTTTCTAGAACGTTTGTTTCCTTTTCCTTAATTCCAGGATATTTGTTTCCTTTTCTTTGAGATGATGCTGGAGGTGGGGGGAGATCTGTTGTGGGCCACAGGGATGAGTTAGACACATTAAACAATGGCCATCGGATGTGGGTGAGTAAAGTTGAGGAAAGATCTGAGAGGTTAATTTTGATGGAGGCAAGTTTCTGGAGACATTTCGCTGGGTGCATGAAGGTTGAACCATCTCTAGTGGGGTGCATTATTTAAGGTGGACGTACAAAAGAATGCTTAGGTGCATTATAAAGGGGTATAGATACGCACCCACTCTTTTACCATTAACTAGTAGCGTGTCCATGTATTGCGATGGACCCAAAAGAAAGTGATACATAAATATATAGTTGTCAGTTTTCTGTCACGCACATATCAACCAAGCATATCTTTGCAAACTAGTAAATAAATTAAATCGTAAAAAAAAAGTTTTTTGATAGACTAAAATAGAGGGTGACACATATTTCAAGCATCACATTAGGTAAACACGATAAAACAAGCACTCCTAGTAACAAACAAAGACAACATTTTCACTTATCATGAGGAACCACTACGCCAAAACCTGCAATAGGTGACGGTCTATTTGTGGCGGTTTTTTTCGAACCACCACAAATATAATTATCAGTGACGGTTCTATATTGAAAATGGCGAGAAGAATATCAGTGACGGTTCTATCCTCGAACCGCCATTGATAATTCATTATCACTGGCGGTTGGAGGATAGAACCGCCACTGATAATACAATAGTATCAGTGGCGGTTGGAGGATAGAACCGCCACTGATGAAAGTGGCGGTTCTATCCTCGAACCGCCACTGATAATTTATTATCAGTGGAGGTTCGAGGATAGAACCAGCACTTATAATATAATCAGTAGCGGTTCTAGTTAACAACCGCCACTGATAATACCGCCTATAAGTAGGTGGTCAGTAGCAACACTGGTCTTCTTCCTCCCGAGAGTAAACCAAAACTTCTAATTTTCAGATTTCGTTTTCTCCAATTCTTGTGTTGTACTTCCTCTAGTTGTTCCTTGGTTAGTTATTTTTTGTCCTCTCTTGATTTGTGTTAATCTTGTTGCAATTAATTTTTAAACCTATTTCAATTAAGGTTTATATGTAGATGAGATGAAAAGTTTAGATTTTGTTTATTTTATTTACCTACCATTTTGTAGTTGATGAATTTATTTCCTAGCTAGATTAATTAGATGATGTTGTGTTCCTTTTATAGATGATGAATTATGATCAAGCATATATTTAATATTAATTACATTTTAAGTTAATTTGGTAGATGATGAATTTATTATCTATCTTCTTTAGATGATAAGTAATTAGATTAGTTTTTTAATTACTATTAATTTGGTTCCATTAGTGTGCACGTATAATATACATCCTGCATATATTAAATTTGTTCAATTAAGATTTGTGGATATTAATATACATGAAATTTTAGTTAATATGGTAGGTGGGTGCTCATCATTTTTAGATGATGAATTTATTATCTAGCTCCTTTAGATGATAGGTAATTAGATTAGTTTTTTAATTACTATTAATTTGATTCCATTAGTGTGCACGTATAATATACATCTTGCATATATTAAATTTGTTCAATTATGATTAGTGGATATTAATATACATGAAATTTTAGTTAATTTGGTAGGTGGGTGCTCATCATTTTTAGATGATGAATTTATTATCTAGCTCCTTTAGATGATAGGTAATTAGATTAGTTTTTTAATTACTATTAATTTGGTTCCATTAGTGTGCACGTATAATATACATCTTGCATATATTAAATTTATTTATTTAAGATTAGTGGATATTAATATACATGAAATTTTAGTTAATTTGGTAGGTGGGTGCTCATCATTTTTAGATGATGAATTTATTATCTAGCTTCTTTACAAGATAAGTATTTAGATTAGTTTTTTAATCAATTTTTATATGTTAATTAATTTTAGATGGACCGAGATGGATGTACAATGCGAACTTACAGTAGAGATTACATCGACGGGTATCTACTTTTCTAAGAGCACTGAGGAGAACAAGTTGCACAAGAAGACGGAGTACATACATTGTCCATGCATTGATTGCAAGAATGAGAAAATGTTTTCAGACAAAGAGCACATCCACTTGCACTTGATTTGAAGAGGTTTTGTACTTGGCTATACACGTTGGACAAGTCACGGTGAAGAGGAAAACATACATGAAGGTGATAACGTATTGGATGATGGAGAAGGCATTATGGCAGCTGACATTAGTTATGGATTTGATGAGGATAGGTTGGACATTGATGACGATAATAATCTTACTCAGATGTTGCGCGATGCAGAAGGGAACTACACTAGTCAGAGAGAGTTTAATCAATTCAAGGGTTTGTTGGATGACTCGGACACACCTTTGTTCCCGGGTTGCAAGGAGGAATACACAAAGTTGCACAACGTGCTTTCACTTCTAAAATTGAAGGCAAGCAATGGTTGGTCCGATAAGATTTTCACGGCGCTATTACATCTCTTAGCGGACATGCTTCCAGATGGAAATGTATTGCCGATAACCACTTATTTAGCTAAGAAGGTTGTATGTCCATTGGGATTGGAAGTAGAAAGAATACATGCATGTCCAAACGATTGTATACTCTATCGCAAAGAGTATACAGACAATGCATGTATGCCCGGTGTGCAAATCATCGCAATACAAGTGTAAAGGCCATGACAGCGAGGGCACCGTGGTGAAGAAAGGAGCTCCCGCTAAAGTGGTGTGGTATTTACCAGTAATTCCTCGGTTGAAGCGTTTATTTGGAAACAAAAAGCATGCCCAACTGATGCGATGGCACTGAGAAGAGCGTAAAAAGGATGGAAAGTCGAGACACCTCACGATTTCGCTCAAAGGAGAACCATCGATAGGCTCTTTAGGAAGGACTTCGGGAATGAACCGAGGAATATAAGGTTTGGGTTGAGTACAGATGGAATGAATCCTTTCGGTAACATGAGTAGTATTCATAGCACTTGGCCCGTGACTCTCTGTATCTACAACCTTCCTCCTTGGTTGTGTATGAAACGAAAGTACATTATGATGTCATTTGCTATCCAAGGGCCGAGACAACTCGGCAATGATATTGATGTATACCTACAACCATTGGTGGAAGATCTTGTGATACTGTGGTACGAAGGTGTACAGGTATGGGATGAGTACAAGCGAGAGTACTTCATTCTACGGGCATTGTTGTCTTGCACCATCAATGATTTCCCTGCCCTTGGTAACCTATCCGATCGTACTGTAAAAGGGGCCAAAGCATGCCCCCAGTGCATGATGAAACCGCTAGTGTGTGGCTCAATAACTCGAGGAAAACCGTGTACATGCATCACCGTAGGTTCCTTCGCAGGAATCACCCCTACCGCAATATGAAAAAACAATTCGACGGGACAAAAGAGGATGGTATAGCCCCAAGGCCTCGTCATGGGGAAGAGGTATATGATATGGTTAAGGATATTAATGTCGACTTGGAAAGGAGATAGTAATAATAAATCGAGGTCTCGATCGAGAAGACCACATGGAAGAAGAGATCGATATTTTGGAACTTGCCCTATTGGAAGGACTTAGAAGTTCGACAATCGCATAGATGTCATGCACGTAGAGAAAAATGTATGTGACAGCTTGATTGGTCTTTTGCTGAACATTCCTAGCAAAACTAAGGACGGACTGAAGGCACGAAGGGTTCTGGAAGATATGAAAATCAGAGCTGAGCTACATCCTCAGGACACCGAGAAAGGGCGACTTTACCTTCCCCCAGCTTGCTACACTCTTTCGAAGAAAGAGAGAACAGACCTTTGCAAATGCTTGCATGGTGTGAAAGTTCCTGTAAGGACCCGAATCCACTGATTCGAACCCACTGTGTTTACCGCACTAGTCCCAGGATCAATGCTAGTGCACACAGCGTAACATTGGTACATATCACATCATACACAACGATAATAGATTAATAGTTCATTTATTGATATAGCTAAATGTATGATCTTATGACCAACTTACATTATTAAGCCACGCAGGGCAAGACTGGAAAATATAAACTAATAATTATGCAATGAAAGTAGAAAACGAGATAGCTCATCGGTTCACCACAGCAACCGACAAGGCTCGGACCCTAATGACTCGTGTCTTCCTGGACTTCATCTTCCAACACAGGTGTAGATTCTTCAACTGTTGATTATTGTTGTTTGGCAAGGGTGAGTACTTAAAGCACTCAACAAGTTGTGCACAGAATGCAATTCTATGTATCTATATGTAAGGCTTATTCCAATGGATAGGCTATCATGGCTATTTTGCAATAAGCAGCATTTATGAACAAGTATAAGAAATAGATTGTTAAAACTGTAAAACAAATAGCAATAATAAATAAATTTAGTATTTCTCAAGTAAACCAGGTTTCCAATCCTAAGTCAAATTCCATCTTCCATATGGCATTCCGCCATCCCAATCAAGTTGTCCAGTTAATTAAGCTAATCCTTAACTGTAATTCCCGAGCATTGCTCAATACCGCGAGCACGGCTATCCGAATAGTTTCACACTCTGCAGAGGTTATGCACTTTACCCACGTGATACAACCAAACACCACCAAGGCGAGTGATTATAACAAAGCCTTTACAATGCGCTGGCTTAATCAAATACTACCCGCTAAGGTTTCAACACTGGTGGGACTGGTTACCACATCCAGGGCCCCCCTCTTGCGCCATGTGAATTACTCCATATCTCGGGAACTCACACCGACCACGATAGTACCAAAATTAAGACATTGCAAATTACTCAGCTAGGCTGGCCCATACCAGACATGTGGTTGCATGATTGACTCAGGTCAAAGGCTTGCAAGGTTAAGTCCTTAGTGTGATCAAGGCAAGACATCCACATACCCTCTGTCCATCGGGCCCACCTTGGCATCCTCGCCCCTTGTCACTTGCCCCAATCTAAGTGATCATCACCCAAGTTGATTACCAAGCACCACGTGCCATCAACAATTCAACATCGTTGCGTGACATGACTCGCCACAACAACTCAATCTCATCGTATGATCCCACATGACACACAAGTTCATAACATTGTTCCACATTCCATTAATCAAGATTAATTATCAATGATTCCAATACATGTGATGACGTGGCATGGCTAAGCAACTAATACGGACTAATCCTCCAATGTTGATTATAATTATTAACCAACTATATTTGACCAATCTAGGGTGGCAATGGATCATGGCATACAATGACAAGGTAGGGTATAGATCAATCTGGTATATTAGCTAAGCCCAATCTAATTTGAAACAATTGTATACTTGAAATATATGCAATAGGGTAAAACAAATATAGCAATCTTATAAACATGGGTTCAACATGATCAAAGCACAACTTGCCTTGGAATAGGTCCTGATCTGGTTCTGGAACTTGCTCTTGAGTTGCTGGATCTTCCTCCGAAGCGTCGCACAATTCAACGTCTACGCGTACCGAGGAAGAAAAGCAAATAAATACCAAAACAGAGAGAAAATGAACTCCAAAAATCAAATAAAATTCACCATTAAATATATCTCAATTTTACAAATTTTTAGAAATTGGAATCACTCAAATCCGAGTTAAGATGCAAAAGATATAGCCTTTTGAAGTTTGAAATAAATACTGAAATCAGAAAATCAGAAATTCAGAATTAACAGATTTATTTTTATTCTGAAAAACCGATTATTGCGTCATCATGACGGCACGCCGACGTCAGCCCTTGACCCAATGAACCAGATGCTGCCACGTGGCCTCGGTCTATGGACTGAGTCCACAGAATCGCGATGGATCACCATGGACTCGGTCCACGGCGCTTGGGCTCCGTGCGCCACGCGGCCTCATCTGATTGGCTGACCAGCGGAGCGATCTGACCCTTCCATCACTGATCCGACGGCTTACGCTTGACGACGACGTGGCTTACCGACACGCACTCCACGCGGCGAAATCTGACGCGCTCGATCCAAGATCCAACGGTTGCAAACGCTCGCGAGGTTCGACGACGAGCTCGACGACGCGTTTACCGGAGACCGAGACGAAGGCGAGCCCAACGGCGCTTTGGCGACCAAACGGCGATGAAACTCCCCGAATCCGACGCGGCGCAACCCGAAGAGTTCCGATCTGGAGCACACACGACGAAAGACGGCTCGGCGACGGCGGAAAACGGCCAAACCCGCGACGGCTTCCTTCACAACTCCGACGAGCTTCTCCGCGGAAACGGCGACGACACAGGGCTCGGGATTTGCGCAGAATACGCGGCACGAGATGAGGATCTCAGCGCCCGCCTCGGTGACTTAAATAGCTGCACGGGAAGGCGTGCATGGCCCGGACTCCGAAGACGGCTCCGTGGCGGCGGCGGACTCCGGCAGCGACTCGGAGAGGTGACGCGGACGCATCCGGCGCATACACGCGACGTTCATCCGACGGCTCAGGACACTCGGCCACGCGGACAGATCTCAAGCGCCCGATCGAGATCAACGGCGCGGATCCAACGCGGCTAGGGTTTACCCGAGATGGGTCGATTGGGCCTCCTGAAACGGGCTTTGGGCGCACAGTATTGGGCTTCGGCCCGATACTGTTCCAAAGGATTTTTAACACTTTATTAATTTAAATAATTCTAAAAATTCATTTAATTGGTTTTAGGCCAATAAATATACAGGAAAAATCCAAGAAAAATCTCAAAAATACCTTGAAACATCCTTGACTCAAATAAAATATTTTTGGCAAAACTTTATTTTAACTTTGCACAGATTTAAATAGATTTGAATAAAAGGGCAATAAACTTAATTTAAAATTTAATTCAAATAAATTCCGAAAAATCCAAATAAATTCCAGAAAATCATAAATACACATTTAAGCAATAAAACTTAATTAAGCCAAATTTTGGGATGTTACAAACCTCCCCCCCTTAACAGAATCTCGACCCGAGATTCAGGGGTAACTAAAGAATAGGTTCAGGAATTCCGACTTCAAATCTTCTTCTCGCTCCCAAGTGGCTTCACTTTCGGAATGATTGCTCCATCGAACTCGCAAAGCGAATAGACTTGTTTCTGGTCTTGCGTTCCATAACATCCAAAATTCTGACCGGTTGCTCTTTGTAAGTCAAATCTTCTTGCAGCTCTATTGCATCCAACGGGGTTTGCTCTGTGGGCACTCTGAGACACTTCTTAAGCTGCGACACATGGAATACATCATGCACTCTTGCCAAGGACTGAGGCAACTCTAACTGATACGCTACCTCTCCTCGACGGCTCAGAATCTTGAACGGACCCACGTATCTTGGTGCAAGCTTCCCTTTAACGTGAAATCTTTTAACACCCTTAAGAGGGGTAACTCTGAGATACACATGATCTTTTGGTTCAAAACTCAAATCTCGACGACGGTTATCGGCGTAGCTTTTCTGTCTTGACTGTGCTATCTTCAACCTCTCTCTGATCATTGCGACTTGACTTTCGGCTTCCTCGAGAATATCTGGCCCAAAAACCAAACGTTCTCTCGCTTGCCCAATTCAACGAGTACGACAAGCACGTCCATACAACGCCTCAAATGGTGACATCTGCAGGCTAGCTTGATAGCTGTTATTGTAACTGAATTCTGCGTATGGCAAACATTTATCCCATGACGTAGCATAAGCTAAAGCACAAGCTCTTAACATATCCTCCAAAATCTGATTTACTCTTTCAGTCTGACCATCTGTCTGCGGGTGATATGCTGTACTGAAATTCAGACGAGTTCCCATGGCTTCGTGCAACTTGTTCCAAAATCTCGAAGTAAATTGGGTACCTCTGTCCGACACAATCTTCTTGGGCACTCCATGCAAACATACAATCCTTGACATGTACAACTCTGCTAAACAATCTCCGGAGTAGGTGGTCTTTACCGGGATGAAATGAGCGACCTTGGTTAGATGATCCACAATAACCCAAATGGAATCGTAACCTCTCTGAGTTTTAGGTAAACCGGTGATAAAGTCCATTCCGATTTCCTCCCACTTCCATTCCGGAATTTTCAACGGCTGCAACAAACCAGCTGGTCTTTGATGCATGGCCTTTACCCTCTGACTTACGTCGCATAGAGCAACATGCTCAGCTACTTCACGCTTCATATTAGGCCACCAAAATCTTTCTTTCAGATCCTGGTACATCTTGGCACTTCCTGGATGAATTGAATACTTAGAATCGTGAGCTTCTTCAAGAATCAGCTGTTTCAGTTCCTTTTTATCCGGCACGCAAATTCGGCCTTTGAAAAACATGGTTCCTTGCTCATCCAGAGTGAAATCTACGGCTAGGCCTTCTTCCTTTTTAGCCTTGATCTTAGAAATTTTATCGCCATCCTTCCGCCTTCACTAACTGATCCTCCAATGTTGGCCTCACTTCCAAGGTAAATACCATTCCTTGCGAACGACTTCCAACCTTAGTTTCAAATTCCTTGCATAGTTCTCGTTGATCCTCCATTGTTAGCGTATTTGCGCTATGGCTCTTTCGACTCAGAGCATCTGCTACCACATTGGCTTTTCCGGGATGATAATGGATTCGCATATTATAATCCTTAATTAGCTCTAGCCATCTTCGCTGTCTCATATTCAGATCTGCTTGAGTGAATATGTATTTCAGGCTCTTATGGTCTGTATATATCTCACGTCTATTTCCTATGAGATAATGACGCCATATCTTTAAAGCATGCACTACGGCTGCTAACTCCAAATCATGCGTTGGGTAATTCACTTCATGCGGTCTTAACTTTCTCGACGCATAAGCAACGACTTTGCCTTCTTGCATTAACACACACCCCAGGCCTTGCTTTGAAGCATCGCAATAAATATCAAATCCATTCTGCACATCTGGCAACACTAGTATGGGGGCTATCGTTAAATGCTTCTTTAATTCCATAAAACTTTTCTCGCACTCTGGCGTCTGAAAGATCGAAAAAGGCGACTAGAGGGGGGTGAATAGGAGCCAAATAAAATTTTCGAATAAACTCTCCCCCTAAAATTCAAACCACCAAAAGACCAGAAAGAAATCAAGATCTGGTCGGATGAATAGCACTCGACCTACAGAGGTCGGATGAACAAGACTTGAATGAATAGTGTTCGGGTGAATAAGACTTCGACCAAAGATCGGGTCGATGAAAGACTCCCGACCTGAAGTGGTCGGATGAACAGTACTCGGGTGAATAGTGTTCGGGTGAACAGTACCCCCCGACCAGATGAACAGTGCCCCCTGCGGAGGTCGGATGAACAGTGCTCAGGTGAATAGTGTTCGGTAAACAGTAAAATCAGCACGATCTCAAAAACAGAAATCGATGTAACTTTTGATCGGCTGATCCAAAAACAGTGAAAATTGGTGTGCACCTCCCAAAGGATGTCAGGAACCTATTTCAATCAACAATCGAAGGAATTAATACCAAGGTTCCGTCCTTTTCAGTTTAACAAATGCAACACCAAAAACAAAGTCACGAACACAGACTTCACCCCTAACTTGCTGCTGGGAGTTGATGGTCAGAAATCCTTGGATGACTCTCCACAAATCATAGCAAGTACACGAAGAAACAACCCTTCAAACAAATAGAAACACTATCTGAAAACTAGGCACAGAAATTGGTTTCTTGCAAAACTGAATAGAAGAGGTTGTAGATTGCCTAGATGATTGAGATATGATCTATAGAAGATTCATCCAGCAATCTTTCATCCTTGGCAACAAGAACCAGAAACCAATCAAGACTAAATAACTGCAAGTCACACGTTTACGCACTTTAAGAACACACAGATTTACAACTTGCAACAAGAACGTAAGGATTGCCTAAAAGATTGAAAGCATCGAATCCAGAGAAGAGTTCATCAATCATGAATTTCAACAAAGACTCAATAGCATGTAGAAGGAGATGAGGCAAATCCAAATTACGTAAGGTAAATTGCAAGTAAGTAAATGCAAAATTTAGATAACAGAATTTAAGTGCGTAATGTAAATACGTAAGAGAAATGAAACAGGAATAGAAATGAAGAACATTTCATTTCTGGAAGGGAGGTTTACAAAGCCTCACAACAAAGTGGGCAAAGCTCAAATGAGCAGCAAAAACCTCAGAACCTTCAAAACCTTCTCAGGAGGGGAGGCTGCCCCTACCCCTCTATTTATAGTGACCTGGGATCAATTCCCACCTTTGGATGTCCTGCTTCAATCCTAAGCCAACATCCAAGAGCCAGGATTTGATCCTTACACTGTCACTCTCAACAACTCTCAACTACTCACGTAGACTTTCCTCACCGCCACCCCAAGGAGACACCCTCTCCCTGTCTATTCATAGCAGGCTTGGAACACCTACCACCCTTGGATGAGCCTCTAAACCCTAGAGCACTCCATCAAGGGCTGAGATTTTACCCACTCACAAAGCTATGCATGGGCTCACCCGAAACCCAACAATACAACGGGTTTTGCACGCTTTTCAACTCACACTAACTTGACCCGCTACTCTATCTTCCTGACCGCGATCCAACGGTCCTCCTAGATCAGAGCAACTCCAAGTTAGCATCTCATCCATTCCTTTGTCTTCTCGGCTTGCAGCTACTCCCTGGCCTCAGTCATCTTTGGCGACACCTTGATCACCTGGACCTCAGCTCTCCTAGCCTAGTCCTGATCCCCTTCGCCTCACCATGACCTAGCTCCAAAGTCCTGCAACCATCATAGACAAGGAAACCACATCACATAGCAATGTACAACAACACATATCCATCTCAACAGACAGATATGTTAGTGTTATGCCCTTGAGGCAATCATTTAGATGATTGTAACATGACTATGTTTATGAATAATAATATGATTATTGGTCCAATGAATGTATATCATTGTATTGATCAACAAGTATGTGACTTGATTATGAAGCTCTTTACTTAATGATGTAATTCGATAAATATCTCTGATCGGATATCATCGTATAGGACTACGATGAATAGATCAGCACATGTAGTGATCGATGATCATGCTTCATAGATCATGGGATATGGAGATATCATCTCTACATTGTGGACCATGTTGAAGAACATGGGTTAGATAGACCCGCTATGGGACATCGCGAGAATGTTTCATTCTTATGTGTCATCGATGTATCTCATACCTAGAAGATGTATGATCCTTAGACCTGAGATTGTCATATTCCCTACATGTGTAATAGTTTTCCTTGGGGCTATCAAACACTACTTCCTAACCGGATAGTCATAAAGGTAGCTTTCATGTTTACTATGAAAGCGTGCGAGGGAAGTGAGCAATAAGATGGAATTTGCCACTCCAATGAAACAGAGATATATGACAAGGCCACTCGTGTGATATGATTAAGAAAGTGCATGGCCATGCCGTGATTGAGGAGTCAATCACAACTTATTAATATATCACGGATACGAGAGATGGATTGAATCATCAAAGGATGACATGCTTCTCGCCTTGAGATCAATCTTCATATACTTGGCAAAGGGATTATTACATGAGTTCTTTTGATAGGTTCTGCTCGATTTGATCACGTATGTTTGGGAGTTGGCATACTTTGCAAGAAGCCGCTACCAACTATTGGATTGAAAAGGAGTTTTCCGAATCCATGTCCAAACGTATGTGAACTCGCAGGTCACACACTTAATGGTGGGACGATTAATTTGGATTGATCCGTAATTAATGAACCTCGTGGGCTTAGCATTTGGTGGGCCTGGTTTAGGTTTCATCTCGTGGCTATATAAGGAGGGGAGGAGGAGGCGCAGAGTGTGCTTTCCACGGTTTAGGTTTGATTCACTTGAAACCCTAGCCTCCTCCTCTCGCGCCTCGCCGAGCGACTAGGTGCTTGCACACGACGCACGCTGCGTTCCATCTCTCGGACGTGTGGATCATGCGGTGACGCCGCTGCGATCGCGGCGTGGGAGGACGATCCACGGCGAGGCGAGGACGATCCACTACATCGATGCAACGATCGCGCGAGGACGAACCACTACATCGACGCTGCGAAGGATTCCGCAATCGCGCGTCTAGTGGTAATCTTATCTATGATCCACTTCTTGCAGTAGCTTTCGTTGCGCGGTAGTTTTTTTTCGTGCTAGCGTAGCATACCGCGCTTCCTACAAATGGTATCGAGCCATCTCGTATAGTTTTGTGATCCGGATGTTGCACATATGATGTGTGAGGTTAGTAGATTGGATCTATTACATGTTCACCGGTTCATGTGATGAATTGGTGACGGCACCATCGATGAGATCGATCGATTTAGGGTTTGAGGAAAGTGCAAACCGACTCAATCTTGATTTGGGTGAGTCCGCTCATGGTACGACGTTACCCTTACCGGTCGGGTTACCGCCATCCGGTTTCAAACGATCCATATGGGACCAAGCCAATCGATCGAGTTGGATTGGGTCAATCTGCTGATCCATGGTAAGCGCAAAATGATTCAATATTGATTTGGGTGAGTCCGCTCATGGTACGACGTTGTTCTTACCGGCCGGGTTACCGCCATCGTGGTTTCAAACGATCCATATGGGACCAAGCCAATTATATTAGATCGGATTGGGTCAATCTGGTTGATCCGTGGAAATTTTGAGGGTGTTTTCCATGGCGGAAGACATGCCTCTCGACCGCCCACGACCGCCAATGGACCGCGCGTGGGCGCCGCCCTTGATTCTTGGCGCCGCCTCTGACCCTGAGTCGAGGGTTGCTTTTGTTTAACTCGTTTTGCAGGAATTATGTGAAATAGTATGGCCTATGTGTATGTGATGCATGTAATTTCCACATGGCTGCGTGCGTGTTAAGCCATAAGGCTATTTAAATTGTATAACGACTGCGTGTCGACTTGTGATGCTTCAAACCTCATGTAAAATTCATTATCAAAAGTTGTAAGGAGTTGCATCCATAATGATGAAGACGATGGCTAGGTGAACAAATCAAGCAAGGTGGCTAGGTGAACAACCAAGCATGATGATGGAGATCTTAATGCTAAGGGCCATGCTATTTCACACTTATTTTGATTTTCTCGTGGATGTGTGTTTTATCCTTGCTATTTTCTTTATGCTCATTGCATGTGATGCCATGTTCATAGTAATCTTTGTTCATCCTTATAGTTAAAAATCTTAAATCAAATTGTCCATCCAATTGTTGCACCTATCAAGAATTTAGATCGTTATTGATATGACCGCCAAAGTAGTATATCAATGGCTATCTTAATAGATGATAGGGATGTGTTGGACACATCACGCATAACAATGGTAGATTTAAACGAGCTATCAAAACGGTTTTGGGCTTGAGGACATAAGTGGTTGGGATTTGATTTGATAATGAAGGAACCTATACAAGACAATTGGTGTCTAGGAAAACACACATGAGGCAGGTTTCTTAATTGGCACCCGAATACGGAAGTGCTCCTCCTCATGTGAGCCCTTGGGGCGAGTTGACTGGCCATGAGTCAAGTTGATGGAGGCATTCATTACTTGTTTTCATACTCAACAAACAAGAGTTACATATGATGTAATTAGCAAAGGTGTTGCTTACCTATGTCATTAAATTTCTAGCAGTGATGCCAAAGCTCACTAGTGTTTAATGAATATGGATCTTGAATACTCACTATGTGTCTATAAAAGGACATAAAATAGGAGTGTCTTTAATTAAAAAGTTTAATAAAAGTTTTACATAAACATAGTGCTTAGAATCTTTGCATATTTTTGTTGTAGTTCAATGGCACCTTCTCCTACTCCTGCTACACTGGTTTTGCTTTGAGATCGGTTTTGGAAAGGGAAAACTGAATGGAACTAATTTTGTTGATTGGTATCGCAACCCGAGAATTGTTCTCAAGCATGAAAAGAAGGACTATGTTCTAGAGAATCCAATTCTCGATGAACCAGTAGAAAATGCCGCCGCAATTTGAGGGTTGAATATGAAAAGCATGTTAATGCTTCAGAGAGGTCACTGTCTCATGCTAGTCACAATGGACTCGAGCTCCAAAAGCAATATGAGGACCAGGATGCTTACAATATGATTGTGGGCTTGAAGGGCATGTTTGGGAATCAAGCAAGAGCTGAGAGGTATGGTATCTCAAAGCTTTTATTTGCTTGTAAGTCGGTCAAGGCAGTCGGTCATCCTCATGTGATCAAGATGATTGGTTACATTGGGAGATTGAAAACTTGAGTTTCCCTTAGCCTCGGTTTGGCCACAGATGTTATTCTCCGTCTCGCCTCGAGCTTTGAGCCATTCATTATGAATTTTCATATGAATAGCATGGAGAAGAGCCTAACCGAGCTACATGGGATGCTCAAGGTCATGGAGGAAAGCATTAAGAAAAACCCAATCATGTGATGATGGTTCGTAAAACAACCGCTTTCAAAAAGAGAAAGGCTAAGGTGGGGAACGGGAAAGAGCAAGGGCAAGGGCAAGGGCAAGGCTCAAGATGAGATCGCGAGCCTCAAAACTAAGCTTCAGAAGCTTAAAGTTGGCCCTCAACCTGATACCCAATGCTTCTATTGCAAGAAATCGGGGCATTGGAAACGGAATCTGAAAAGTACTCGCGATAAGAAGAATGGAAATGTGGTTTCCACTTCGTATTAATGTTATAGAAATTAATCTTGCTACTTCTTCACTCAGCTCATGGGTATATGATACCGGTTCGGTTGCTCACATTTGCAATTCGTTGGGGTGATAAAGAGTAGAGACTTGGCAAAAGGAGAAGTGGATCTTCGCGTGGGGAATAAAGCAAGAGTTCTGGTCTTGCTGCTGGCACATACCCATTGCATTTGCCTTGAGGATTAGTTTTAGAACTCAATAATTGTTATTTTGTTCCATCTTTGAGTAGAAACATTATTTCATCTTCTTGTTTGGAACATGAAGGTTATGATTTCGAATAAAGAACTTTGTTTGTTCAATATTTTTGAATGATATGTATTATGGTCGTTGCCCCATGGTGGATGGGTTGTACGCCCTGAACTCAAGAAAACCTATCTATAATATTAATGTAAAAAGGCACCGCCTAATGATTTGAACCCTACCTTTTGTGGCATTGTCGCTAGGTCATATAAATGAGAAGCGCATGAAGAAGCTCCATGGTGATGGACTTCTAACCTCATTTGATTTTGAATCATTTGAAACATGTGAATCTTGTTTACTTGGCAAGATGACAAAAGCCCTTTCACAGTTTTAGTGAGAGAGCAAGTGAATTATTGGCCCTAGTACATACAGATGTATGTGGACCAATGAGCTCGATCGCTAGGGGTGGGTTTCAAGATTTTGTAACTTTTACCGATGACTTCAGAGATATGGATATATCTATTTAATGAGGCATAAATCTGAAACTTTTGAAAGGTTCAAAGAGTTTGAACTAAGTACAAAATCAACTTGGCAAAACAATAAAACACTTACGATCCGATCGTGGTGGCGAATACTTGAGCCAAGAGTTTGGTGATCATTTAAAGCAATGTGGAATCGCTCGCAACTTACTCCGCCAGAACGCCTCAATGGAATGGTGTGTCCGAACGACGAATCGGACTTTATTAGATATGGTTCGGTCAATGATCACCAAACAGATCCGCCATTATCCTTTGGGGTTTCGCTCTAGAGACAATTGCGTTCACTTTGAATAGGGTCCCATCAAAATCCGTTGAGAAGACGCCATATGAGATATGGATCGAGAAGACCCATGTTGTCATTTCTCAAGATATGGGGATGTGAGGCTTATGTAAAACGCTTACAATCGATAAACTCGCACCTAAATCGTAAAAATGCTTTTTGTGGGGTATCCTAAAGAAACAAAAGGATATTACTTTTACAAAAGAAACGAGAACAAAGTTTTGTTGCTCAAATGGTGTCTTTTGGAGAAAGAGTTTCTTTCAAAAGAAATCAAGAGGAGTGATGTGTATCTTGATGAAGTTCGAGAATCACATGAATATGTTCAAGCTACCTCAACCTTCACAAGATGTACAAAGTGTTGTACAACCTGTGGAAGAGACTCACTTCACGAGGTCGGGAGGCCACGCCATGTACCTATTAGATATGGGAATGACATATTATTGTTGGACAATGATGAGCCCACGACTTATGAAGAAGCAATGATGGACCCAAACTCAAAAATGGCTTGAAGCCATGAGATCCAAATTCAATCCATGCATGACAATCAAGTTTGGAACTTGGTCGATTCATTGATGGTGTAAAACCATTGAGTGCAAATGGATTTTCAAGAAAAGATAGACGAGATGGAAATGTTCAGATCTATAAGGCACGGTTGGTGGCAAAGGGTTTCAAACAAGTTCAAGGAGTTGACTATGATGAAACTTTCTCACCGTAGCCATGCTCAAGTCTGTCCGGATCATTTTAGCTATTGTCGCATATTTTGATTATGAAATATGGCGATGGATGTCAAAACAGCCTTCCTTAATGGGAATCTTTCGAGGATGTATACATGATACAACTCAAGGCTTTGTTGATCCTAAATATGCTAAAAGGGTATGCAAGCTTCAAAGATCCATTTATGGGTTAAAGCAAGCATCTAGGAGTTGGAACATTCGCTTTGATGAAGTAGTCAAAGGTTTTGACTTTATCAAAATGAAGAAGAGCCTTGTGTTTACAAGAAGGCTAGTGGGAGCGCACTTGTATTTTCGATTTTGTATGTGGATGACATATTATTAATCGGGAATGACATTCCTATGCTTGAAGATGTTAAGACTTCATTGAAAAGGAGTTTCTCAATGAAGGACTTGGGAGAAGCATGCTATATCTTGGGCATAAAAATCTATAGAGATAGATCAAAAAGGTTAATTGGATTAAGTCAGGAAACGTACATTGACAAGATATTGAAAAGGTTCAATATGCATGAATCCAAGAGAGGTTTCATGCCAATGTCACATGGCATCAGTCTCTGCAAGAATCAGTGTCCTTCGACATCCGATGAGCGAGACAGATGAGCAAGATTCCATATGCTTGACTATTGGGTCTATTATGTATGCCATGATCCTACACGCCCGGATGTCTCATATGCTCTAAGTGTCACGAGCGGATACCAAGCGGATCCCGTGATGGTCATTGGATAGCCGTAAAAATATCCTCAAGTACTTGAGAAGAACTAAGGGTATGTTCCTTGTTTTTGGAGGTGAGGAAGATCTGTTGCAAAGGGTTACACCGATGCAAGCTTCCAAACTGACAAAGATGATTTTCGATCGCAATCCGGGTTTGTGTTTACACTTAATGGAGGAGCAGTAAGCTGGAAGAGTTCCAAGCAAAACACGGTGGCCGACTCTACGATGTGAGCGGAGTACATTGCGGCCGGAGGCCGCAAAGGAGGCCGTGTGGATTAAGAAGTTTATCACGAGCTTGGTGTGGTCGCTAGTGTCTCTAGTCCAATGGACATCTATTGTGATAATAGTGGTGCCATTGCACAAGCAAAAGAGCCTAGATCACATCAAAAGTCTAAACACATACTCCGCCGCTTTCACCTTATTCGTGAGATTGTGGATAGAGGTGACGCTGAATATGCAAAGTACATACGGAAGCCAATGTGGACGATCCGCTGACAAAGCCAACGCCACACCCTAAGCATGAGGCGCACACAAGGTCTATTGGTATTAGATACTTAATTGATTAACTCAAGTGCAAGTGGGAGATTGTTAGTGTTATGCCCTTGAGGCAATCATTTAGATGATTGTAACATGACTATGTTTATGAATAATAATATGATTATTGGTCCAATGAATGTATATCATTGTATTGATCAACAAGTATGTGACTTGATTATGAAGCTCTTTACTTAATGATGTAATTCGATAAATATCTCGATCGGATATCATCGATAGGACTACGATGAATAGATCAAGACATGTAGTGATCGATGATCATGCTTCATAGATCATGGGATATGGAGATATCATCTCTACATTGTGGACCATGTTGAAGAACATGGGTTAGATAGACCCGCTATGGGACATCGCGAGAATGTTTCATTCTTATGTGTCATCGATGTATCTCATACCTAGAAGATGTATGATCCTTAGACCTGAGATTGTCATATTCCCTACATGTGTAATAGTTTTCCTTGGGGCTATCAAACACTACTTCCTAACCGGATAGTCATAAAGGTAGCTTTCATGTTTACTATGAAACGTGCAGAGGAAGTGAGCAAATAAGATGGAATTTGCCACTCCAATGAAACAGAGATATATGACAAGGCCACTCGTGTGATATGATTAAGAAAGTGCATGGCCATGCCGTGATTGAGGAGTCAATCACAACTTATTAATATATCACGGATACGAGAGATGGATTGAATCATCAAAGGATGACATGCTTCTCGCCTTGAGATCAATCTTCATATACTTGGCAAAAGGATTATTACATGAGTTCTTTTGATAGGTTCTGCTCGATTTGATCACAAGATGTTTGGGAGTTGGCATACTTTGCAAGAAGCCGCTACCAACTATTGGATTGAAAAGGAGTTTTCCGAATCCATGTCCAAACGTATGTGAACCTCGCAGGTCACACACTTAATGGTGGGACGCATTAATTTGGATTGATCCGTAATTAATGAACCTCGTGGGCTTAGCATGTTGGTGGGCCCTGGTTTAGGTTTCATCTCGTGGCTATATAAGGAGGGGAGGAGGAGGCGCAGAGTGTGCTTTCCACGGTTTAGGTTTGATTCACTTGAAACCCTAGCCTCCTCCTCTCGCCGCCTCGCCGAGCGACTAGGTGCTTGCACACACGCACGGCGCTCCATCTCTCGGACGTGTGGACATCATGCGGTGACGCTGCTGCGACTGCGGCGTGGGAGGACGATCCACGGCGAGGCGAGGACGATCCACTACATCGACGCAACGACTGCGGCGAGGACGAACCACTACATCGACGCGCGAAGGATTCCGCAACTGCGCGTCCATTGGTAATCTTATCTATGATCCTCTTCTTGCGAGTAGCTTTCTGGTTGCGCGGTAGTTTTTTTTTTCGTGCTAGCGTAGCATACCGCGTTTCCCTACAAGATATACACTACGCTGACCAGCAAAAACCCCGACCACACGTGGTCTGACCACTGGTCTCCATCCCGACCAACCATGGTCTGACCACTGGTCTCCATCCCGACCAACCATGGTCTGACCACTGGTCTCCATCCCGACCACTCGAGGTCTGACCACTAGTCTCCATCCCGACCACTCGAGGTCTGACGACTGGTCTCCGACCATCGAGAGACCTGACTACTCGGGGTCGGACGGTGGGTCCGCAACACACCAAAGCCCCGACCACTCAAATGGACGACCCGACCACTGGCCTGGACGACCGTGTCGCAAACACGTACCAAAGCCCCGACCACTCGGGTCGGACGACCCGACCACTCGGGGTCGGACGACAGTCTCCAACCAGCCAAAGCCCCGACCACTCGGGTCGGACGACCCACCACTCGGCCTGGACGATTGGTCTCCAACCACCAAAGCCCCGACCACTGTGTCGGACGACCGACCACTGGTCGAACGACCGTCCGCAACACACCAAAGCCCCGACCACTCGGGTCGGACGACCGACCACTCGGGGTCGGACGACCGACCACTGGGTCGGACGACCGGTCTCCAACCAGCCAAAGCCCGACCACTGGGTCGGACGACCACCACTCGGGCTCGGACGACCGGTCTCCAACCAAGAACTCAAATTGTTCTAGCTCGAAAAACAATCCAAATCAAACTCAAACTTGAGCACACCTTACTCAAATAAAGTCAAATACTCATCACAAACATGGATGGACCTCCACATGGTCCTTCAATCTCCCCCTTGATGAGTATATTGACAAACCACACAAAAGGCATAAATTTGAGTTTGAATGAGAGAAGAAGAAAGCAATTTGATTGCAAAGCCAAACTTGGTCCAGAGAGAAAGATATAAAATTATGACCAAGTTGGCAGAAAGAATTTAGAGCAAAATCATGAAAAGAGCAAGTTTTCAACAAAAGCTCTAAAAACCAATCATAAGTGTCAAATGTGATTATGATCCATAAGAGATAGCAAAGATTTACAAAAATCATAAGAACCAACAAGCTTTCACATTTCTATCTTGTAAGGACCCGAATCCACTGATTCGAACCCACTGTGTTTACTGCACTATTCCCAGGATCAACGCTAGTGCACACAGCTTAACATTGGTACATATCACATCATACACAACGATAATAGAATAATAGTTCATTTATTGATATAGCTAAATGTATGATCTTATGACCAACTTACATTATTAAGCCACGCAGGGCAAGACTGAAAATATAAGCTAATAATTAAGCAAATGGAAAGTAGAAACGTAGGTAGCTTATCACCACCACAGCAACCGACAAGGCTCGGACCCTAATGACTCGTGTCTTCTTGGACTTCATCTTCCAACACAGTGTAGATTCTTCAACTGTTGATTATTGTTGTTTGGCAAGGGTGAGTACTTAAAGCACTCAACAAGTTGTGCATGAATGCAATTCCATGTATCTATATGCAAGGCTTATTCCAATGGATAGGCTATCATGGCTATTTTGCAATAAGCAAGATTTATGAACGAATACAAGATATAGATTGTAAAGATGTAAAACAAATAACGATAATAAATAAATTCAAGATTTCTCAAGTAAACCAAGTTTCCAATCCTAAGTTAAATTTCCATCTTCCACATGGCATTCCGCCATCCCAACCAAGTTGTCCAATTAATTAAGCTAACCCTTAATCAGTAATTCCGAGCATTGCTCAATACCGCGAGCACGGCTATCCGAATAGTTTCACACTCTGCAGAGGTTATGCACTTTACCCACGTGATACAACCAAACACCACAAAGGCGAGAGATTATAACAAAGCCTTTACAATGCTCTATCTTAACCCGATACTACCCGCTAAGGTTTCAACATCAAGTGTCAGTAAACTACATCCGTGGCCCCCTCTTGCGCCATGTGAATTACACTCGACCCGAACTCACACCGACCACGATAGTATCAAAATTAAGACTTTGCAAATTACTCACCTAGGTGGCCCATACTGCATATGTGGTTGCATGATTGACTCAGTCAAAGGCTTGCAAGGTTAAGTCCTTAGTGTGATCAAGGCAAGACATCCACATACCATCCGCCCATCGGGCCCACCTTGGCCTCCTCGCCTTGCCACTTGCCCCAATCTAAGTTATCATCACCCGCTTGATTACCAAGCACCACGTGCCATCAACAATTCAACATCGCTGCGTGACATGACTCGCCACAACAACTCAATCTCATCGTGATCCCACATGACACACAAGTTCATAACATTGTTCCATATTCCGTTAATCAAGATTAATTAACAATGATTTCGACACATGTGATGACGTGGCATGGCTAAGCAACTAATACGGTCTAACCTCCAATGTTGATCATAATTATTAATCAACTATATTAAACCAATCTAGGGTGACAATGGTTCATGGCATAAAATGACAAGGTAGGGTATAGATCAATCTGGTATTTTAGCTAAACCCAATCTAATTTGAAACAATTGTATATTTGAAATATATGCAATATTGTAAAACAAACATAGCAATTTTATAAACATGGGTTCAACATGATCAAAGCACAACTTGCCTTGGAATAGGTCCTGATCTTGATCTGAAGCTTGCTCTTGGGTTGCTTGATCTTCCTCCAAGCGCCGCACAATTCAACGCCTACGCTGCATCAAAGAGAAAAGCAAGTAAATGCCAAAACAGAGAGCAATTGAACTCCAAAATCAATTAAAATTCACCATTAAATAGATCTCAATTTTACAAATTTTTAGAAACTGGAATCACTCAATTCCGAGTTACAATGCAAAAGATATAGCCTTTTGAAGTTTGAAATAAATATCAAATCGTAAAATCAGATTTAATGATTTATTTTTATATCAAAAGCGATTTATGTTTATCAGCGTGACGTCATGATGACGTCATCATCACGGATTTTCCAATCGGAATATTTTTCCAATCGAAATCGCAATTATGACGCAAGCATGACGCCGATGAATCGAACCAATAGGAGCACGACACGCGCCCCGGTCCATAGATCGAGTCCACGGCCGAGCTACCCACCGTGAACTCGGCCTACGGCGCTCGGTGCTGGAACCGACACGCGGCGGATCACGATTGGTTGCAGCGACGGTGCGATCCAGAGCGCCGACCGATCGCACGGTGAGGTTGAAAAGACCACGTGGCTCGATCTCGACCGCAGAAGCTAGATCGGACGGCCAAGCTTCAAACCCGGCGATGAAGACACGGCGGCGTAATCTCACCGGAATCAAGACGACGACCAAGGCGGCCACGGCGTTTGGCGGTCTTCCGCGAGGTGACGCCGCAGATCCGGTTCCACGCGACGAGCCGAGTTCGAATCGCTTCAACGCGCGAAGAACCTCCTCGCCGCCGTCGGGATCCAACAAGAACTATCGGCGGCGCTTGAGTTACTTCCGCGAGGTCTCGGCGGCGTAACACGCCGAAACCGCGGCGACGAAGCGGTGGCAAACGGCGCGCAGATGGTTCAACATCGGGCGGGTCCGTGGCTTAAATAGCCCCTCGGCAGCCGTGTCCGAGGCGGAGTTCATCCGTCTGTGGGCGCCGTCCGAGTCCGTGACGGCGATGAGTCCCGAGACGACGGTCTCGACCGCCCACGCGCCGTGAATCGAACGGACACTCGCGGCGTGACGTGGCGAAATCCGTGTCCTCCATGCGCCTTGATCCGACGGCCAAGGATCGCTAGGGTTTTCATCAACTGGGAAAACGCCAACCTCCGATCAAGATCCGACGGATACGGTGACTTCTCTCGAATACAGCCAACGGGCCGACGCAGAATGATTGGGCTCGCCCAAGATCGCTTAAGCTTAATTTCGTGTTTTGCCAAATAAAACAATTCCGTAAATTCTTTTAATTTGTTTTAGGCAATAAAACAATCAGAAAAATCCAAGAAAATCCCAAAAATACTTTGAGACATTCTGGACTTAAATAAAATATTTTTGGCAAAACTTTATTTTGACTTTGCACAGAATTAAATACTTTTGAATAAAAAGCAATAAACTTAAAATAGGAATAAATTCAAATAAATCCAGAAAAATCCAAATAAATTCCAGAAAATCACAAATGCACTTTTAAACATTAAAAACTTAATTAAGCCAAATTTTGGGATGTTACAAACCTCCCCCCCTTAACAGAATCTCGACCCGAGATTCAGGGCTAACTAGAGAATAGGTTCGGGAATTCTGACTTCAATTCTTCTTCTCGCTCCCAAGTGGCTTCACTTTCGTAATGATTGCTCCATCAACTCGCAAAGCTTAATAGACTTGTTTCGGTCTTGCGCCCACAACATCCAAAATTCGATGGTTGCTCTTTATAAGTCAAATCTTCTTGCAGCTCTATTGCCTCCAACGGGCTTGCTCTGCTGGCACTCGAGACACTTCTTAAGCTGCGATACATGAAATACATCATGCACTCTCGCCAATGACCGAGGCAACTCTAATCGATAAGCTACCTCTCCTCGACGGCTCGTAATCTTGAACGGACCGACATATCTTGGTGCAAGCTTCCTTTAACGTGAAATCTCTTAACGCCTTAAGAGGGGTAACCTCGAGATACACATGATCTTACGGTTCAAAACTCAAATCTCGACGACGGTTGTCTGCGTAGCTTTTCGTCTTGACTGTGCTATCTTCAACCTCTCTCGATCATTGCGACTTGACTTTCGCTTCCTCGAGAATGTCCGCCCAAACACCAACGCTCTCCGTTTCATTCCAATTCAACGGAGTACGACAAGCACGCCCATACAATGCCTCGAATGGTGACATCTCGTAGGCTAGCTTGATAACTATTATTGTAATCAATTCGCATATGGCAAACATTTATCCCATGACGTGGCATACGCTAAAGCACAGGCTCTCAACATATCCTCTAAAATCTGATTTACTCTTTCAGTCTGACCATCTGTCTGCGGGTGATATGTCAGATGAAATTCGACGGGTTCCCATTGCTTCATGCAACTTATTCCAAAACCTTGAGGTAAATTGGGTACTGTTCGACACAATCTTCTTTGGCACTCCATGCAAACATACAATCCTTGACATGTACAATTCTGCCAAACGATCTCCGGCGTAAGTGGTCTTTACTGGGATGAAATGAGCGACCTTGGTTAGACGATCCACGATAACCCAAATGGAATCGTAACCTTTCTGAGTCTTAGGTAAACCGGTGATAAAATCCATTCCGATTTCCTCCCACTTCCATTCCGGAATTTTTAACTACCGCAATGCATCAATGGGTCTTTGATGCATGGCTTTTACCCTCGACATACGTCGCATAAAGCAACATGTTCAGCTACTTCACGCTTCATATTTGGCCACCAGAATCTCTCTTTCAAATCTTGGTACATTTTAGCACTTCCTGGATGAATTGAGTACTTTGAATCATGCGCTTCCTCAAGAATCAATTGTTTTAATTCCTTTTATCCAAGCACACAAATTCGCCTTTGAAGAACATAGTTCCTTGTTCGTCCAGAGTGAAATCTATGGCTAGGCCTTCTTCCTTTTAGCCTTGATTTTTGAAATTTTATCGTCATCTTGTTGACCTTCTCTAATCTGATCCTCTAATGTTGGTTTTACTTTAGCGCAGCTATCATTCCTTGCGAACGACCTCCAATCTTAACCTCTCAAATTCCTTGCATAATTCTCGTTGATCCTCCATTGACAATGCATTTGCGCTATGGCTTTTTCGACTCGTGGCATCCGCCACCACATTGGCTTTTCCAGATGATAATGGATTCCCACATTATAATCCTTAATTAGCTCAAGCCATCTTCACGCCTCATATTCAGTCGATTGAGTGAATATGTATTTCAGACTCTTATGGTCCGTATATATCTCACATCTATTTCCTATGAGATAATGACGCCATATCTTTAAAGCATGCACTACGGCAGCCTAACTCCAAATCATGCGTTGGGTAATTCACTTCATGCGGTCTCAATTGTCTCGACGCATAAGCAACGACTTTGCCTTCTTGCATTAACACGCATCCCAAGCCCCGCTCAAGCATCGCAAAGAAATGTCAAATCCATTCGCACATCCGCAACACTAATACGGGCCGTTGTTAAACGCTTTAATTCCATGAAACTTTTCTCGCACTGGCGCCCATGCAAACTTCTTTTCTTTCTTCAACAATCTGCGTCTGGGTTTAGCAATTGTCGAGAATCCTTCTATGAACCGACGGTAATATCCCGCCATTCCCGTAAAACTACGAACTGAGTAATGAGACTTGGTGGCTCCCAATGCAACATCGCCCACTTTGTCGATCAATGCGACTCCTTTGGTAGTCATTACATGACCGAGAAATTCAACTTTCTCCTTCCAAAATTCACACTTGCTAAACTTAGCATATAGTTGATGCTCGCACTGCCTAAAACCATTCTCGATGTTCGCATGCTCTTCCTCCGTCTTCGAGTAAACCAAGATATCGTCTATGAAGACTACAACAAACTTGTCCAAGTAATCCATGAAGACTTTATTCATCATGTTCATGAAATATGCTGGGCATTAGTCAATCCGAATGACATGATCGTGAACTCGTAATGTCCATATCGCGTAGAAAACGCAGCCTTAGGTACATCCTCCGCTCGGATCTTCAATCGATGGTATCTCGAACGAAGATCTATCTTGAGAAAACTCGGCTCCTCTTAATCGATCAAATAAGTCGCCGATCCCGGCAACGGATACTTATTCTTGATCGTTACTTCATTAAGTGCACTGTAGTCGATGCACATTCTAAGACTTCCATCCTTCTTGCGAACAAACAAAACCGGGCTCCCCACGGCGATGAACTTGGTCTAATGAAACCTTTCTCTTGCGGTTCCTCAATCGCTTCTTCATTTCTACTAACTCGCTTGTAGGCATCCGATATGGTCTCTTTGATATCGGTCTTGCACCGTGCTAACTCGATGACAAACTCGATATCACGATCCGTGGCAATCCCGCAAATCTTCCGAAATACATCCGGTATTCTCTCGCATCGCACATCTTCCATGCCGATGGCTTTCACACTGTTGACCGTTAATCGCCCGCCCCGAATCTGCGGTCGCTTGAAACTCCACTTTCTTGCCACTAGGGCCTTCCAAGGTCACGATCCTTCGCCACAATCTAAAACGACCTTATGCTTTGACACCAATCCATTCCAAGGATGACGTCTAGGATTGCGCATCTATCAAGATAAGATTCGCTAGAAATTTATCCCATCCATAAGCAACTTAGCTCCCAAACACCCAAGGCTAGATCTAAGCTCGATCCCGGGCTTGGACTAAGAGCACACACTTAAGATTCACCACTTTAAATCCATTCTTGGTTGCAAAACTTTGAGAAACAAACGAATGCGAAGCTCCGTAATCAAACAAAATCAGAAAGGTGTAATCGAGTTGACCAGAACTTACCCAAGACGACGCCCGTAGCTTCCCGAGTTCCATCGGTGGTGATGTGGTTGATCCTTCCACGCATTGATTGCGGGTTGCTCTACCGACTTGGTGCACAATTTCCTCCCGATGTTGGTGCTTTAGCGGTGTTGTTCCTGTGTTGAAACGAATCTGGTGTGATGCCTCCTTACGTGGACACCTATTTGAAAAGTGCCCTGGCTCATTGCAAGTATAGCATCTCTTCACTGCAGACTGCTGATTTCCCCCTGGTGCATTGTTGCCTTGCGCTGGGGTCTGGAAATTCTGATTGGCAGGGCGAGGTGTAGGGGTTGATGTCTTGTTCCCAGCTGGTGGTTGAAATCTAGCAAATTGCTGGGGTGACATCCTCAAGCGTAGATGGTTTGGGCGTCCACCCTGATTGTTCATCAAGCGCTTACGGTTTTCACCTAGCTCTTTGCGCTTGTCCTCTAGGATTAAAGCCTTATTTACCACTCCAAAATCCGGAAAATTGTGGGTAATCACCCCACTGCGATCCTGAATTCATCCCTTCATGAAACGAGGCGCTTAGCTTTATCCGTCGCTACGCCCTCGGGGCATAACGAGCTAATTGAGTGAATTTATTCGTATTCGCCACCGTTGGCCTCCTTGCTTCAAAGCTCAACTCCTCCTTCTTAAGATCCATCATTCCTCCGGGACATGATATCTTGGCGGAAAGCATTAGTGAACTCCTCCTGTGTTATCTCTTGCGGGGCTCCATGAGCGCACAAGAGTTCTCCCACCACTGCGGCGGTTCCTTCAAGTTGATGAGAGGCGAGAGCACCTTCTCATTGCCCTCACACCGAGTGATGTGCGCTTCTTCTCAATGGTCCTAAGCCAATCATCGGCTTCCAAAGGGTTCACGCTTCAGAGAAAGTTGGTGGCCTAGTCCTCATAAAATCCGATAGCTTGGACATAGGTCGAGGTCCACCATAATTGTTCCGAGTTGCAGGATTGTTGTGGTTTATCACGCATTGGTCATCTCTTGATCCGCCGCATCATTGTCCTGATCGATTGAGTCTGTGGCCGCAAGGAATGCTCCCAGATTCTCGCATGTCCACCGGCGGTGGTTGAGGGTCGCCTCCATCATTGGGATTGTCATTGGACGCATCCACTTCAAGCACCGTTGTTTCTCGAGTATTCACCATCCGATGATTGCCTCTTAGGTTAGGAAAGGTAGATGTAGCATAGATGAGAAGTAAGAATTTCTAAACGGGAGATATGTTATACCCAAACTGAACAATTCTTTATTTAACTTGGTATGGTGCTTATTTAAGCCTACAAGCTTTGCAACACATACCGCACACTCAAAGAATACAAAGAAGCAAACTAAACACGAACCTTAACGCCAACTAGAAAGGTAAAGGCTAACTTAAAGACGCGACTCACACTCGAGTCTCAACACGCCTCCAAGGTCGACACTCACTCATCCACCACCTGGCCGAGATCGATCCAAGCACATACACCGGCTGGTGGGCTAGCATCGAGCAAACCTATCCCGATGACCTAATACTCGGGTCCTCTGCAAAGAACGGGTCCGCACTCCCCTCCGCTCCCACTCTCGCTCCTCCGATCCTCCTGACTCCTACTGGCTCTCGAACTCCCCGAGTCACGCGCTCCACTCGTCCTCAATCGCCTCCTCGGTAAAGTGGACGATAGAAACCTCAAGCGTCTCAAGTACTCTCCACAGCCTCCATGGCGAGCCGCCACTGTCTCCTCAAAGGTCTGAACGATCGGCATTCGCTTCACAAGAACTTGGAACAAGTTCTCCACCAAACGGCAAGAAAAACGGTAAATTTAGCAAAGGCGAGAAGTAGAGAATGAGATGAGTCGAGAGGGTTTTATTAGTCAAGCTTAGATTTTCTTTTAGAAAATAATTTTGGACACACTCAAGACACCTCCAAACTATCTAGGCCAAGACCTACATCAAGATGCTCGATACCACCTCTGAAGGACCCGAATCCACCGATTCAACCCACCGTGTTTATGCACTATTCCTGTGATCAACGCTAGTGCACACACTTAACATTGGTACATATCACATCATACACAACGATAATAGAATAATAGTTCATTTATTGATATAGCTAAATGTATGATCTTATGACCAACTTACATTATTAAGCCACGCAGGCAAGACCGAAAATATAAGCTAATAATTAAAATGAAAGTAGAAACGTAGGTAGCTCATCACCACCACAGCAACCGACAAGGCTCGGACCCTAATGACTCGTGTCTTCTTGGACTTCATCTTCCAACACAGTGTAGATTCTTCAATCGTTGATTATTGTTGTTTGGCAAGGGTGAGTACTTAAAGCACTCAACAAGTTGTGCATGAATGCAATTCCATGTATCTATATGCAAGGCTTATTCCAATGGATAGGCTATCATGGCTATTTTGCAATAAGCAGATTTATGAACGAATCTGAGATATAGATTGTAAAGATGTAAAACAAATAACGATAATAAATAAATTCAGATTTCTCAAGTAAACCAAGTTTCCAATCCTAAGTTAAATTTCCATCTTCCACATGGCATTCCGCCATCCCAACCAAGTTGTCCAATTAATTAAGCTAACCCTTAATCAGTAATTCCGAGCATTGCTCAATACCATGAGCACGGCTATCCGAATAGTTTCACACTGCAGAGGTTATGCACTTTACCCACGTGATACAACCAAACACCACAAAGGCGAGAGATTATAACAAAGCCTTTACAATGCTCTATCTTAACCCGATACTACCCGCTAAGGTTTCAACATCGGCGGTCTGTAAACCACATCCGTGGCCCCTCTTGCGCCATGTGAATTACACTCGACCCGGAACTCACACCGACCACGATAGTATCAAAATTAAGACTTTGCAAATTACTCGCTAGGTGGCCCATACTGCATATGTGGTTGCATGATTGACTCAGTCAAAGGCTTGCAAGGTTAAGTCCTTAGTGTGATCAAGGCAAGACATCCACATACCATCGCCCATCGGGCCCACCTTGGCCTCCTCGCCTTGCCACTTGCCCCAATCTAAGTTATCATCACCCGTTGATTACCAAGCACCACGTGCCATCAACAATTCAACATCGTTGCGTGACATGACTCGCCACAACAACTCAATCTCATCGTGTGATCCCACATGACACACAAGTTCATAACATTGTTCCATATTCCGTTAATCAAGATTAATTAACAATGATTCGACACATGTGATGACGTGGCATGGCTAAGCAACTAATACGGTCTAACCTCCAATGTTGATCATAATTATTAATCAACTATATTAAACCAATCTAGGGTGACAATGGTTCATGGCATAAAATGACAAGGTAGGGTATAGATCAATCTGGTATTTTAGCTAAACCCAATCTAATTTGAAACAATTGTATATTTGAAATATATGCAATATTGTAAAACAAACATAGCAATTTTATAAACATGGGTTCAACATGATCAAAGCACAACTTGCCTTGGAATAGGTCCTGATCTTGATCTGAAGCTTGCTCTTGGGTTGCTTGATCTTCCTCCAAGCGCCGCACAATTCAACGTCTACGCGTGCATCAAAGAGAAAAGCAAGTAAATGCCAAAACAGAGAGCAATTGAACTCCAAAAATCAATTAAAATTCACCATTAAATAGATCTCAATTTTACAAATTTTTAGAAACTGGAATCACTCAATTCCGAGTTACAATGCAAAAGATATAGCCTTTTGAAGTTTGAAATAAATACTGAAATCAGAAAATCAGATTTAACAGATTTATTTTTATACTGAAAAAGCGATTTATGACATCAGCGTGACGTCATGATGACGTCATCATCACGGATTTTCCAATCGGAATATTTTTCCAACTGAAAACTGCAATTATGACGCAAGCATGACGTCAGCGATGAACTGAACCAATAGGAGCACGACACGCGTCCTGGTCCATAGACTGAGTCCACGGCCGAGCGACCCACCGTGAACTCGGTCCACGGCGCGCTGGTGCCGAACCCGACACGCGCGGATCACGATTGGTTGCAGCGACGGTGCGATCCAGAGCGCTCAGATCTGATCGCACGGGTGAGGTTGAAAAGACCACGTGGCTCGATCTCGACCAGAGAAGCTAGATCGGACGGCCCGAAGCTTCTAAACCCGGCGATGAAGACACGGCGGCGTAATCTCACCGGAACCGAAGACGACGACCAAGGCCACGGCGTTTCGGCGGTCTTCCGGCGAGGTGACGCTGCAGATCCGGTTCCACGCGACGAGCTGAGTTCGGAACTGGCTTCAACGCGGCGAAGAACCTCCTGCTGCCGTCGGGATCCAACAAGAACTATCGGCGGCGCTTGAGTTACTTCCGGCGAGGTCTCGGCGATGAACACGCCGAAACCGCGACGAAGCGTGGCAAACGGCGCGCAGATGGTTCAACATCGGGCGGGTCCGTGGTTTAAATAGCCCCTCGGCAGCCGTGTCCGAGGCGGAGTTCATCCAGACGCCGCGGCGCTGTCCCGAGTCCGTGACGGCGATGAGTCCCGAGACGACGGTCTCGACCGCCCACGCGCCGTGAATCGAACGGACACTCGCGTGCGTGACGTGGCGAAATCCAGTCCTCCATGCGCCTTGATCCGACGGCTAAGGATCGCTAGGGTTTTCATCAATCGGGAAAACGCCAACCTCCGATCAAGATCCGACGGATACGGTGACTTCCTCTGGAATACAGGCCAAATGGGCCGACGCAGAATGTGATTGGGCTCGCCCAAGATCGCTTAAGTTTAATTTCGTGTTTTGCCAAATAAAACAATTCCAGAAATTCTTTTTAATTTGTTTTAGGCAATAAAACAATCAGGAAAAATCCAAGAAAAATCCCAAAAATACTTTGAGACATTCTGGACTTAAATAAAATATTTTTGGCCAAACTTTATTTTGACTTTGCACAGAATTAAATACTTTTGAATAAAAAGCAATAAACTTAAAATAGGAATAAATTCAAATAAATCCAGAAAAATCCAAATAAATTCCAGAAAATCACAAATGCACTTTTAAACATTAAAAACTTAATTAAGCCAAATTTTGGGATGTTACATATCTCCTCCTTTTCTACATTTTAAATGATGCCTTTTTCTACATTTTCTCCCCCTTTTGGCAATATAGGCATCAAAATAGAATTTTCTCCCTCTTTTATGTATGCATGAAATGCAACCTAAGGGAGCTTTGAAGATTATCCAAATGATCATAATGACAAGATATGACACCAAGCTTATCAATCTCAGATTATGACCAAACTAAGACATGTCCAAGTGCAAATAACAAATTTTGCTCATAAGCGAAGTTTTGAAAATGTATCATTTTTAGCAAGATTTGACAAGTGCAAAACTTAGCAAAGTTTCAAAACTAGAAGCAAAACCACTCAGGGATCAAATGGAAAACCTAGAGTTCAACCTACTCAACACTTTGGAGAATTTTGAAGTGCATATAAGGTCCTTCGAGCCCATTTTTCAATTTATGCAAATTTTCTTTAAGACTTCGAAAAACATAGCGGGGTGCAAATGTTTGACATTATTTGCAATCTTTACCCACTTATGTGTTTGATATTTGCAATTTTTTTTGTTGATTGACTCAAGCCATTTTCGATCATCTCAAGAGTAACTCTTAAGAGAATGATCTTGGTCATACACAATATATTCCAAGTTCATCCCAAATGCAATGGGAGGCAGTCTCGAGAATATAAAGTGCTGAGATCAATTTTGCACAAAAGAGTCAATTTTTTAATTTTCAATTTAGCACATATAAGCAATTCTGAAGGACTCAAATATGGATCAAGCAAATTTCACCCAAGTTGCTATAGGGACTCTAGAGAATTCCAAAATTTCACAATTCATGGTAAAAGCTCTTAGAGAAGAAACTTAGTAAGTAAAAGCAACATGTTTCATCAAGTTTTCATTTAAAGCTTTTAAGTTTTTCAGATTTCAATGAACATTAGCTTGATAAAAGAACTTGGACATATCTAAGCTAGTGATTTTCTTCGAAAGATATAGCATGATGTATTTCACGAAGATTGAGTCAAATGCATAATAGACAAAGCTCATAAAATGAAAAATGCAGTCTAAATGCAATGCATGAACAGATTCCCAAACTCCCCCTCAACAAAAGAATCAATTTTAAGCTCAACTCTGGTTAAAGTTGGGTTATTATCAAGATTAGGCATAAAGAAAACCTGAATGAACTCAATAATAACCAGAAAAACAGAATGAGGAGAAGAAGTCGAGATACTGCAAAACTGGATGGCTATAGAGCATAGAAAAGATATAAGAAACTCACTGACTTAGACTCGCTCTTCCCAAATGATCGATATAGGGAAGTCGACTCTAGATCCCAACTAAGGAGTGCACATGCACTCTGTCTACCTGGAGGTCCAAAACTGCTAGACTTAAAAGACTGTGAGGGAACTCAACCTAGAGAGAAGAGAGAACAAACTAATCACGCATGATAGCAACCTAAAGCACAAGATAAGAGGTCCATGCGAGGCATGCTGAAGTCTAAGTGAGTGAACTCAACTTAAGAAAACAAGCCCAAAGTCACCTGTAAGAAGAAAGGAAATGCTGAAGAAAATATATAGTACATAATATACAAACCAGCTCCCCTCACTAAAAGCCGTAAGGGCTTACGACTCCAAGCTCACTCCTCAAGGCAACAAACCGAGCTATCCAAAGGCTTGGTAAAGATATCGCTAATCAAGGTCACTCTATGAATGAAGCGCGATATCTCCCTTCTCCACATGGTCTCTAAGGAAGTGATATCTAATATCAATGTGCTTGGTCCGGAATGTTGCATCGGGTTTTTAGCAATGCAAATAGCTGAAGTGTTGTCACGTAAAAGTGGCACACTCTCTATTTCTAACCCATAGTCCCGCAAGGTCGTTCTCATCCAGAGCACTGCTACAAAGAATCGGTCTGCAAAGAACATACTCGGCCTCAAGCAGTGGACTCAGGCAACCCTGCATCGCTTCCTAGATGACCAAGAAACAAGAGAAGTGCCAATGAATTGGCAAGTGCCGTAAGTGCTTTTCCTATCTATCCTACACCAAGCAAAGTCAGATCGGAAAAGGCTCTAAGAGATAGACAAGAAGAAGAAGAGTACCAAATACCATAATCGGTGGTAGCACGAAGGTACCAAGATGCGCTTGATCACCTTTGGCGGTGAGAGGCACGAGGAGAAGCTTGAAAACGAGCGCACAGACACACAGCAAAATGTATGTCCGGCCTTGAAGCAGTGAGGTACAAGAGGGAGCCGATCATGCTCCGAAACTCCTTTTGATCGGCAGGCTCACCATCCTCATCGGGCTCGAGGACAGCAGTGGTGGCCATAGGAGTCATCACCGCTTCCCATCCGACATGTCAAGCACCTTAGGAGGTCACGTATATTTGCCTTGATGCAATAAAGTACCTCCCGAGTCCGCTTGATTTGAAGCCAAGAAAGTAGCTCAACTCGCCCATCATACTCATCTCGAACTCAGACTCATCACATCGTAAACCGAGAGACAAGAGAATGAGATGAGCCACCAAAATGATATCGCCCACATAAACTGACAAGAAGAAAATGAGACTCATGGTGTCCGATGAATGAGTTTTGTCTACTATGCCCATTTTAAAGTCATGGTGAGAAGATAAGACTTGAGCCTCTCATACCATGCTCGGGGCTCGCTTGAGTCCATACAGAGCTTTGGAAAGCTTGTATACATGACTCGGGAACTTGGGGTTCTCGAACTCGAGGTTGCTTGACATAAACCTCTTCCTCAATATAGCCATTGAGGAATGCACTCTTGACATCCATTTGATAAAGCTTGAAGCCTTTGGATGCGTAAAATGCAAGCAGATTCGGATAGCCTCTAGCCTAGCTACAGGAGCAAAGGTCTCTCAAAGTCAAGACCTCAACTGAGAAAAGCCCTGTGCAACTAGTCTAGCCTTGTTTCTAATTACAACCCCATCCTCACTGCTTGTTTTTGAACACCCACTTGGTCCCAATGACATTATGACCAGATGGGAGCTCGACAAGTCGCCATACCTTGTTCCTCTCAAAGTTCTCAAGTTCTCATGCATAGCATTAATCCACGACTCATCGGATAATGCATGAGAAACATCCTTCTACCAAAGGAGGCAACGAAGGCAGAGTGGAGGCGTAAAGAGGATGATCGTTCTTGAGCGGGTGACACGCTCGAACAAATCGCCAATCATCCGATTAGAAGGATGACGCTCTCGAATATGACGGGAGGTCCAAAGAATGTAGTGGCCTCTACCTCTTGAATGAAGAGGTAGGAACAGAGCCACTACCAAGGAGAGTCGGAAAGCAAGGGTGGTCTCCCCGAGGTGCGTAAATGGAAACAGAGGCACCTCTGTGAAGAGAGGATGGATCCGTGGAACACCATCATCTCCATCATCCTTATCTTCTTCAAAGATGGTCTCAGAGGGATAAGAAGAGCTCAAACATCGTGTCTAGCTCTGGGCTAGCCTCATCAAAGGTCACATCACGTGTCTCTATGATCCTATGCGCATCAACACCTGCACTTATAGCTACGAGAAGAAGACGAGTAACCTAGAAAGATACCATCGTAAGAGCGAGACTCAAACTTATCTAGGTTACTGGACTTCAAGATAAAACACTTGCAACCAAAACGCGAAAATGAGACACACGGGCTTTCGCCCATACCTCAACTCATAAGAAGTGTGATGCAAATGTGCTCTCAAAAACACGCGATTAGAGACATGGCAAGCAAGAGCTATAGCCTCACCCAAAACTTCCTAGGAGTATCAGACTCATCTAGCATCGCCCTAGCCATCTCAACTGTGGTCCTGTTCTTCCTTTCCACTATGCCATTCTCACGAGGGGCGAGGGAGAAGAGAACCGATGCTCTAAACCAGACTCACACAAAAACTCTCAAAGTAGGAATTCTTGAACTCGTACATTATCATCACAGATAGCTCAGTAATGCACCGGGAGCTCAATAGACAACCCATCACCAAACCCCAAGTGAGAAAAAGTCTCATCCTTCGAGGCCATGAATAATACCCAAGAGAATCTAGAAAATCATCAACGATGACAAGAACATACCACTTCCTCCCGCCGATCGCACTCTAGCCGACCAACAAAGGTCCATATGTAAAAGCTGTCCTGGTGCATCACCATCACTACGGTCACCGGAGGATGAGAAGCAAGAACCATCTTGCCATGTCGGCAAGGAGAGCAAACTAAGTCTTTGACCATCTTGAGTTTGGGCGGACTCGAATGAGATCGTGGTCGCTAACTCGAGTCAAATGATCAAAACCAATGTGACCAAGTCTCCTATGCCGTAAGGAGAGATCACGGACTCGAAGCAATCAAACATCGAAGAGAGTCTCCGTAAGAAGTAAAAATCAGCACGAAAGACTCTCCCAAATCTAGAAATCCCAAGAACTAACCCTCCCGATGAATCAAGGATTCTACAGCATTACTCTTGAAGCTTACCTCAAAGAGTCATCAATAAGTCGAGAAACAGAGAGCAAATTGTATTGCGACTTACTTACGAGGCAACATCTTTAAGAATGAAATTTTGGTTAATGCAGATGGTACCTTTAGCTATGACTCTACCTGAAGAAGCATCCCCGAAAGTGATCAACTCATCACCGGGGGCTCGGACTAGGGAAGAGAACCATCGAGAATCTCCGGTCATATGACGAGAACAACCGAGTCGATAATCCAAACATCTCCTTCCCCATCCGATTTAACCCGATCAAGACACAAGAGAGAGATGACTCAAGATCGATAGAGTGAAGACTTGGGAACCCAATAATGAACCACACGACGCCTCGCAGTACCACCACGTAAGAAGATCGACTCGAGTGTCTCTCTCGACGCCAACTCTCACATGATTAGGAGCAACTCGTAGATAATCTAGGAGTCAAAGCGGGTTGGCACGCCGTGGTGCAAAAGCCGAGCCACCCAGTGAGGCTTCCTAAATCTCCTACCAGAAAACACTCACGCCACGATATCTACCTCGATGGGAAAACGAGGAATATCAAAAGGACGGCGGAAAGACTCGACTACGCTGACTCCAAGACTAAAACTCAAGAACCAAAGATGAAAACCGAGTCCTCGACGCTGTCCAAAAACAAAGCGACTCTCTAACCTGTCTAGAAGCAGTGTGTGCCTTAGGAGCACTCAAAGTCTGGGGATGACCCTAAATACCCCTAAGAGCAGCAACACGCTCACGCCGAGTGATCTTGGCGTGCCTGAAGCAGAAATCTAGTAGGTGACCATCCTTCTTACAAAAGGTGCATGTGTACTTCGCCTTGCTAGAGACAGAAGCAACAGGAGTAACTCTGGGAGCTACCACAATCTTACCACTCTTGGAGCCGCGCACAATGGTGGGAGGATGCGCCCGAGCGTGCTCCAAGGGATCAAATCCTAGACCTTGATTGAATCTACTAATCTTAGATTGGTCTAGAATAAGATTGATCTTCTTCTTGCCTCCAACAAACTTCTCGAGAGTGCTCATAAGATACTGGCAATCTCGAAAGAAAGAAGCACAAGAAGAACAGGGGGAAGAAGAAGAAGAAGAAGAAGAACCAGAAAGATGAGCTCTCTTAGCACGTGCATTTTTCTCCCTCAGCACGACTGCCTCAATCTTGAGGGCTTCACAAGAAACGCAAGACACATTTCTAATTCTATTGGCTTGGTCTTCTAATTTCTTCCTAAGCTCGACATGGATTTTACCCAAGTCCCCCTCAATCACAGAACATCGCAAGCAACTTTCTTGTGACATATCTAGTAAGTCCTTAGCAAGTTTAGCACACTTGACATTTAAGGATTCATTGTCAAGTTTTAGTTGCCTACAGCCCTCACATGAGCTGACTGGTTCCTTAGAAGCATGCATTTCAAGTTCATCGTTTCTAGAAGAGAGCTTCCTAAGGTGATCGCTCATGGCATCAATTTCGGCAAGCAATTTAGGGCAGTTAGAGCATGATGGAGTGGAGTGAGCATGAAGAAAACTAGCCTCAACAGAATAGCATCAATGAACTAGTGCTAGCATTCTTCAACCTAAGACCATCAAGTTCAAGAAGCACACTATCATGTATGGTCCTTAGGTTCTCCAACTCCACAAGAACAAAGATCACAGAGAACACAGTCATCGGTGACTCGGAGGGAGAGGATCTAAGTGAAGCTAACTCCCGAGTCAAGGTACCTACTTCCTTTTCTAACTCGTAACACCTCGACCTAGCCTTAGCATGAAACTTGCCTAATTTACGTAAGGCAAAGATTTAATTCGTCGAGGTGGGTACTCGTCCGAGTCAGACAAATTGAGTCGCTTGCTTCAATGGCGCGCCGCCATGAAGCACATGCCGAGAAGTCGTCGCTGCTCTTCTTCACTTGCGGTTCATCCTCGCCTTCGCCGCCCACGCCTCCGAGTCGGAGAGCTCGATATCATCTAGTGCGGGAGGACCCGATGAAAGAGCTTCTTGTTTTTGGCAAAGTTGTGGTACTTCTTCTACGCCGGCTCACGAGCTGGGGCCTTCTTGTTGCGGTTCTTGTCGGTGTAGTCGTTCTTGCCCGAACCGCCTTGTTCGTTTTTGCCCTTCTCCAGCTTGGGACAGTTTGCTCGAATGTGGTTGGGGCCACCACACTCGAAACAGGTGATCATCCCACCTCTCTTCCTCTCTCTCACTTTCTTGTATGCATATGAAAATTTGCGAGCAAGAAGAGCAAGCTCATTTTCTGGAAATTTTTCCAGTTGGTCATCGCTTAGCTTGCAAAGGGCGGAGAGAGAGAAACCAACAGAAGAATCAGAAAGAGAGGATCCAATGGGATCGGTGACCAAAGCCATCGACTGAGACTTCGTCTTCCGCGAGACGACATCGATCTCATGAGTCTTGAGGCGAGAATAAAGCCCGCCAAGAGTCAAGGTCGATGTGTCGGTGGTGTCCTTGATGGTGGTCACTTTCATTTCCCAAACACGAAGATCAAGTGCGGTCAAGAAATGTCGAGCGTTATCCGAGTCGTATATGCAACCGATCGCCGGAGGTCGCCAAAATCTTCGTGAACCGACCAAAGCACTCGTCAAGACTCTCACCCGCCAGGTTGTTCAAACTTGTTGAACTCACGCTTGAATTGGTCCTGTCGAACCGCCTTGATTTGGGTAGTGCCTCATGGTAAGCATCGAGGGTCACCCAAATCTCATGAGCGTAACGAAGGTGAGAGATCCTATCGTACTCATCGCGACTAAGGCCTCGTATGAGGATGTTCCTTGCCTTAGCATTTGCCTCAACATCGCCATATTGCCGGCCGTGACGTTCTCATCGGCAGAACCTCACACGGAGCTTCACCTTCCGCCATATCAGAAACCCCAGGCAGTGATGTACGACTCCATCCGAGATTTCCAAAAGGAAAATCAACTACAGAGAAAATAGGAGGCTTGGTGGAATACTTGTCCATCGCCATGGCTCTTGAGACCGGTCAAGATCTAGAAAGAGCAGAACCCACTCGATACCAATTGAAAGATCGAAAAGGCGACTAGAGGGGGTGAATAGGAGCCAAATAAAATTTTGAATAAACTCTCCCCTAAAATTCAAACCACCAAAAGACCGTAAAGAAAGCGCCTTTGGTCGGGTATTTTGCCTGATGAATAGACTCGACCTACAGAGGTCTGATGAACAAGACTGAATGAATAGTGTTCGGTGAACAGACCCCACCAAAGATCGGTCGGATGAATAAGACTCCGACGAAGTGGTCGGATGAACGATGACTCGGGTGAATAGTGTTGGGTGAACAAAGACTTCGACTGATGAACAAGATACCCCCGACCGCGGAGGTCGGATGAACAAAGGTTTCGGGTGAATAGTGTTCGTAAACAAGAAAATCAGCACGATCTCAAAAAATGTAAATCGATGTAACTTTTGATGGTGATCCAAAAAAAGTGAAAATTGGTGTGCACCTCCCAAAGGATGTCAGAACCTATTTCAATCAACAATCAAGGAATTAATACCAAGGTTCCGTCCTTTTCAGTTTAACAAATGCAACACCAAAACAAAGTCACGAACACAGATTTCACCCCTAACTTGCTAATGGGAGTAGATGGTCGAAATCCTGGATGACTCTCCACAAATCATAGCAAGTAAGTACACGAAGAAACAACCCTTCAAACAAATAGAAACACTATCTCAAAACTAGGCACGTAAATTGGTTTCTTGCAAAACTGAATAGAAGAGGTTGTAGATTGCCTAGATGATTGAGATATGATCTATAGAAGATTCATCCAAAGAATCTTTCATCCTTGGCAACAAGAACCGTAAACCAATCAAGACTAAATAATCGCAAGTCACACGCTTACGCACTTTAAGAACACACGATTTACAACTTGCAACAAGAACGTAAGGATTGCCTAAAAGATTGAAAGCACCGAATCCAGAGAAGAGTTCATCAATCATGAATTTCAACAAAGACTCAATAGCATGTAGAAGGAGATGAGGCAAATCCAAATTACGTAAGGTAAATTGCAAGTAAGTAAATGCGAATTTAGATAATGAATTTAAGTGCGAATGTAAATACGTAAGAGAAATGAAACAGAATAGAAATGAAGAACATTTCATTTCTGGAAGGGAGGTTTACAAAGCCTCACAACAAAGTGGGCAAAGCTCAAATGAGCAGCAAAAACCTCAGAACCTTCAAAACCTTCTCAGGAGGGGAGGCTGCCCCTACCCCTCTATTTATAGTGACCTAGGATCAATTCCCACCTTGGATGTCCCGCTTCAATCCTAAGCCAACATCCAAGAGCCGTGATTTGATCCTTACACCATCACTCTCAACAACTCTCAACTACTCACGTAGACTTTCCTCACCGCCACCCCAAGGAGACACCCCTCTCCCGCCTATTCATAGCAGTGCTTGAACACCTACCACCCTTGGATGAGCCTCTAAACCCTAGAGCACTCCATCAAGGGTGAGATTTTACCCACTCACAAAGCTATGCATGGGCTCACCCAAACCCAACAATACAACGGGTTTTGCATGCTTTTCAACTCACACTAACTTGACCCGCTACTCTATCTTCCCGACCGCGATCCAACGGTCCTCCTAGATCGAGCAACTCCAAGTTAGCATCTCATCCATTCCTTTGTCTTCTCGGCTTGCGGCTACTCCCCGCCTCACCATCTTTGGCGACACCTTGATCATCCGGACCTCGGCTCTCCCACCTAGTCCCGATCCCTTCGCCACCATGACCTAGCTCCAAAGTCCCGCAACCATCATAGACAAGGAAACCACATCACATAGCAATGTCCAACAACACATATCCATCTCAGCAGCATGATATACACTACGCCGACCAAGAAAACCCCGACCACACGTGGTCCGACCATCGGTCTCCATCCCGACCAACCATGGTCCGACCATCGGTCTCCATCCCGACCACTCGAGGTCCGACCACTAGTCTCCATCCCGACCACTCGAGGTCGACGACCGGTCTCCACCATCGAGAGACCGACTACTGGGTCGGACGACCGTCCGCAACACACCAAAGCCCCGACCACTCGGTCGGACGACCCGACCACTGGGTCGGACGACCGTCTCCAACCAGCCAAAGCCCGACCACTCGTGTCGGACGACCCGACCACTGGGTCGAACGACCGTCTCGCAACACAGCCAAAGCCCCAACCACTCGGGTCGGACGACCGACCACTCGGTCTGGACGATCGTCTCCAACCTACCAAAGCCCGACCACTCGGGTCGGACGACCCACCACTGGGTCGGACGACCGTCTCCAACCAGTAACTCAAATTGTTCTAGCTCGAAAAACAATCCAAATCAAACTCAAACTTGAGCACACTTTGCTCAAATAAAGTCAAATACTCATCACAAACATGGATGGACCTCCACATGGTCCTTCAGCGTCTATGCAAACTTCTTTTCTTTCTTCAACAAGTTCGTAAGGGGTTTGGCAATTGTCGAGAATCCTTCTATGAACCGACGGTAATATCCCGCCATTCCCAGAAAACTACGGATCTGGGTAACAGACTTTGGTTGCTCCCAATGCAACATTGCGTCCACTTTGCTTGGGTCGACTGCAACTCCTTTAGTAATCATTACATGACCAAGAAATTCAACTTTTTCCATCCAAAATTCACTCTTGCTAAACTTAGCATATAGCTGATGCTCTCGTAGCCTCTCTAAAACCATCCTCAGATGTTCTGCGTGCCCTTCTTCTGTTTTCGAGTAAACCAAGATATCGTCTATGAAGACTACAACAAACTTATCCAAGTATTCCATGAAAACCTTATTCATCATGTTCATGAAATATGCAGGAGCATTTGTCAATCCAAATGACATGACTGTGAACTCAAAATGTCCATATCGCGTAGAAAACGCAGTCTTAGGCACATCCTCCGCTCGGATCTTCAACTGATGGTATCCTGAACGAAGATCTATCTTGGAGAAAACTCCAGCTCCTCTTAATTGATCAAATAAGTCGTCGATCCTGGGCAACGGATACTTATTCTTGATCGTTACTTCATTAAGTGCACGATAGTCAATGCACATTCTGAGACTTCCATCCTTCTTACGAACAAACAAAACTGGTGCTCCCCAGGGTGATGAACTAGGTCTAATGAAACCTTTCTCTTGCAGTTCCTCAATCTACTTTTTCATTTCCACTAACTCGTCGGTAGGCATCCGATATGGTCTTTTTGATATCGGTGTTGCATCGGTGCTAACTCGATAACGCACTCGATGTCGCGATCCAGCGGCATCCCGTAAATCTTCCGAAACACGTCCGGTATTATTCTCGACCATCGACACATCTTCCATGCCGATGGCTTTCACATCGCTGACCACTAAGCGCCCATCTCGAATCTGTGGTCGCTGAAATTCTACCTTTTGCCTTTAGGGCCTTCCAATGTTACAATCCTTCACCACAATCCAAAACGACCTTATGCTTAGACAGCCAATCCATTCCAAGGATGACGTTTAGGGATTGCGCATCTATCAAGATAAGATTCGCTAGAAACTCTATCCCATCCATAAGCAACTTAGCTCCCAAACACCCAAGGCTAGATCTAAGCTCAGATCCTAGGGCTTGACTAAGAGCACACACTTAAGATTCACCATTTTAAATCCATTCTTGGTTGCAAAACTTTGAGAAACAAACGAATGCGAAGCTCCAGAATCAAACAAAACCGAGGCAGTCATTGAGTTGACCAGAACTTTTCTCAAAGACGATGTCCGTAGCTTCTCGAGCTCCATCCGCGGTGATGTGGTTGATCCTTCCACGACCGTTGATCGGGGTTGCTCCACTTGACTGGCGCACGATTTCCTCCCGAGGTGGTGCGCTGGCGGTGTTGTTCCCAAGTTGAAACGAATCGCGTGATGCCTCCTTCGTGGACACCTATTAGAAAAGTGCCCCGGCTCATTGCATGTATAGCATCTTTCATCGCAGATCGCCGACTCTCTCCGGTGCATTGCTACCCCGAAATGGGTGTCCGAAAATTCGACAAGCGTGGCGAGGTGCGGGGTTGATGTCTTGTTCACTACCGGTGGTTGGAATCTAGCAAATTGTTGTGGCGACATTCTCAAACGTAGATGGTTTGGACGTCCACCCTGATTAGTCATCAAGCGCTTACGGTTTTCACCCAACTCTTTGCGCTTATCCTCTAGGATCAAAGCCTTATTAACTAGCTCCTGAAAATCGGGAAAATTGTGGGTGATCAGTCCCACTTGATCTGAATCGGTCCCTTCATGAAGCGAGATCGCTTAGCTTTATCTGTCGCTACGCCTTCGTGGGCATAGCGAGCTAATCTGGGTAAACTTGTTCGTACTCGCCTTTGGTTGGCCTCCTTGTTTGAGCCCCGAACTCTTCCTTCTTAAGGTCCATCATTCCTTCCTAACATGGTATTGGCGAAAGCGAGAGTAAACTCCTCCCAAGTGATCTCTTGCGGGCTCCATGTGCGGCGCAAGAATTCTCCCACCATTCTCGCGACGGTTCCTTCAAGTTGATGAGAGGCGAGAGCACCTTCTCATTTCCTTCACATTGCGTGATGTGCAGCTTCTTCTCAATTGTCCTAAGCCAGTCATCGGCTTCCAAAGGGTTCACATTTCCTGAAAAAGTTGGTGGTCGAGTCCTCATAAAATCTGACAGCTTGGAATGAGATCGAGGTCCACCATTGTTGTTTTGGGCTGCGGGGTTGTTGTTGGTTGCTGCTGCGTTGGTCATCTCACGATCCGCCGATCATAGTCTGCATTAGTTGAGTCTCGCGCGCAAGGAACGCCCTGGTTCTCGCATGTCCATCGGCGGTGGTTGAGGGCTGCCTCCGTCATTGGGGTTGTCATTCGACGATCCACTTCTCAAGCACCGTTGTTTCTCGAGTATTCACCATCTGATGATTGCCTCTTGGGTTAGGAAAGGTAGATGTAGCATAGATAAGAAGCAAGAATTTCTAAAGCGGGGAGATAGGTTATACCCAAACTGAAATAATTCTTTATTTATCCTTGGTATGGCTGCTTATCTAAGCCTACAAGCTTTGCAACGCATATTGCACACTCAGCACACAAAGAAGCAAACTAAACACGAAACCTTAACGTCAACTAAAGAGGTAAAGACTAACTTAAAGACGCGACTCACACTCGAGTCTCAATAGCTCCAAGGCTGACACTCACTCATCCAGCCACCCTGGCTGAGGATGATCCGGCGCATACACCGGCGGGTGAACTGGCATAGGAGCGAACCTATCCCGATGACCTCCGCTGGGTCCTCTGCGACAGTGGTCAGACTTCCCTCCGCTCCCACTCGCTCCTCCGATCCTCCTCGACTCCTCGGTGGCTCTGAACTCCTCAAGTCACGCGCTCCAACTCGTCCTCGACCGCCTCTAGGGCCTCTCACCTGATCATCCCGATGGTCAAGCACGGTCACCTCAAGCTCCCGCTCTCGCCACTCGAGTGCCTCGCATACGCCTCCGGCTCCCGAGTAGTATCTCTCATATGATCCTCCCGGCAAGGGCGAACTCCGCAAGGTGCGTTGCAGTGGCACACTCGTCCTCCACGATCCGTCGGCTTCGACAAGCTTGAACGTCTGGGTGAAGTCGGAACACTGAGTCGTGAAGCTCGTCGGCGTAGTCGCGGCAGACACAGCGAAGTGCAAGTCGGGCAACCTCCCGAATTGCAACCTCGTACGAGAATCTTCTGGCGGAGATGTTGATTGGCCTGCTAGCTTCCTCGTTCTCCCGAGCGTAGATAATCAGCTTGCAAACAAATCCTCGGTGTACACCATTAACTGACCAGCTGCCTCCTCGGTAAAGCGGACGATAGAAGCCTCCCAGCGTCTGAAGTACACTCCACAGCTCCATGGCGAGTCGCCGGTGACTCCTCAAGGTCGAACGATCGCATCCGCTCCACAAGCACTTTGAATAAGTTCTCCACCCGAAACGGCAAGTAAAACGGGTAAATTCAGCAAAGGCGAGAAGTAGAGAATGAGATGAGTCGAGAGTGTTTTATTAGTCAACTTTAGATTTTTTCTTTAGAAAATAGTTTTGGACTCACATAGGACACCTCCATGCTATCTAGGGCCAAGACCTACAGTCAGTATGCTCTGATACCACCTCTGTAAGGACCCGAATCCACTGATTCGAACCCACTGTGTTTACCGCACTAGTCCCAGGATCAATGCTAGTGCACACAGCGTAACATTGGTACATATCACATCATACACAACGATAATAGATTAATAGTTCATTTATTGATATAGCTAAATGTATGATCTTATGACCAACTTACATTATTAAGCCACGCAGGGCAAGACTGGAAAATATAAACTAATAATTATGCAGCGGAAAGTAGAAAACGTAGATAGCTCATCATTCACCACAGTGCAACCGACAAGGCTCTAACCCTAATGACTCGTGTCTTCTCGACTTCATCTTCCAACACATGTGTAGATTCTTCAACTGTTGATTATTGTTGTTTGGCAAGGGTGAGTACTTAGAGTACTCAACAAGTTGTGCACAGAATGCAATTCTATGTATCTATATGTAAGGCTTATTCCAATGGATAGGCTATCATGGCTATTTTGCAATATGCAGCATTTATGAACAAGTATAATAAATAGATTGTTAAAACTGTAAAACAAATAGCAATAATAAATAAATTTAGTATTTCTCAAGTAAACCAGGTTTCCAATCCTAAGTCAAATTCCATCTTCCATATGGCATTCCGCCATCCCAATCAAGTTGTCCAGTTAATTAAGCTAACCCTTAATCAGTAATTCCGAGCATTGCTCAATACCGCGAGCACGGCTATCCGAATAGTTTCACACTCTGCAGAGGTTATGCACTTTACCCACGTGATACAACCAAACACCACCAAGGCGAGTGATTATAACAAAGCCTTTACAATGCGCTGGCTTAACCCAATACTACCCGCTAAGGTTTCAACACTGGTGGGACTGGTTACCACATCCAGGGCCCCCCTCTTGCGCCATGTGAATTACTCCATATCTCGGGAACTCACACCGACCACGATAGTACCAAAATTAAGACATTGCAAATTACTCAGCTAGGCTGGCCCATACCAGACATGTTGTTGCATGATTGACTCAGGTCAAAGGCTTGCAAGGTTAAGTCCTTAGTGTGATCAAGGTAAGACATCCACATACCCTCTGCCCATCGGGCCCACCTTGGCATCCTCGCCCCTTGTCACTTGCCCCAATCTAAGTGATCATCACTGTAACACCCTAATTTTTGCTCTAATTTAAATTTTGAGAGTATTTTTGATTTTTGTGAATTTTTGGGAATTTATTGAAATTTATTTGGAATTACTCAAAACTAGCCTTCCTTGAAAACAATTAAATAATGGAAAAGTTCTAGCAAAGTTTTATTGAAAATATTTTATTTGAGTTCCAAATATCTCAAAGTATTTTCTGGAATTTTTCTAGAATTTTTCTACTATTTTAAAAGCCCCAAATGATTTAAGTGAATTTCTAGAATTATTTTTATTGAAAAGGTTTTAAAGTGGTTATGAACAAGAATGGGCCGAGCCCATTATTGGCGCGCCGCCGCCCATCCGCCAAACCCTAGCGCCGCCACCAAGCCGCTCGATCCGGATCGCGACGCTGCAGCGTGTGCCACGCCGCTCGCAGACGCTGAGCCTTCGGATCGCCGCCGACGGACGCTGCGGATTGCGCCACGCCGGTCGCCTTCGCGAGATCACCGGAGCTAATGCCGCCGACCGCTCCCGCTCGTTCGCACCGTAGCGCGCACGCCGAGGCCCCTTTAAGTGCACCGAGTAGCGCGTCCGGCAGAGCTCCTTTCGCTGCGTCTTTTGATCTCTCGCACGCACGCCGAGACCTCTCTAGCGCCTGACGAGCTCGCCAGAAGTTGCGCCCTTGTGCCGCCGTTGTTTTTGCTTCCTCTCGTCGCCGTCCGCCGCTTCCGCCGTGCTTCGCCCGCCCGAAGTTCACCAAGCAAGACGATCGAGTGGACCACTTCTTCTCCGGAGAAGCCTCGCAGCCGCCGCCGAGGTCATCTTCCCCACCCGCAACCTTCGCTTCTTCGCCGCCGCCAACCTCGCCGAATCCGCGCCGACCGTCCGATTTGCATCGCTCGGTTCGTGAGTCCACGTAGCCTCCATCTCTCAGAGATGTTTAGATTGAATCGTAACCGCTAGATCTAGAACGAACGGCTTGGATTAGATCTAATGTCCGCGATATGTTTTTGTCTTAACCGCTGGATCGATAGTGGACGCCAGAGGATTGAACCACGCCGCACCATGAACGAAGAAATGCTCGTACCGTGGACCGCTGGATTAGATCTCGAACGGTAGAGATTGGACCGGTTTTGCCCTAAGGATCCGCGCTGCTCAGATTTGAACGAAGCGGCGGAGATGGCACCGCACTCGCCAAATCGCGTCGCCGACGCGGGCGTTTTGACGAAAGAGCAGACCGATCCGGCCGTTGCCGCGGCGCGCCGCCGCGATCGTGCTGCGTGGCCGTCATGCGGGAATCGAGGCGCCGCCGCGTCGGTGCGGAATCCAACCGCTGGATTTAGGCCGATCACCGGATGCGCGACGCGTGTCGCACGCATCTCGCGCGCCGCGGCGCGCGTGAGGGATCGACCGTCGGTTTTAGCGAACGGTCCGATTTTGCCGCGTGGCTGCACTGCTCGCGGAACCAAGCCCACGGAGACCGTGAGCCAACCCGTGACTCACCCATAGATCAGAGCGACGTGGCGCCTCCGGCGTACCGCGGTCGTGGCCGACGCTATCGCCGACGCCATAAATATTTTCATATATAAAATATTTTGGCCGAAATTATTTCGGTGCTGACGTCATCATGAGGCATGCTGACGTCATAAATGTGAATTTCAAGTATAAAAATAATTTGGAAAAATCGGATTTTCTTAATTTACGTATTTCGATTTTATTCAAACTTCAAATGACTATAACTTTTGCATTTTAACTCGGATTTGGGTGATTCAAATTTCTAAAAATTCATAAAATTGTGAGCTATTTATTGGTGAATTTTATTTGAATTCTTGAGGACATATAGTCTTCTGTATTGGCTATTTATTGTATGCTTTGTTTGTACGCGTGAGACGTAAATTTGCTCGGAAGTTTCGAGGAAGAATTCGTCGCCAAGACCAAGCTTCGAACACGACCAGCAACTCTTTGAAGGCAAGTGATGCTTTGATCATTTTGATCCCAGATTTTAAAATGTAATTTATGCTTTGAAACTATGCATGCTAATTATTTAAAATGAATTTAAATTAATTTGGGATAATGTAGTTAATCAACCCATTTTGTTATGCCACCTTGAATTATTAATTGTATGCCTAGATCATTGTCACCCTAAGTTCGATTATATTAGTTGGATGTTAATATTGTGCCAACACGGAGGCTAGACCGTGAGTAGATGCTTAGCCTTGCAACGAATCATGAATGATCTTTCTAAAAATGCTACAATATTGATTAAAGACATATTGAATGTATTTTGAAAAGTGGTGTGATGATGCCACATGTTGAGATTGAGGTACAAAGAACTTTGTGTGGTTCCGCATCGATATTGAGTTATTGCCGCATGTGTTGCACAATAATCAACCGGGTGGAAAATGATTTAGACTGGGCAAGTGGCAAGAGGTCAGGTGCCAGTGGGCCTGTGTGGCATTGGGTTGTTGAGTGATGTGAGTCTGTGTGCCACATTGGGTGTGTGCCACTGTTGAGTGTTGAAAGTCTTGCCTTGGCCGCTAAGGACTTCACCTTGCAAGCCTTTGATCCGAGTCACCCGCACAACCACATGTCCGACATGGGACACCTAGTTGACTAGGGTTCGATATCTTCCTCCGATACTCGGGGTGACAAGACACGTGGGTGTATCTGTATGGGGAGCGCACTGCATACGGCTTGGTGCCCATCCAACGGTGATTGGCCGGTCCTATACTTCGCCTGTGTGAGGGAAGTGATAGTAAAGGCAACACCGAGAGGTTCTTGGTTAAGGTAGAAGTTCCAAAAGCTTTGTTGCGACAATCACTGTGTGGTGAGCGGTCAGATCTTGTGGGTAAAGTGTACAACCTCCGCAGAGTGTCAAAACTATTCGAATAGCCGTGCTCACGGTGATTGAGCATTGCTCGGGATTACAACAAGGGGTAGTTTTTCATAAACAAAACATGGAAGGGTGGTGTGTGCCGTTGTTGGAAATGAACTAATAAGGTCAGTGTGCCGAGAATCTTCAAGAAAACCATTTGAAATTAGTATTACTTATATCTGTTTAATCGCTTAATCTAAACAAGATACTAGTTTAAAAATGTCGCTTGATGCAAAAGGATCAATTAAGCCAATCCATTGGAATAAGCTTTGCATATAGTAATAGTGTTGCATTCTGCATTACTTGTTGAGTGCCTTGTGTACTCACCCCACCTTGCTTATCAACCCCAACATCGGTGGAGGAGACTACACCAAGATGGGAGGAGGAGTACGCCGAGGACACGAGCAACTAGGGGCAAGCTCATCGGTTGCCTCGTGGCAAGATGGATGCTTACACGACTTTTTATGTTCCGCCGCTATTTCTTTGTTTTGAATAATGTAAGCCTGCGTGGTCGATTTATCTGTAAGGAGACCATAAGGTTGTACAACTCTGCTTTATATACATGTTTGCACTATTTATTCTTATATCCTTGTGAATGTCCGTGATGTGCAACCTCAGATGATGTGTGTGCTAGCGTGATCCCGGATCGCATGTAATACACAGAGGGTCCGGATTTGCGATTCGGGTCCCGCAGAGGTGGTATCGAGCAGCCGATCGTAGGCCTTGACCTTAGTTTGGTTGTGCCTAGGAGGGTGAAAACTATTTTCTAAAGACCTAATCAACTTGAGCAAGAATGTCAAAGAAATCTCGACTTATCTCTTCTCCCTTATTCATACCTATGCCGAATTTTTATTATTCTCTATTTAATTTAAACAAGGTTTGTTTTGGCGGATGAGGATGATCCATACCTATGGAGAGCGAGACCGAGGATACGCCATGGAGTTATGGCGTATGATGCGATTGCTTGGAGGTTTTGACCGACCACCGCATCGAGGGACTTGGTGGAGAGGCAGACTTGACATCGCTCGACGCCAAGATCACATGTATGCTCGGAGAGGACGAGGCGAGTCGTCCCATCTACATCACCGCCAGGAGGTCTTCTTTCGAGGCCGGATTCGTGAGACGTCGCGTCAGCGATGCGCAAATTGCCCGCACTTACTCCGCAGAGTTAGAGGGCACCGCCTTCCGCCACCATCCGCCGCGACACCGATACAACAGATGGAGCTCGTGGAGGAGGACGCCACGATCACCCACTGGCGAGATACGCCATCGCCAGAGGACGCCTTGACGAGACACCCAGAGCCGCAGAGGACCCGCGACGAGGTTATAGAGGCAAGAACCCAACACCGGAGAACTTAGCTCATGCCATACGTAAGATCCAGGAGTTGGAGATGGCTCTATATGGACCCGAGCCCAACCAGCCCCGGAGTTACATGATCCAGATCCGAGGAGCCGAGCAGAGGCGCCAGCAGAGCAGCAGCCCCGGACCAGCAGAGTCGATGGGGTCTTTTGCACCCGCCGCAGAGGTCACTGTGACCAGTTCGCCTCAATGCCGCAAAGACTCACGGCACGCCCGGGAAGCCGCAGCGGGTTGGCTCGATGAGTGATCGAGTGTAGTAGAGTGTAGTGTCGAGACTCAATATCCGAGTCGCTGTCTTTGCTTTTGAGTCACCCTTAGGTGTGAGTTGTCATGGATTCCTATGTTTGCTTACTTACTTTGGTTGTGAGTGTCACGATGTGTTGCATTGCCCTTAGGCACTTGTGAGCAACCATACCGCTTATATTATATCAATAAAGTGGCTAAATAATTTAAGTTACACCTGCTTCCCCACATAAGTTCTTTTACTCGCCTATGCTTTCTTCTTTTCTTAACCATGGAAGCTTGCAAATGATGGTGAGGACTCGTGGAAATGTTGGAGCCAATGAAGTGGAGCTAACCAGACGGACAACCGTAATGAAGAGCGATTCTCAACCACCGCAGTCGATATGCGTAACCCGGGAGCCTTTTGACAGCCCTGCACTCAACTCATGACCACGATGGTTCAAACCATGCAACAGATATCCAATCAAGTGCCGCGAATGTTCAACCCGGGGCAACCATGGACCACACCCCTACTCACGGTTGTCGGAGTTTATGAGAACCCGCCCACCTACCTTTCGTGCAACGCCAATCCATCGGAGGCGACGATTGGCTAAGGACAATTGAAAGGAAGCGCACATTACCCAATGTGTAGGACATGAGAGGGTACTCTATGCCTCTCATCAACTCAAGGACCGCCGCAGAATGGTGGGAAAACTTCGCGCAGCTCATGAGGACCCGCAGAGTATCACATGGGAGGAATTCACCTCACCTTCCGTCAGCATTTCATGTACCCGAGGGTATCATGGATCTTAAAAGGAGGAGTTCAAGCTCAAGCAAGGCGGCGGCCAAGGCCGACACTCAACAAGTTCACCTAACCGCACGCTACGCACTGCAGGACGTGGCTACGGATAAGGCCGCATAATCCCGCTTCATGAAGGGATTGAATGCAGGTTGCAGTGGACCGATCACCCACACATTCCCCGACTTTCAAGAGTTAGTTAACAAAGCCCCGATCTTAGAGGACAAGCGCCGAGAGTTGATGACAACAGAAGCGCAGAATGGCGCAACAAGGAGGTCGCTGTACAAGCAGAGGCAGAGGACGGCACCCCAACACTCATTCGTACCGGCCTAGAGGCAATGATGAGCACCACCGCCGCAAATCGCCTGAAGGTCAAAATGTTCGACTCCAACTAACTATGGCATGATCGAGGAACCTCTCAGCCGTGGGAAGACGCTGCTATCATTGCAATGAAATGGGGCATTTTGCCAACAATCGCCCTAAGAAGGAGGTGTCACCCTGTTCGCTTTAACTTGGGGAACACACCGCAAGGACTCCCGCACTAATCATGAACCGCGGGCATCAACAAAGAAGCGACTCCATCCCAAGGAACCGCACGAGGCGAGTCAACCACATCACGCAGATGAAGTCCGTAACGCCTCGGACGTTGTAATCGGGTAAGTTCCTAGTAAACTCAAGCATCACCATCGCTTTATTTGATTCCGAGCTTCGATTCTTTTATTTCCGAGATTTTGCTGTTCAAAATGATATGGAAATAGTGAATCTTAAATGTGTGCTCATAGTCCAATCTCTCGGATCGTAACTCCGATCTAAAGTAGGATGTTCGGGGTAGGAATAATAATTAATGGAGTTGAGTTCCTAGCTAACTTAATCGCCCTTAATACCCAAACCTTGGATGTTATCCGGGAATGGATTGGTTAATCGATCACAAGGCAAGATTGGATCATGGAAAAGAGTCATATCGGTCGAGAGCCCTGATGGAAAGAAAATTGAGTTTGAAGTAAACCAAGACGTAGATGGACAATTGATGGTCAACAAAGATGAAGATCTGCCACCAGAGGAAGTCTCCATAGTCAATGAATATCCTGATGTTTTCCTGTAAGATTTACCCGAATGCCGCCAGATAGAGATATCGAGTTCGTGATAGAACTAGTTCCGTGACAGCCCAATAGCTAAGAGACCTTACAGATGTCCACAGAGGAATTGGTGGAAATGAAGAAGCAAATTGAAGAATCGCTGAAAAGGGATTTATAAGACCTAGTTCATCGCCATGGGGAGCACTGCCTTATTCGTTAAGAAGAAGGACTAAGTTTCAGGATGTGTATAGACTATCGTGCACTCAATGATGTGACGATAAAGAATAAGTATCCGCTACCCAGATCGATGATTTGTTTGACCAGCTTGAGAGGAGCAGAGTATTCTCCAAAATTGATCTTCGATCAGATACCATCACCAAGATCCGATCGAGGATATTCAAGACCGCATTTTCGCCAAGATATGGACACTACGAGTTTACAAAGTGATGTCTTTTGGTCCGACAAATGCACCAAAGATATTTCATGAACTTAATGAATAAGGTTTTATGGAAAACTTGGATAAGTTCGTCGTCAGATTCATAGATGACATCCTTATCTATTCCAAGACGAGAGAAGAGCACGCCGAGCACTTGAGGCTAGTCCTTGAAAAGTTGAGGGAACAAATGCTTGTTTCATAAATTTAGCAAATGTGATTTTGAAAGATAAGGTGGAATTTCTTGGACACATAATGACAGCAGAAGGAGTTGTCAGAGATCCAAAGAAAGTGGAAACGGTTTTACATTGGGAATGTACCAAGACGGTAACCCAAACCGTAGTTTCCTTGGAATGGCGGGTATTACCGCGATTCATTGAAGGATTCTCTACGATTATAGACCTCTCACGCAATTGTTGAAAAAGAAAAGAAATTTTTATGGACACCGAGTGTGAGAAGAGTTTTCAGAATTGAAAAGGAGGTTAACATCGCACTGTATTAGTTTTACCAGACGCTCACCAAGACTTTGACATTTATTGTGATGCATCGCGCCGAGGATTGGGATGCGTGTTGATGCAAAATAGGAAGGTAATTGCCTATGCATCGAGGCAATTGAGACCACATGAGGAGAACTATCCGACTCATGATTTAGAATTAGTCGTAGTGCATGCACTAAAAATATGGCGCCATCATCTCATCGAAATAGATGTGAAGTATATACGATCATAAAAGCCTTAAGTATATTTTCACACAAGTCGACCTAAATATGAGGCAAAGAAGATGGTTAGAGTTAATCAAGGATTATAATGTGGGAATTCACTACCACCCGGGAAAGCCAACGTGGCGCACGCTTTGAGCGTAAAGAACCACAGTGTAAATATGTCGTTGGAAACAAGTCGCATTGTGTAGGGATTTTAAACTAGAATTGGAAATGGTACCAAAAGGATTCCTAGTAACTTTGAAGTAAGACCTACTCGAAGATCGATCGTGGAAGGGCGTAAAGATGATGATAAGATCAAAAGAATTAAGGGCAAAATGGATGAAGGCAAAGCAAAAGATTTTAAACCGATGAACAAGGTACTATGTGGTTCAAAGGGCGATTTGTGTGCGAACAAAAAGGAGTTGAAGCGATTAATTTTGGGAGAGGCCCATGACTCCAAGTACTAATTCATCCAGAAGTGCGAAATGTATCAAGATTTGAAGGAAAATTTTGGTGGCAAGCATGAAACGAGAAGTCGCGAACACGTTGCATTATGTGACATATGCCAAAGGGTCAAAGCTATGCACCAAAGCACAGCAGGCTATTACAACCCTTAAAGATACCGAATGGAAATGGGAGGAAATTGGTATGGATTTTATAACCGGATTGCCCGTAACGCAAAGTGGATATGATTCCATATGGGTCATAGTAGATCGCTTAACTAAGGTGGCACATTTCATACCAAGAAGACCACTTATTCCGAGACCGTTAGCGTAACTTTATATGTCCGTAATTGTCTGCTTACATGGAGTGCCGAAAAGATAGTGTCGGACAGAGGTACCCAATTTACCTCCATTCTCGGGTAAGCTTCATGAAGCAATGGGGACTCGCTTGAACTTCAAGACAAAGATACCATCCGCAGCATGATGGACAAACTGAGAGAGTCAATCAGATATTGGAAGATATGTTGAGGGCATGTGCCTTAGCATATTCCACTTCATGGGACAAGTGTTTGCCTTATGCTGAGTTCAGCTATAATAACAGTTATCAAGCAAGCTTACAAATGTCTCCATTTGAAGCTCTGTATGGTAGGTCCTGTCGAACACCATTGAATTGGAATGAGACAGGCGAACGACATGTTTTCGGACCGTACATTCTTCAGAAGCGGAAGTACGATCACCTCGGTCGTCAGGAAAGATTGCAGATTGCACAATCCAGGCAAAAGAGTTATGCTGACAACCGTCGCAGGGAACTAAGCTTTGAACCCGAAGATTTTGTGTATCTTAGAGTAACACCACTCAAAGGAGTCAGAAGGTTCCATGCAAAAGGGAAGCTCGCACCTGATATGTCTGACCATTCAAAATCTTGAGCCGTAGAGGTGAAGTTGCGATCAATTGAGTTACCGCAGCTTTGGCAGAGTGCATGACGATTCCATGTGTCTCAATCAAGAAGTGTCTTCGAGTACCTAAGAGCAAACACCTTTGGAGGCAATTGAGCCGCAAGAAGATCTCGACTTACAAAGAACATCCAATGAAGATTCGGACGAATGGACAGAGAGACAAGGAACAAGTCAACGCGCTTCGCAGAGTTCAATGGAGCAACCATTCTGAAAGTGAAGCAACGTGGGAACGTGAAGAAGATCTCAAGAAGGAGTTCCCTAACCTGCTTCTATAGATACTCAATCTCGGGACGAGATTCATAAGGGGGAGGTTTGTAACACCCTAATTTTTGCTCTAATTTAAATTTTGAGAGTATTTTTGATTTTTGTGAATTTTGGGAATTTATTGAAATTTATTTGGAATTACTCAAAACTAGCCTTCCTTGAAAACAATTAAATAATGGAAAAGTTCTAGCAAAGTTTTATTGAAAATATTTTATTTGAGTTCCAAATATCTCAAAGTATTTTCTGAATTTTTCTAGAATTTTTCTGCTATTTTAAAAGCCCCAAATGATTTAAGTGAATTTCTAGAATTATTTTTATTGAAAAGGTTTTAAAAGTGGTTATGAGCAAGAATGGGCCGAGCCCATTATCAGGCGTCGCCGCCCATCCGCGAAACCCTAGCGCCCCGCCAAGCCGCTCGATCCGGATCGCGACGCTGTCGCGTGCACGCACGTCGCGACGCGCGTGAGCCTTCGGATCGCCGCCCGACGGACGCGCTGGATTGCGCCACGCCGGTCGTCTTCGCGAGATCACCGGAGCTAATGCCGCCGACCGCTCCCGCTGCTTCGCCGCTCAGTAGCGCGCACGCCGAGGCCCCTTTAGTGCACCGAGTAGCGCGTCCGGCAGAGCTCCTTCGCCGCGTCTTTGACTCCTCGCACGCACGCCGAGACCTCTCTAGCGCTCGAGCGAAGCTCGCCGAAGTTGCGCCCTTGTGCCGCCGTTGTTTTGCTTCCTCTCGCCGCCGTCCGTCGCTTCCGCTGCGTTCGCCCTGCCCGAAGTTCACCGGGCAAGACGACGAGTGGACCACTTCTTCTCGCCGAGAAGCCTGCAGCAGCCGCCGCCGAGGTCATCTTCCCCAGACCCGCAACCTTTCGCTTCGCCGCCCAACCTCGCCGAACCGCGCCGACCGTCCGATTTGCATCGCTCGGTTCTCGTGAGTCCACGAGCCTCCATCTCTCGAGATGTTTAGATTGAATCGTAACCGCTAGATCTAGAACGAACGGCTTGGATTAGATCTAATGTCCGCGATATGTTTTTGTCTTAACCGCTGGATCGATAGTGGACGCAGAGGATTGAACCACGCCGCACCATGAGCGAAATGCTCGTACCGTGGACCGCTGGATTAGATCCGAACGGTAGAGATTGGATCCGGTTTTGCCCTAAGGATCCGCGCTGCTCAGATTTGAACGAGCGCGGAGATGGCACCGCACTCGCCAAATCGCGGCCGACGCGTGGGCGTTTTGACCGCAGCGCAGACCGATCCGCCGTTGTTTTCGGGCGCGCCCGGCGCGATCGTGCCGCGTGGCGTCGCAGGGAATCGAGGCGCCGCCGCCGGTCTGCGGAATCCAACCGCTGGATTTAGGTCGATCACCGGATGCGCGACGCCGCGGTCGCACGATCTCGGCGCCGCGGCGCGCGGTGAGGATCCGACCGCCGGTTTTAGCGAACGGTCCGATTTTGCCGCGTGGTCGCATCGCTCGCGGAACCAAGCCCACGGAGACCGAGCCAACCCGTGACTCACCCATAGACAGAGCGACGTGGCGCCTCAGGCGTACACGTGTCGCGGCCGACGCTATCGCCGACGCCATAAATATTTTCATATATAAAATATTTTGGCCGGAAATTATTTCGGTGCTGACGCCATCATGAGGCATGCTGACGTCATAAATGTGAATTTCAAGTATAAAAATAATTTGAAAAATCGGATTTTCTTAATTTCGTATTTTGATTTTATTCAAACTTCAAATGACTATAACTTTTGCATTTTAACTCGGATTTGGGTGATTCAAATTTCTAAAAATTCATAAAATTGTGAGCTATTTATTGGTGAATTTTATTTGAATTTTGAGGACATATAGTCTTCTGTATTGGCTATTTATTGTATGCTTTGTTTGTACGCAGCGAGACGTAAATTTGCCGGAAGTTTCGAGGAAGAATTCGTCGCCAAGACCAAGCTTCGAACACGACCAGCAACTCTTTGAAGGCAAGTGATGCTTTGATCATTTTGATCCCAGATTTTAAAATGTAATTTATGCTTTGAAACTATGCATGCTAATTATTTAAAATGAATTTAAATTAATTTGGGATAATGTAGTTAATCAACCCATTTTGTTATGCCACCTTGAATTATTAATTGTATGCCTAGATCATTGTCACCCTAAGTTCGATTATATTAGTTGGATGTTAATATTGTGCCAACACGGAGGCTAGACCGTGAGTAGATGCTTAGCCTTGCAACGAATCATGAATGATCTTTCGAAAAATGCTACAATATTGATTAAAGACATATTGAATGTATTTTGAAAAGTGGTGTGATGATGCCACATGTTGAGATTGAGGTACAAAGAACTGTGTGGTTCCGCATCGATATTGAGTTATTGCCGCATGTGTTGCACAATAATCAACTGGGTGGAAAATGATTTAGATGGGGCAAGTGGCAAGAGGTCGGTGCTGTGGGCCTGTGTGGCATTGGGTTGTTGAGTGATGTGAGTCCTGTGCTACATTGGGTGGTGCCACTGTTGAGTGTTGAAAGTCTTGCCTTGGCCGCTAAGGACTTCACCTTGCAAGCCTTTGATCCGAGTCACCGTGACAACCACATGTCCGACATGGGATGCACTCTAGTTGACTAGGGTTCGATATCTTTCCTCCGATACTCTCGGGGTGACAAGACATGTGGGTGTATCTGATGGGGAGCGACTGCTACGGCTTGGTGCCCATCCAACGGTGATTGGCCGGTCCTATACTTCGCCGTGTGAGGGAAGTGATAGTAAAGGCACACCGAGAGGTTCTTTGGTTAAGGTAGAAGTTCCCAAAAGCTTTGTTGCGGACAATCACCGTGTGGTGAGCGGTCAGATCTTGTGGGTAAAGTGTACAACCTCCGCAGAGTGTCAAAACTATTCAATAGCCGTGCTCACGGTATTGAGCATTGCTCGGGATTACAATCAAGGGTAGTTTTTCATAAACAAAACATGGAAGGGTGGTGTGTGCCGTTGTTGGAAATGAACTAATAAGGTCAGGTGCCGAGAATCTTCAAGAAAACCATTTGAAATTAGTATTACTTATATCTGCTTTCATCGCTTTAATCTAAACAAGATACTAGTTTAAAAATGTCGCTTGATGCAAAAGGATCAATTAAGCCAATCCATTGGAATAAGCTTTGCATATAGTAATAGTGTCGCATTCTGCATTACTTGTTGAGTGCCTTGTGTACTCACCCCACCTTGCTTATCAACCCCAACATCGTGGAGGAGACTACACCAAGATGGGAGGAGGAGTACGCCGAGGACACGAGCAACTAGGGGCAAGCTCACGGTTGTTCTGTGGCAAGATGGATGCTTACACGACTTTTTATGTTCCGCCGCTATTTCTTTGTTTTGAATAATGTGTTCTCGCGTGGTCGATTTATCCGTAAGGAGACCATAAGGTTGTACAACTCGCTTTATATACATGTTTGCACTATTTATTCTTATATCCTTGTGAATGTCTGTGATGTGCAACCTCGTATGATTGTGTGTGCTAGCGTGATCCTCGGATCGCATGTAATACACAGAGGGTCCGGATTTGCGCATTCGGTCCCGACAATCACCTAAGTTGATTACCAAGCACCACATGCCATCAATAATTCAACATCGCTGCGTGACATGACTCGCCACAACAACTCAATCTCATCGTGTGATCCCACATGACACACAAGTTCATAACATTGTTCCACATTCCATTAATCAAGATTAATTATCAATGATTCCAATACATGTGATGACGTGGCATGGCTAAGCAACTAATACTGACTAATCCTCCAATGTTGATTATAATTATTAACCAACTATATTTAACCAATCTAGGTGACAATGCATCATGGCATACAATGACAAGGTAGGGTATAGATCAACTGGTATATTAGCTAAGCCCAATCTAATTTGAAACAATTGTATACTTGAAATATATGCAATAGGGTAAAACAAATATAGCAATCTTATAAACATGGGTTCAACATGATCAAAGCACAACTTGCCTTGGAATATGTCCCGATCCGTTCTCGAACTTGCTCTTGAGTTGCCGGATCTTCCTCCAAGCGCCGCGCAATTCAACGCCTACGCTGCATCAAGAAGAAAAGCAAATAAATACCAAAACAGAGATAAAATGAACTCCAAAAATCAAATAAAATTCACCATTAAATATATCTCAATTTTACAAATTTTTAGAAATTGGAATCACTCAAACCGAGTTAAGATGCAAAATATATAGCCTTTTGAAGTTTGAAATAAATATCAAATCGAAATTCGAATTAACAGATTTATTTTTATTCAAAACCGATTATTGCGTCATCATGACGGCGACGCCGACGCCAGCCCTTGACCCAACGAACCTGATGTCGCCACGTGGTCTCGCTATGGATCGAGTCCACGTAATCGCGATGGATCACCATGGACTTCGGCCCACGACGCTTGGGCTCGCGGCGCCACGCGCCTCATCCGATTATCGACCACGGTGCGATCCGACCTTCCATCATCGATCCGACGGCTTACGCTTGACGACGACGTGGCTTACCGACACGCATTCCACGCGTGAAATCGACGCCGCTTCGGCCCAAGATCCAATGGTTGCAAACGCCGCGAGGTTCGACGACGAGCTCGGCGTTAAGCACGAGACCGAGACGGCGGCGAGCCTAACGGCGCTTTGGCGACCAAACAGCGATGAAACTCCTCGAATCCGACGCGCGCAACCCAAGAGTTCGACCGAGAGCACACGACGGAAGACGACTTCGGCGACGGCGAAAACGGCCAAACCCGCGACGGCTTCCTTCACAACTCCGACGAAGCCCGTGGAAACAGCCGACGACACGGGGCTCGGGATTTGCGCGAGAATACGCGGCACGAGATGAGGATCTCGGCGCCCGCCTCGGTGACTTAAATAGCCGCACGAAGGTGTAAGGCCCGACCAAGACGGCCTGTGGCGGCGACGGACTCCCAGCAGCCGACGGAGAGGTGACGCGACGATCCGGCGCATACACGCCGGCGCTCATCCGACGGCCAGACACTCGGCCACGCGGACAGATCTCAAGCGCCCGATCGAGATCAACTGGCGGATCCAACGCTGCTAGGGTTTACCCGAGATGGGCCGATTGGGCCGCTGAAACGCAAGCCAAGACAAGATTGGGCTTTGCCCGATACATCGCTCCAAAGGATTTTAACACTTTATTAATTTAAATAATTCTAAAATTCATTTAATTGGTTTTAGGCCAATAAATATACAGGAAAAATCCAAGAAAAATCTCAAAAATACCTTGAGACATCCTTGACTCAAATAAAATATTTTTGGCAAAACTTTATTTTAACTTTGCACAGATTTAAATAGATTTGATAAAAGGGCAATAAACTTAATTTAAAATTTAATTCAAATAAATTCCGAAAAATCCAAATAAATTCCAGAAAATCATAAATACACATTTAAGCAATAAAACTTAATTAAGCCAAATTTTGGGATGTTACAGTTCCGTTCGGTTACTCCGCAAGCATCAAGAAACTGGTTTCGATGAAAGATTTGAAGTTAACTGGCATGAAGTCTCATGATTGTCATGTGATGATGACACAAATGCTTCCTATTGCAATTAGAGGTATTTTGCCTGAAAAGGTCCGAGAGGCAATCATGAGGTTGTGTTTCTTCTTCAACACGATTTCACAGAAGGTCATCGATCCCATCGGACTTTCTCGAATCATAGAATGATGTGGTCAAGACACTATACCAGCTAGAGATGTATTTCCTCCATCATTTTTCGATATAATGGTTCATCTCATTATTCACCTTGTGAATGAGATAAATGTATGTGGCCCCGTATTCTCTGATCGATGTACCCGCTCAAAGGTACATGGGTATCCTCAAGAAGTATGTACGTTAATCGATCTCTACCGGAGGGTCGCATTGTAGAAGGTTATGTAACCGAGGAGGTTATCGAAGTTTTGTGGATTACATGGAGGAGGTGGAACCGGTAGAGTGCCTACTGATCTCGCCATGAGGGTAGGTTAGCTGGGAAAGGGACGATTGGAAGGAAATCAACAAATTCTTACGATCATGGATTGTTGAAAAAGCTCATTTCACGCCTTGCAATAAATTGAGGTGTCTTCGTGATATGGACATGCACAAGGATAAGCTACGAGAGGAAAATCGTGGACGATCGTGAGGTTTGGGTAACAAAAGAGCATAATCGTTTGTTCAATCATTGGTTCAAAGATCATATGACTGGAAAGAAACGAGTGTCATGTTGAGGTGGTTGGCAAAAGGGCCATCAGTACAATCTTGACATGGCAAGGATACGACATAAATGGATATACCTTTACACTAAATCTCGGGATAGCAAAAGCACTTACCAAAATAGTGGTGTCCGTGACAGATGCCTATGACAACACAGCAAGAAGAAGAGTAGCTTCTATGGGTTCATAGAAGAGATTTGGGAGCTCGACTCATCGTATTTTTAAGATCCCAATGTTTTGGTGTCGCTGGGTACAACTCCCAACGGGTGTCAAGGTGGACAAGTACGGCTTCACTCATCGTGGATATCGAACATGTCGGATACTGAGATGAACCATTCAGATTTCATGTAAGCAAGTAGCACAAGTCTTCTATGTAATCGACCCGGCAAATAAGAAGCGCCATGTAGTTCTTCAGGGAAAAGAAGGATCGTCGAGTAGAGAATGTCGTGGATGAGGATGAGTACAACCAGGTTTGATGAGTTGCCTCCTTTCGAGATGGCAACATCAAAGCCTCGAGGAAGAAACCACTCAGAAGCTACCTATCATCGCGACGATCATGAAGAAGGGCAAATTGTGAAAGAAAATAATTAGCTATATACGAAAGTGTTGGCGTCAAAAACTTGATGTAGGGTTTCGACAACAAGACACCGCATTTAACACCGTTCAGAGCGTGCTACCGATTTGACTCGAATCGACAAGGTAAAAACAATAAAATTCACTCAAGCCGATCGTTAAGATCAATCGCTTATACTCAATCAGCTTGAAGTTTCGATCAAGATCAAAGTAACAAGGTAAGTCTAATTAGCCGATTAAAGCTAATCGAGAGGATAAAGGCGATCGATTCTCAAGAAGGCGATGCGCAACAAAATCGTAATAAATCGAACTCGGGCGAATTGACGAAGATCAACAATCGGCGATGCGCAACTTTATTGATCAAGATCGATTACAAAGGCTAAATTACAAGAACTACTCCTAGTCGATAGGAAAAATAGATGAAAAGTAAAGCTGATTGTTTGTATGTGTTGATGATCCTTTTCTTGCGCTTTGCTTCGCTCTTCTTTTATACCCTTCGCCGATCGTATCCTACTCCAACACGCTTCAAGGTCCGTGATCCGATCGGGCCTTATCTTTAGAGGTTGTTTCTTAAAATCTTAGTTTTACCAAACATCTGCATTCTTTCCAAACTTCTATTAGCTCCCGCATCTTTAATTTGTATTTGCTCGATTTGACTAACTTGTCGAATTTTGGTGCAAACATATGCCCCCATTTTTGAGAGATGACTTGTCATCCGTCAAAAATCACAATTATCGGCTTGTGTAATCGGCTAACGCTTGATCTTCACCCATTAATCGCCGCTTTATTCGCTAGTAAATCTCTCGACATGCGGGTAGTGCGTTTTTAACCGCTCACGCCTTTTGAAATTCACTTCCCGCCTTTTCAAATTTTCACTGTCCTATAAAATGCGGCCCCCACCTCATTCATTCCTCACACGCACAAGCTCTCGAATCACCTTCAATCGGCTTGAACTTTCCGTTTAAAGTACTCTTGAGGCAATTCAACTCATTCACTTCCTTCATCGGCTACAATGGATCCTAGTCGTACTTATTCGATTCCGCACAAGAATGACCAATATTTTTGGGTCCTTTGGGAAATCTAGACGCCCATACCAGAACAAACCAAGAAGTCCTCGATTACTCTCTGGCTTCCGTCATAACATAGAGGGGTGGAATAAGAGTTTCAGGGCTTGGCCGACAGCTCTCAAAGGATGGAGAAATTGGTTTATCAGGGTAGCAGCCCAAAAGAGGAGTGAATGGGAAAGAATGGGCATAGCTGAGTGTATTTCACTTTCTTTAGCCGACTCAAGCCAATGAGCCCTTAGTGGCCACGGCCTGTTATTTTTGGTCGGACTGCTTTAATGCTTTCTTATTCCGCACCGGTCCCATCGCCCAACTCTTTAGATGTTGCTCATTTGTGTTGTCTTCGCCGATGGAGATCAAATATCGCCTTTAGTGGAAAACCAAAATATAGGCTCATCCGATCCAAGGAGAGGGTTGGGCCAAATATATTGGAAATAATAACAAGGTCAATGGCTTAGTATCTGACGAGGAACATGTGGCTTTTCCAATCTTTGGCTAGACCGCTTTCTATTCTGTGGTGCATCTCTTGGACCAACTCAAGTATATCAAATGATAGCAGAGCAACTTGTTGAGGGTCGTCACCGGCTTTAGGAAAAATCTTCTTGGGTCTTTGTGTACCAAATGCTTTACATAATAAGGAGCTTTATACGGTTTTGGAAAATTCACCGTTG